>JANVCQ010000008.1:10716003-10732672 GCA_025531925.1 Erythroxylum plowmanianum | reverse complement strand
AGTATAAATCGATTGCGTTTTTCTTCTCTCTCTTTAACCTTTAAAATTTTACATTATATTGTGTGTGTGTGTGTGTGCGTGTGTATCTGTGTGTGCATGTGTGTCTGTTTGTGTGTGTTATTTTTTAAGAGGCTCCTTCACCTTTTTAAAAGGCTCTTTTTGTTTTCAACTTGCAACGGGTGAGGTTTCACATTTTTGTGTTTTGGAACACGTGATATATCATGGCAAATATCTTAAGAAGTTTTGAAGGACAGTCCATCTCAAAGCCTTCTTACTTCAATGAAAACAACTACTCATATTGGAAAGAGAGAATGACCATATATCTCCAATATGTAGATATTGAAGTATGGCAAGCAATTAAAGTAGGTGTTACAATTCCTACTTTTGATAAAATAGAAGTATGGATTGATGCTAACAAGAGAAATACACAACTAAACATTAAGGCAAAATATCACCTGATATGTGTGTTGTCTCCAAAAGAATATGAAAAGATATCCTACTACTCTATAACAAAAGAAATGTGGGATAGACTTCAAATCACATTTGAAGGAACAAATGAGGTCAATAAGCTTAGAATAAGTCCTTTAGTGCATCAATACGAAACTATTGGTATGAATCAGGGAGAAACTATAGACCAATTCTTCAGACGTTTCAACAACATCATCACGACCTTAAAGAACTTGGGAAAGATATATCCCAATGATGAGCTCGTAATGAAGATTTTGAGGTCACTACCAAAGGAATGGAGACTTAAGATAACAACTCCAAAAATGACAAAGGATTTAGACTCTATTTCACTAGACTGGCTACGAGAAAATCTGATGATCTATGAAACCGAGCTTAAGAGATAAAGGATCTTCCTATAGAAAAGGAATGACACTTAAAGCAGCTGACGAATCAAACGGTGATGAAAGTGACACTGAGTTGCAAATAGATGGAGATGATGAGTTCAACTTTATAGTCAAAAAATATGTCTGCTTCTATAAAAAAGAAGTTGATGAAGAAAGAGAAGGAAATAAGAAAGTTGGAAACACCAGTTTTATATCAAAAGGCAGTAGCAACAATAACAATACACAAAGTAATCAAATCATATGCTATTATTGCAAGAAACCTAGAAACACAAGACCAAAATGTCCTCTTCTTCAAAAGGAAAAGTCAGAGAATAGAAAATCCAGAAAGCAAGTGATAACTTCAGCCTGGTCATATGAGGATTTTGCAAACTTTGAAGAAGAAGAACCAGAAGAAACCAACAATGCTTGCTTCATAGCTGAATCAAGAGACGATGAGGTGTATTATTTTGACTCTAATATTAAAATTGATGAATTGATAAACACATATCATAAATTGTATGATCAATACAAAAGGTTGACAGTGAAGTATTTCAAAGAAATTGAGAAGTCCAAAAGCAATAATACATCTCTAAAGAGTAAGGTTAAAGCATTGGAATCTGTGAATAAAAATTTGCGGACCAAGAATATGTCTCTTGAGATTGACTATAAGCAAAAGGTTTCTGAAAAGGAAGCTCTGGAAGAAAGAGTAGCTAAGTTGAAAAATAGCTGCTCAAAATAACTTTGATAAGGTAAAACAATTAGAACTTGAAAAGGAGAAAAATGCTAAAAAGATTTTATCTCTAGAGAAAGATCTAGAAAATTTCATTGATGGAAGGAAGAATCTTGATGCATTGCTTGGTAGCGGTAAATGCATTTTTGGTAAGTCCAAAATATGATACAATGAAAATAACAATATCAAGTCATACAAAAACTTTTTTATTGAATCTAACAACAGTTATAGTCAAAATAGTAGGAACCTGCTAAGTGAAAAAATCTTAACAACTATCATTCATATGTTTTGTGTGATTATTGTGGTAAACATGATCACATTAGTCATTCTTGTAATTTTTGTAAAAAGAAATTATCTCAAATGTATGTTTAGAGATTGAAAGGTCAAAATACTAACCAAAAAGGACCCAAAAATATTTAGGTACCTAAAATGAGATAATACTTTTTTACATATATACTTCAAAACAAAGAAAAGAAGAAATCAATGGATAATTGATTGCGGTTGTTCGAGACACATGACAGAAATTAGAATATTTATTGTGCTCAACTATAAGACATGTCCTAAAAAAAATGTTAAGTGTTTTATCTCTTTAGAAAAGGATTCATTTATCTAGCACAAGAGATCGGACATGCCAACATGAGCATTCTATCAAAAATTTCCAAAAATGAGTTAGTAAGAAGACTACTGACCTTAAAGTTCGAAAGCAATCAGGTTTGTGAGGCTTGTTTAAAAGGTAAACAAGTTAGAAGTTGTATTCCTCTTAAAAAGATGGTGTCTACTAGCCAACCACGTGAACTTGTGCACATGGATTTATTCGATCCCATTAGGATTCAAAGTTTTTATGGTTATCATTACGATTTTGTTCTAATAAATGATTACTCTAGATTTACATGGGTTTATTTCTTATTAAATAGGGATGATGTTTTTGAAGTGTTTGAGAAGTTTTTCAAAAAACTTCAAATAGAAAAAGGGTATTGCATCACTTTAATTCGAAGTGATCATGAAGGAGAATTTGATAACAGAAAATTTAAAGAATTCTGTGACAACAATGGTATAACTCACAACTTCTCTTGTCCAAGGACGCCTCAACAAAATAGAATTGTAGAGAGAAATAACATAACTTTGGTTGATATGGTCAGGACCATGTTGTGTGAAAGTAGACTACCTCATGGATACTGAGCAGAAGCAATATCTACGACATGCTATGTTCTTAATAGATATCTTATAAGACCTATTTTGAAAAAGACCCCATATAAGTTATGGAAAGGAAGAAAACAAAGTGTTGCTTACTTTCGAGTTTTTGGCTGTAAGTGTTTCATTCTAAACAATGGAAGAGATAACCTTGGAAAGTTTGATGCAAGATCAGACGAAGCTATTTTTCTGGGCTACAGTACTGCCAATAAAGGATTAAGAGTATATAATAAAAAAACAAAGAAGATAGAAGAATTGATACATGTGGTATTTGATGAAACATTACCATCGAAAACAATAGTTGATTCAGATAATGAAGAGCATCTTTTGATTCCTAAAAATACATCGAAGAATCAAACTACACCAATAATACCTTAGAATTACAAAAATCAAGAAGGACCCTCTAAAGCTAAAACATAATAGGCTCCTTCATCTCAACAAGAGCCTATGCAATGAAAAACACGGAGAGAATGGAGAGGTCTTGACACACATCAATATATTTTTGGAGATCCCTCTAAAAGTCTAAGAATAAGATCAACATTCAAGAACAACTTTATGGCTCTCATTTCACAAATAGAACCAAAGACTGTTGAAGAAGCCCTTACTGATGAAAACTGGGTATTAGCCATGAAAGAAGAACTAAATCAATATGACAAAAACAAAGTCTAGAATCAAGTACCTCGTCCTCAAAATAAGTCAATCATTGGGACTTGGTGGGTATTTTCGTAAAAAATTTGACAAAAATGGTAAAGTGTTAAGAAACAAAGCTAGACTTGTAGCACAAGGTTACAATCAACAGGAAGGTATTGATTGTTATGAAACTTATGCACCTGCTGCTATATTGGAATTGATTAGAATTTTATTTATCTTGGCATGCTATAGAAACTTCAAGTTGTTTCAAATGGATGTTAATAGTGCATTCTTAGATGGTTACATTAACGAAGAAGTATTTGTTAAGCAACTCCAAGTTTTTAAAGATAAAAACCATCTAGATTATGTGGTGAAGTTATCCAAAGCTTTGTGTGGTCTAAAGTAAGCTCCTCGAATATAGTATGAGAGGTTAAGTAACTTTCTACTTAAGAATAACTTTGAAAGAGAAATGTCGATAAAACATTATTTATTGAAAGAAAGGATAATGATTTACTATCATAGTGCAAATATATGTTGATAATATAATATTTGGTACTACTGATACATCCTTCTGTGAAGAATTCTCAGCATTAATCATGTGGAGTTTGAAATGAGTACAATGATAGAATTATCATTCTTTCTCAAATTACAAATTAGACAAACAGAAAAAGGAATCATCATTAGCTAAGACAAATATACAAAGTAACTCATCAAGAAATATCATTTTGAGAGTGCCAAACTGATGGGTACTCTTATGTACACTAGAACTAAACTTGATAAAGATGAAGAAGGCAAAGCTACATATGAGATAAAGTATAGATGAATGATTGGATCAATATAATATGTTGCAAGCTCAAGACTAGACATTATGCTTATGTGTGTCTTTGTGCAAGCTTTCAATCAAATCCAAAAGAAAGTCACCTTCAAATAGTCAAAAGAATCTTTCGATGTCTCCACAAAACTTCAAACAGTCAAAAGAATCTTTCGATATCTCCATAGAACTTCAAACAGTCAAAAGAATCTTTCGATATCTCCACAGAACTATGAACTTTGGACTATGATATCCAAAAACTGATTCATTTGACATAGTGGCTATTGTGATGCAGATTATGTAGGTGATAAAGTCGATCAAAAAAGCACAAGTGGTTATTGTCAATTTCTTGAAGGATGTCTAATATCTTAGCCCTGTAAGAAGCAAAATTGCACAAGGCTTTCGACGACTAAAGCGAAATAGATAGCAACAGCCAGCTGTTATGCTCAAATCTTATGGATGAAGCATTAACTACAGGATTTTTCTATAAACTTTTCTCATATTCCTATATCATGTGATAATACGAGTCTATAAATCTTTCTAAAATCTTATGCATCATTCTAGGACTAAGCATATAGAAATTAAACATCATTTTCTTAGAGATCATATTTTAGAAGGAACCATTGATCTTTTGCATGTTAGTATTGAAAATCAACTAGCTGACATTTTCACCAAGCCATTCCTTGAATATAGATTTTGCGTGTTAAGAAAAGAGCTTGGAATGCGTAAACTCTCTGATATGATTTTAGCATGAATGTTTTTATCTACTTGTCTTTTCATTTCATTTAGCAAGATCCTTTTGTTCTAATTCCTTAGAATATAAAAGAATGAAACTTGTCAGAAATTATAGGTCCTACTTCAGAGCAACAGGCTCCTGTCCCTCCTCAAGACATAAATAATATGGATACTTTACAACTACTAAGGGATATTTGCGCAATTTAGGATCAAATACGCGAACAAATAGACAACCTTCAAAACCAAGTCCTGGATTTGCAAATTCTCCTTAGGAAATCTCCTCACTGGTTGTGTCAATTTTTTTCATTTTTTCTAACTTCCTCCTTGTACCCCTTTATTATTTTTGATAAAGACAATGGGGGAGAGTTTGTATGATATATTTTTACAATATTTTTGCATTTTTTTGCATATATACTGATATATTTCTAAATGCATATTTTTTTTAATGTTGCTCGAATTTATATGTGATTGATTATGCTATTAAAAATTGTGAAAATCTGTGATATATAAATTATATGTTCTTTTCTTGAGAGACAAGCTCCTGCTAATTATGGCTGAATATATAAAAGTCACAGGTATCGATCGAATCATTTATTATCTCTTTGAATTTTAAAAAATGTATTTATTATTGCTTGTTATAATAAAAAAGGGGGAGATTGTTAACTCGATATTTATATTTAACGATTTTGATGATAACTGTATAATATTCTAAAATTCAAGTTGGATTTATTTCCTTGTAAAATTAACAGTCTAATTCTCAAAAAAGAAATAAAATCATAAGAAATATGCTTTCTTTCTTGTAGGAACCTTCTTTATGAACTTACCTTATTAGAAATGGTTTATCCAAAAGAATCCTACTAATTAATTATGAAGATCATATATTAACTTCGTCATTACTGGAAGATTTCTGGCAATGATGACATTAAAGTTATTCAAGGTTAAATACATCTAGTTGATTAAAGAAGATCCGAGTGAAGCAACGACTAGTTGAAGAAATTGACTATTTAAGGAAGAGCAACAACACTTATGAAGTTGAACGAACATGTTCAGATTGTCAAAACATTTTGAGCAACATCTATAAACTTGAGAATCATATCATTACTATTGTGATTTAGAAAGTAAAATCATTCTATTAAGAGAGAAATTGTTATTGTGTTTCTTGAGCTTTTTAGAATCTTGTTATACACTTTGAGTGTGAAAGGTTGGAAAACCTTGAAAAATATGTAATTGTAATCTTTGAGAGGTTTGTCAAATTTAATACTCGGTTTTTATAGTAAAATACTCAAGTTAGATACCTGGAGACTTGATGTAGACTTGTATTGTAACCGAACCAGTATAAATTGACCGCTTCTTTCTTCTCTCTTTCTTTAACTCTTAAATTTTGGCATTATATTATATGTGTGTTATTTCTTAAGAGGCCCCTTCACCTTATTAAAAGACTCCTCCTGTTTTCAATTTGTAAGAGATTCTTTTCAGTTTTAACAAGATCCTTCTGTTTTTAAATTGTTTTAATAGGATTTATCATTTAGTAGGCTCCTTTTATTTAAGCAGTGTCCTATTCCACAAAAGACTCCTATTGACTAATAAGCTCTTGTCGTTTTAAAAAAACTTTATCATCTAACAGACTCTTACTGTTTTAACTAGAATCTATTTATCATACGAATTGAAAGAACTTACAAAAAAAGTTTATATACACAATTTACCTTCTCTTTTCGTGTGTCTGCTTTTATCAATAACCATTTACAGATGCCTTTGCTTTTGTTCCTGTCCGGGAAATCATGAATCTCGTGACACGAGTAATATGTACACCTATCTGCATCTTGTAGCTAATAAGTAGTTCGTACCACATGAACGTTAAGTTAGCCTTGACTGTAACTTAGAACTTGTGCTTCCTCCATGCTCAACATCATTCTTTACGAGAACGCTAGCTCATGTGAGTTAAATACGCGAATTTTTCTTGGTCCCTCAGCTAGCGACTTGGCATAACGAGGAAGGGGTGAAGTGAACTCTTTGACTTTAAATTGTAAGGTAGTAGGCTTTTCTTATGGGCATTAACATAAAAGAGAAGCACCGCACAGAATGAGTAAGCTAATCTGATCACATTAATATCATTTAGAGCCAATCATGTCGAGTTGAGAGACTCTGAAGCATTAATAGTGCTGTATATCATCCTGTAATATATAGTTTAGAGCAATTTAGATACAGCAACGTACCTCGTGCAATCTTGTTTGTGATTCCATGCATGTGTGCTCATTAAATACTGTAACTTTTATGACAAAATATAGAAGGGGAAATGCATACTAGACTCTTAATAAAGACAGTAGTTGGATGAAGTGGGGACTCGAGGGTTAAAGATGCCCATGTGTGCTAAACTCTGACAACATTTTTGTGGGGAAGTCGAATTAAAAAGATTGATAACTCTGACAAGGTTGAAATTTATTAGTTATGGCAGTTAAGTTCCAATCTGCAGATTCCAAGTGAAAAGAGTAAGTAGTTGATAGACACTAAAAGACGAAAGGAAATCTGGCAAGAAGCTATTGGAGTTAGCAGGTTTATGTAGTAAGATGGGTGTGTATCCCAGCAACCAAGCAGTGCAACTCAGACCTCATATCCAGCAATGCCCCACCAGAACTAGCTGTGTATATAGGCAAATTTCTACATCACAAACCCATTTTTTTGTCTTGGGCCAAGGGCAGCTTCACATGTGACATTGCTGTCCTAATAGAGGTCCCATGTGGAGACAAGATCCTCTGTCCAATATTACTCTGTCTTATTCTGTCTTATAAAATCTCAGTCATTTATTTTACGGAACCCACGCGGAATCTACACGGGACCCACATAAATAAATGGTTAAGATTTATTAGACACAATAAGACACCATAATATTGGACAGGAGATCTGGACTTGTCCCATGTGATGTGCTTCTCTAGACATTGTTCTGACACCAGTTTAGTACAATACAACTACTAAGGCTTGGCTAACTGTTTTGTCGGATTTAACCATATAATTGAATAAATGGAACTCCCTAAGTATCATTTTGTTATTTTTTTAAATCATTTTCACTTCAGGTACCTTGAATCTGATCTAATTAGTCCAAGTGCCATCAGATCTCATGCAATAATAGATCAAGGAAGTTTCTAATGCCAGTGCTTAATTATTCAAAAAATGAACTTTTAATTCTTATTGCAAGTCCATACACTTTTTACAGGCACCACACAAGCAAGCATTGCAATCAATAAGAATGGGGAAAATGCTGGCTGAGTTTTCAGCTATAGAGCTGCAGTAATTGGAGGACTAGACATTTTGTATACCAGGTTAAGCAGATAGTTAAAACGCAATCTCCAACCTACCAGATACGGAGGACAGGGTACTCATATAAGCAAAATTACATGCCACTGGAGTTAAGGCTCGTTGGACTTGCATTATGCATTTCCAGAAAAACATTAATACTCACAATTGACAGAGCTTATTGTTTGATTGAGAAAACAAATGATCCAAATATTTGATACTTTGAAATCCAAGTAAATGCTAAAAATGGTGGACCATCAACTTCCATGCATAGGGGCAATTACCAGTACCCTACTGGTGGCTAATGTGTATGTGCATCGTACATTGCCGACACACAGAAGTTAGGAAGATATGTAGTACATTTAACACCCTTATCAAGCTAAGATATACAGCATTAATAGCAGTGTGCCTTCACCAAAGAGCAGAACTCTGTGCATGGACACCACAGGTAAAGGTAGATAAGAAACACCCACGAGATATAGAAAAGACTGGACCTTGTATACACAAGAATGTGGGGATGGTAATTGGAGGATAAACGTGAATGATTCAGTGCCAAAAAATGTTTGTCTGTTTGCTCAGACGTCCATTTTATGCTTCAGAAGTTGACTGGTAAGTCAGTGTAGATGGATGGATGGTACATATACAATAGGATCCATAACGCTTGCATAATTGATGATATGATCAGAAACTATCTGCTACGTTACTCTCAGAAAAATGGCAGTATGTGAAATTTGTAACGTGTCCAAAAACTAAGGATGTTTTGGTTCCTGGACATATTAGCTCTTACCATTTCTGACTTTCAATGTAACTTTAAACACTTCCTGAAAAGCCATGTAATGGGCTAGTGATTGGTAGTATTTATTAAAGGCAGCAAGAGAATGTTGCTTCCTCCCATGCCAAAATAAGCAGAAAAATTTAGGTATTCTTACCCCATTCTATGATATGTGAAGATTTCTATCCCTCAGACGAGACAAGATCCTCTGTCCAGTATTACTCTGTCTTATTCTGTCCCATAAAATCTTAGCCATTTATTTTGTATGACCCACGCGGGACCCACGCGCAATTTACGCGGGACCCATATAAATAAATGGCTGAGATTCATTGGACAGAATAGGACACCATAATATTGGACAGGAGATCTGGACTCCTCTCAAACCCTCTTTGACTTAAGTTGCAAGCTATTTGGGTAAAACTAGAAAAAAGAAATTGTTATTGCGGCACAATGGAACTTTTTTTTTTTTGGGTCTGTTCATTTCAACCTTTTTGGTTAATACTTACTTCTGAAACTGTTTGATTTATTTGTCAGTACAGTTGGAAACCTCAGCAATCACTCATTTATATCCAGGGGCAATACCTCCCTTTCGCTATAGTGCGCTAGTTCACATCCGAATCTAGATACTTAGGCCCAACATGCACATACCATATAACATTTTTGTCCGAAAACATTTATCTGTTGGACGGATAGCATCACTGATCTTGCAGCAAATTACAGGAAGTAGAAACAATCCCACAATCAAAACTAATTTCCATGTAGCGATGAGCATGCGGGTGCTCTTGGTCTGATAATAGAAGCTTAGAAAGGAAAAAGGATTTCAAGGAAGAAGATGTTTGATGAGACATGGTAAAAGATACTAATGCTCAGATGATCCTCACATTGATAATGAAGAGAATGGTGCAGATTCTGAAACATGACCTGAGAGCTGTACTGTCTTCCTCCTCCTCTTTGGCGCATCAGAAAATCAATGATGTTTTACATCGAACAATAGAAGTTTCTGATGGCCAAAAGATTGCTCATTATTATGTCTCATTATTAGTTAGACGATGTATGTATTTAATCTCTTTATATCTCTTTACTTCTCGTCTATCACTGAATCCTTATATTGAACCTTTCACATCCTTTTTAAGCTGATCAATCAATCTTTCAAGGCCGATTCAATTCATAATCTACGTGTGCAATTTTAGATAGTTTACTCTCTTCTAGCCAGTGCTATACTAATTCATCCTTCTCTCGAGTCCTGTTCACCTAAGCTTCAGGCGTAGCAAGTACAAACGTCCTCAGGTTTTCCTGCTGCTGTGGTAGACACTTTAACAGTGTGGTTGCTTATTTCCCTTGGATAAAGGGCACAGGACGTGCCAGAATTCACAGGAGGTAACCTACTGCAGAATCCATACACAGGAATATTCCATTTATGCACTAAATGAGCTCATAGAAAGATGTTGTACACTTAATTTCCTTCATATATCTTTCTGTCCAACTTTCCTGCGACACCTGTCTTCCGTTGTCATTTTCAAGGATCCAGCTTCATTTGAACATGAATGCTCAGATAACCAACACATGAGAAAGTGGCCTTCTATCCATGAATGGTCAAGTTCATTAAAAGGAACATTTAACTATATTTATGGGTTGGTTTTGAAACATTTCTGTCAAACCCTACTTAAGTAGTAGGGAAGTGATAATGGTTTAGGTAACCTTCCTGATCAATTAAGACACAACCTATGTGACAAAGCTAACTAGTGAGTTAGTTGAGTGTTGAACATTGACAAGCTTCAAACCAGACTCTTGAACTTTTACCTGTTCAATTTTTTAGCAATTCCGGACATGCTTCGTTTGTCTGGTTGACATCAAACAAACTTGGAAACAAGTTACAATCTGCTTTGGCACTTGGCACCACTTTCAGTCTCCTTTCGGCACTGGGTTAATCCCATTGTCAACCTGAACTATATCAGTTCCTGTTCGGTTGGCCTTTCCTAACTAGTCCATAATAAAAGGTTTTGATCTTTCAAAACCTCATCTTCCAACTAATCTCTGAGACTCGTACCTCATCTACACTTTCCCTCATCTTCAGCATACATGAGCTCCTCAATCAGAATTGGACGGTTCTTCCTCGTCACACGTATCGGGAAGGCAATCGATGCGTCGATTGGCTGGTCACTTTTGCTATGAATTTCGATTTGGGTGTTACCACTTTTATAAATGCCACCCCCCCAGGGTGCATACCGATCCTTCTAGAGGATATTGTGGGGTTTAGCCGCCCACGCCTTGTTTTGTAAGTTTGTTTGGTTCTTTTCCCTTCTATTAAAAAAAAAGGTTTTGATCTTTCAAAGATAGTGATAAAGAAAACAACCGGATTGAGCACTCCAAAACTACCCACAACATTGAAGAATTAAAAGGGTGATCTAGTCAAATCTCAGTCTACCAAACAACATTTGATCGTGTTAATCATAACACAAACTTTAATTATAGACCGATGATCAACCATAAACTTGTATTAATGAAGAAAATGTGAAAAATACCTATTTTCTATCACGATGAACAAGTTGTTGAATTGCCTAAACAAGTTCCTGAAACTTTCAATCGACCTTTATGAAAGTTGTATATTTTTATGTCTTTAACGTCTTTTTGTATCTTTCTTAATGCGTGGGCCTCTTAACAGGTCAAAGAAACTAAACCTCTACGAACTTACTTAAGTAGATAACATGAGACCTTAATAATTACTTATAGTAATCTTATTTCCCATTGCAAGCCCAATTCATATTCGGCTCACACAGATTATGGTTCATTTTCCTCATTGGACTTCAACCTATTTAACCAAATTTTTATTAAGTTTCTTTATTATCTTCTTAATCGTAATCTTATAAAATCCTAATTGTCTAATAAAAAAATTACTAACATTCTCCCCCTTAGGTAACTATTAATTGCAGCAGTTTTAACAACAATACAAACAGTAAAAGTAGTTAAGCAAACCAATTTAAAATATTTGATCCAAAGATAATAAAAGTCCATCATTTGATCTCGCAAGACTTTCTATACTAAAAAATATCAACTGCATGTATCATATGCGATACAGATGTAATATAATCACGCATATCTAATACATCACTAACATAAATGAGAAAATAAAGTATGATAAAGTGTGACAATACCTATATGATTTGAAATGTATCATATTTTCATTTGTTGGTGTCAATTTCTTAAATTCCATTAGAAAAATTTGTTTTTTCTCCCTGAATGCAAAAACCCTTATGGGATTAGATACTTATATCCTCTATGTCTTATCCACCAATAGATCTATATGTGTATTTGTATGTGTCCTGAAGACATAGGCTCAAGGTTAATATGTATATAAATGCCCAATAACCTTTAAAATGCTTAAAAGCAACACATATCTTAAGACTTTTACCTGTATTATGACAATGTACAACAATCCATATGATTGAGAAAAAAATGATGATCATCAATATGTATACAAATTATGTTGTCATAACACATGAAATCTGTACAAGCGTATCATAGCAAATACAATCATCTTTAACTAACAGTGTCTAAGGACTTTAGTAAACACATACTTTTCATACAATCATGGAGCTAATCTAAGACCATATGTTAGTCATAATATGAACTTTAATTATAGACCCGGTTGATACCATGAACTTGTATTAATGGAAAAAATGTGAAAAAATACTTGTTTTGTTATCTATTGCACAATGAACAAGTTGAATTGCTTGAACAAGCTCCTCAACATTTAAACAAGGTCCTGAAAGTTTTGATCGATCTTTATGAAAGTTGTGTAGCCTTATGCCATTAACGTCTTTCTGTGCCTTTCTTAAAGTACGCCTCTTAATGGGACAGAGAAATTGAATGTCTACAAACTTACTTAAACAGGTAGTAGGAGACTTTAGTAGCTATTTATAGTAACTTTATTAGGTCTCCCCATCACATGCCCAATACATAATCGACCCACACTGATTAGGGCTCATTTTCTTCACTAGACTTTAGCCAGATCCTTTGTTGGGTTTTTTTTTAATTATCTTTAATTTAGATTGACTTTAATTTTCTTAATCATAATTTTATAAAACCTGTAATTAATAATTTTCCAATTAAAAAATTACTAACAAATCTACATCATAAACTAGAGTTTGATCACTGTAAGGAGATCTTTGTAGTAAATGAATTTGTAAACTACTATACCAAGCATTGCCTATTCTTTGACATATTGGCGTATCAACCCCACACATCTAAATAACAAGGCTCTAAAAGTAAACACAACTTTAACTTCCTCCTTAATTTTAAGGTCAACTATCCTCCAAAATTTTAACAAGTTTTATAGTATTAAGTAAAATTTATTAAGATAGTATTAATAATACTTTAAATTTTAATAAAATTAATTTTATGTTAATTTTCTAATAATTGTATTGTTAGCTCAACTTACAAAGAATTTGAAACTATTTGACACTGACATTATTTTTTTGAAATGTAAGTAATAAATTTATTTAAAAAGTGGAAATTACAGAATGTGAGGTTACATCTTCTAAGAATGGAGCTCAAAATAATGCATAAAGTGCATAGTTGGATATATCCAACAACCCTATATTGTGGATGTGTAATTGCATTCTAATAACATCGGACAAGAGTAGATGATTAGTATTGATCATGATGGTCATCCTTAGTTTGAGCCATAAACGGTTCCATCCATATTCTCTGAACTCCTCAGCCTTACAAAGATTTTGGTATTTCTCATCCTCCATATGTAGTGTACCAACATAGCAAAACTAGTTTTGAAGAACCTTTGATTTTCTCTATTAGGCCATCTCAGTTTGTCAACCTAAGTCAATGTGTTCATCCAATTAAGATCACTATCTTGTAACCTAAATATATTGAGAAAAGCACTATATGGTTGTTTAGTTTAAGAACAATTGAAGAAAATATGATATAAGGTTTCAAGTTCTCTAAAGCATAAAGGGCAATTTATGTCCAAAATTTGGAACTTAATTTTATTTCTAGTTCCCAGTTTTTGTAAAGCAGCTAACCATAAGAAAAAAAAGTGAGCTGAAGCAATACTTGATCCCTCTATCAATCTATAAAGTGGAAACTTGACCATAGGTCCTAGTAACAATTCTTTACATGATTGAGTTGTAAATTTGTGAGACTTATGGAGTTTCCATATAATCTTATCTTCTTGTGCTTGACTTTAAAGGTATAAAGGCCATTGCTCAACAATAGAACTAACTCCTCTATATATGTGGATTGGCTAATTCCACCTGTTATTTCGGATCAAATTTTGGACTTTATTATCTCTGAAGATAGATGCTAAGCCTGTAAAGAGGTTAGTGTTACATAAAGGGCCCTTAGGCATGCCAATTATACAACCAGAAAGTTGTGTTCTTCCCATTTCTAGCATGATGCCTAATATGAGTATGCATGAAGGATCTCATATATAAGATCTATTGAAAAGTGTAAGATTGCAAAGCAATTTGGGAGATAGACCAAATGTTTTTTTATTGGATGTGAAACATATAAGATTTTGCTCATTTTGCTAGCTGAGTTGATTCCCAACCCTTCATACTATTTAGGAAGACATGACGTTTCATTTAACTTTGGATAATTTTGCCCACTAGAATTTTGTCCGTGCCAAATGAATCTATAATACTCTATCAATTTTCTTTATGAATCCTTTAGGAATAGCTAGAAGTGATAACTAGTAAATATACAAATTATTAAGAATGGTGATGGCCAACTGTACTCTAACTCCTTATAATAAGAATTTGTTATTCCATTAAGAGAGTCTTCTGCTAACTTTTTCAATGAGAGATCTGCAATTAGCTTCCTTAAGGTTCTTTGAAGAAATTAGGACTCCCAAATAAGTGTGAGGCAGTTTGTGTACATTGAGTCCATCATCTTCCATCACATTCATCAAATTTCCACAATTTTGTCTAGATAGATTAGCAACACTCTTACTTAGCTTAAACTTGAGCCCAAAGACTTTATGAAACCTCTGCAAAGCTTTCAAAAGAGTAAATCATCTGCAAATGAGAGTTGAGTAATTCCAAGACCACCATATCTATAATGGAATTTGAATTCAGTATTTTCCTCTATACACATTTGTGTAATCCTTTGTAGTACCTCTATAGCAATAACAAATAGATAGGGGCATAGAGGATCACCTTATCTGATTTCTCTAGCAATCATATAAAGTTAAGAAGGTTCTCCATTCATCAATACTGAATAAGAGATAGATGTTATACAAGAATGAATCCATTTGATGAACTCATACGGATATCCAAGAGCATACAAAGAGTAGATAAGAAATCTCCATTTAATGGTATCATAAGCTTCAGTGAAATAAATCTTGAGTGCACAACTCCTGATATCCTCCTTAGAATTGTAATCTTTGAATAGTTCTTAAGCTAACAGGATGTTATCACCTATGCTTCTTCCTGGGACATAAGCACTATGACTTGGATTGATTAAGCCAGGTAAGGTAACTTTCAACCTATTGGCAACTGATAGGACTAGAGTTACTGTAGATGATAGTGGACAAGGTTAATTTGGTTAAGCAACGGCTTAAGGCAGCACAGGATAGAATGAATAGTTATATTGATGCACACCGAAAGGAGATGGAGTATGATGTCGACGAGAAAGTATTTTTTAAGACATCTCCTTGGAAAGGAGTCATGAGGTTTGGAAAGAAGGGCAAGTTGAGTCCGAGATATGTGGGTCTCTATGAAATTCTTGAGAGGATTGGACCGCTAGCCTATAGGCTGGCTCTGCCACCAAAATTGTTATAGATACATGACGCCTTTCATGTGTCCATGCTGAGAAGGTATAGATCGGACCCATCCCATATCATTCAGATTGCTGAGGTTCAGTTGAGTGATGATCTGAGTTATGAGGAGACTTCAGTGGAGATCTTGGACACCAAGGAAAAGGTCCTCAGGAACAAGACAGTTCAACTGGTCAAAGTCTTGTGGAGAAACCATTCTGTGGAAGAGGCCACGTGGGAGCCCTTGAAAGCCATGAGGGAAAAGTATCCACACCTTTTCAATGATTCAGGTAAGAATTTCGAGGATGAAATTCTTTTAAGAGGGGGAGAATTGTTGGCCCCAAATTTTTTTTCTTGATAAATAAGCATGATTAGGTTTATTTTGGGGTCGTGCTAGATTAATGTATGTTAGAGTTAATTAACATGTTAATGTTAATGAGATTATGTTACATAGGTGAATTGAATTAAAGTTAAAGTGTTAAGTTGCATAAGGGGTATTTTGGGGAGATCACTTAAGTGGGAAGGCTTTAAGAGTTTGAAGGAGGGAAAAAATGAGAAGAGGAATTTATTGGCTTGCATTTTAGAAGCCAAAAATGTTGGTGAGGAAAGAAAGAAGAGAGAAAGCACAAAAAAAAGAAAGAAAGGAGAGAGAGTGTCGTGGGTTTAGAGAGAAAAGAGAGGTTTGAGCTAGGTTTTGATTTTTCTCAACCTTCAAGAGGAATGTTGAGAGTGTGCAAGAAGGGAAAAATATAAAGGAAGATAAGAGCTTTCTTTTGAACCAAGTTGTTGGACCCCGATCTTTTTTTATTAGAAATTAGAAATTATTAAATGAAATCAAATGAGGAATTGGGTAGTGAATGTAGTAAGTTAATGATGAGTGGGTAATATGTTTATGGTTATTATGTGTTGGGCA
>JANVCQ010000008.1:10703384-10713389 GCA_025531925.1 Erythroxylum plowmanianum | reverse complement strand
TGAAGTGAATTCATATGCATGGAGACAATTGAAACCTCATGGGTTGATTGTTTGATACATGAATTGAAACTTGTTGCAATAATGATTCTTTAAAGTTAGAGACATTATATGTACAGAAATATTTTGAATGTGTGTAAGATATACAGATCATGTAATTTTGAGGTAAATACTGAGTTGAAAGAATTGAATATGAGACTAAGACAATAGATAGAGTTATTCGAAGGATTATGATTGTACAAGTGAGTATTATATTGGCAAAGCTAGTGTTGTAATCGGATGCATCGAATAGAGAATTCAATGGCAGTGTATCATAAGTTTGGATATTGAGTTTATCAAATCTAGTGCAATAAAGAGTACAGAATGGAGTTAAATTTTGGGCAAATTGTTTTGTCACTAGAAATTTAAGATCAATTTCACATGAACAAAGCCCAAATTGAGGATTCAGAAATTGTGAATCTTACCAAGAAATTGGAAATGAATACAAATTTTGAGTTTGAATAGGAAAAATGATACTTGTGATTGGAATACGAAGTATGTGTAATTGATAAAGATGATAGAGCAAAAAGATTGTTAGAAAAGTATAAATGGTAACTTATGATATTCATCCTGGTAGGAATACGCCAAAACATCATTTGGCAGCTAAGAATGTAGAATCAAGTGACTGAATGTTTAAAAATTACCGACAGTCTTAACTATCAGAGATATGCTTAAGGCTCATATTTTTGGGAGTTCATAGGAATATGAGATCAATGTACATCTTTGATTGACTTTGAGCATCACTATCATTATTATAGTGATTTCATTGGAATACTGTATAAGGAGTTAGATGACAGAAAGAGTCGTTCGCTTTTGTTTTGTGATGATTATGTTGATAAGTGAAATCGATCAATATTAGAAATTAAGTGATTCAAGAAAGATGAATGAATTTGGTAGATCCATGCTAAAGAAATGGAATACAGTGAGATATTTATAGGAGTTAAATGTACTGATACTAAGAGATGTGAACTATGAAGCAAAAGAATAAATCTTTATGAGAGTATCACCTTCCCAAGGCATGCTTACAGTGAGTACAAGATGAGCTCAGGCTAGGATAAAGAATCAACTAAGCTTGAATTGTATTGGTCCATATGAAGCTACTAAGAATCGGGCCATTGACTTATGAGTCAGTGTTACCAACAATGATGTGTTATTGTAAGTATGTTAAGAAATATTGATATAATCTGACATAGATGAAATGTCAGCATAAGAAGTGAAATTTGTGAGTAATCTGAGAAGCATAATGAGGAACTAGTTAAGAAAGTGAATGACCAAATAAGGGATAGAAAGGCTTGGTAAGTCTATCGATTATAATCAATTAGAAGAAGTTATCCGAGTGATGAAGCTAAATGGGAAACGGAGGAGCATCCTACCTACTTGATCAGTCAGATAAGAATTTTGAGGACGAAATTCTTTTAAGAGGGGTAGAAATGTTGACCTCCTAATTTTTTTCTTGAGGAATAAGCATGATTTAAATAAATAATGAGGTCCTTAAGGGATTATTTTGTGGAGTTAATTTTTATGTCAATGTTGGTAAGATTTTATGACATAGGTTAATTGAATTGAAGTATTAATGTTATCAGAATATATGAAGGGCAATTTTGGCATTCACTAAAGCATTTTAAAACATAAGGCATGAGGGAAGGGGCAAAGTGGACTTTGCACACTCATGTAGGGTATTAAAAGAAGAAGAAAATGTGTCTTGCATTTGGGAGAAGAAAGAAATGTGGATGAAGATCTTGAAGAAGTTTGAAGATCTTGACGCTAAATAAGTAAGTATAAGCACTAGCCCTCCTTGATTTGTTAAATGAAGCATTTTTGGAGATAGTTAGAAGTGGGAATGAAGTAAATATGTATGGGAAGTTGTGAGAATGGGTAAATGCATATGTTTAGCTTTTAGGGTTAATGATCAAAGATAGATTTAGATGGTTTTATCAATGATATTGGGTTGAAATGAAGTTGAAAATGAAGTAGAAATGATGGTTGAGGTTTAAGATGTGTTAGTAGTAGTAGATGGGAAGTAAAAATATGGAAAAAAACTGAAGTGTCTGGATGCCTCTATCAAAGTTCGCTGCGACCAATATTCCTCGCCACGGCGAACTCTTGTTTTGGGCAAATTTTTCCCTTTCTGGAAAAGTTCGCCGCAGTGAACTTTTATTAGCTCGCCGCGGTGAACTTTCTAGCACCGAGTATACTTTGATATTTTGGGTATAACTTTTTGTGTAGATATCCAAATGAGATGATTTTTAATTTGGTGTAAACTAGAGGCATAGGGATACAAATTGTATAAAGAAATTGAGTTTTAATTCAATCTCTGATTATCTTAATATTTGGATGGAATTTGAGCATAGAATATTGTGTTAGTATTGGAACAAACCAAAGATGATTGGGGCATAACTTTTAGAGTACTGAACCAAATTGAATGATTTTGGAGTCATTAGAAACTTAAGACAATGGGCAAAATTGTTCTAGAAGAAAGTATTATCTAATTTCTTCATTTACTTGATCATAATTTGGAATTCCTATTAAATGGAATTTTTGGCTATTGTTAAAGGAAATCAAGGAAGGCAAGAGGAGCAAAGTATGAGGCATCTTTGAGTAAGTTATAAGCAAGGATATTAAGGTGGGTTCCATGTTTATAATAGAGTTAATGAGCCATGACTATGTTTTCAAAAGCAATAGACTTAAATGATTTCAGTTTTTTTATAAACGTTGCGTCATTGTTACTTGAATGATTTGAGAAATCCTCATATGTTTGGTATATGAATTTTGTGAGTGAATTATGACATGAGAATGCATTTGAAACATTTCATGCTCATGAAAAACAAGTTTTTGAAAAGTGCCTTTTTGGGCAATATGTTTTGCAAGTCATGAATTACATGTTATGTGGGTTTGTGGTGGTCCCCTAAGTTAAGTCAAGTGCACTCTGACAAAAGGCTTCTCCCGCCTGCTCGCTAGTGGCATAGAGCTCCTTCATGGACTCCCATAAGTTCACAGCTACACAAAACCATTATGTGGGATTATGTTAGCATGTTCTATTCACGACTACACAAGACTCTTATAGGAAATGTGTAGTACGTTCTGTTTGGATCCACCCAAACCATTATGATATGCTTATATGTTCATGATATGTTTGACATGATGAATGCATACATGATTAGTACTATGGTGAATTTTTGACAAATTGAGAATTTCATAAAGCAAGTGTTTGATGATTTTTATTGCAAAATTTCTATGGTTTCAAAAATGTGCAATGGAAATGAGTTTTGAAAATGCTTTTTGCTTATTATCCGTTATAAACTTGTTACTCACGAGCTTTAAGCTCACCCCCCTTCTGTCCCATCTTTAGGTAAAGAACCTGAGATCGAGTGAAAGAGGGTCAAGACATCACTCCAAGTTGCATATGTTTGTATTTTAAGCAAGATTTTGTAACAATGAGGCTTTTAGTTGCATTTCAAGCATTATTAGTTCAAATATCGTATGTATTTTGGGATTATGAGTTATTGATGTATTATGGCTTGGGATGCCATTAGAGCTTGAAAAACTCTATTCTTTGATGTTAATGAATTATGAATTATGTATGGATGATGTTGAGTTGAAAATTTGATATACTTGAGAAAGTAATTGTTTTGAGATGATGAATTTTTGAACAGGAATTGTGGTTACCTATAAGTAAGATGTGTTTTGAAAAAAAAAAGATAGGAAATTATGAAGGATGAGAATTTGAGTTAAGCAAGGAATTAAATTAGTAGAGATTAGAGAGTATGATGAAATAATGTTGATAGATGAATTGTCATGAAATGATGTTGCATTAGAGGAAGTGATTTTGGGAAAAGATTATGAGAGTAAGGTAGGATAGATGGAGACACCTTGAGTGAACCCTCCCCGAAAGGTTTCATTATGGAAGGCATTTCGGTGTGATTTTCTGGCAATCTTTGTCGCGGCGAAGTTAAGTTTCTTACCGCGGTGTAATTTACCTGAAGCTTTTTATTTTTATGGGCGTGGTGAGTTCACCGCGGTGAAAATAAAATTTCAGGTTCGCTGCAGCGTAAAATTCTTAAGGGATCCAGGGGATTTTTTTGCGTGTGTTCACCTCGACGAAACAAGCAGTTCGTCGCGGCGAAACCCACTGGTTGCTTCCGAAGGATTTTTCCTTCCAAATGAAGGGTTTTTGATAGTAAGACACTCACGGTTTTACATGAGTTTCAAGAGTTGGACTCCAAAAAAATCGAGACCCAACAATTTTGATAACAGAATATGAAGTTGAGCCGATAATGGTTAGGGAGTTTTAAATTGGAAACAACTCAAGTCTTATGATTTTTCTGCAAGAGTTGGACTTCAAAAATGAGGTCCAACAGCATGGCCTCGCATCCAAATCTAGTGTCTAGTCAAAGATTTTCGCCAATGCGTGCCTACGCGTGCCTACGCGTGCCAACGCGTATCGAATCTCGCCTACTCTCGAGATCTTCGTCGATACTTCCCGCATCCCTTGCCTACTTCGCAAGTTCCTTGGGTTTTGCTCGCCAACTGGCAAGACTTTGCCTTGTTCCTTGTCAACATGCCTTCCTTATGCCAACTTACGTGTTAAGTATTAGCCAAGGCTCACCAACGCTCGCATGATCCCGCAATCTAAACTTAGGGGTCTAACAAACCACCCCCAGTAGAAGAATTCGATGACCTTGTCGAAATAATCCGTGGGCATTCCTCCACGAGCGGTTCCCTCGAAGACTCCTTAGTCAGCTTTTGAAGACGGTAGCAAGTCTTCATAACGATTGGTATCTCACCCACATACCATTTTCCCAATCCATAGGGGTTATTTTTGCTTCCACTTGGACTCACCTTTTTAAGGCTCACCGCGCCTGTCAAAGACATGTTGAGAAGAGCTCAGTCCGCTGAGCTTTCCCTGTCACCTTGATCCTTTGCAATCTTGGCAACTATATGCTCCTTACTCACCTTTTGTTTCGGGTTTTCTCGAGCATAGCTCAACTCCTTTTCAAATCATAGCTGACATATGTGCTACTGGTGTCGTAGTCTCTTTTATCCCACCAACGAATCTACAACAATTAACAAAGAAGGATTTTTCACCATGCATAAACATCATACCTCCCAAACTTGGATACAGTACCATTTTTGTTGCCTTAAGGAAGTCGATCCCCAATATCAACTCAAAATCCTCAAGTGGTACGACCATGCAGTTCATCCTGGCACTCCAACTCCCTATGTTTACTGGAACGTTGGAAGCAGCTCCCATCACCGCTTGTGCCTTACCCACCAGGGTCTTTACCTTTGTCGGGGTCTTGGACACTTTAAGCCCCAACTTGTGCACCATCCTTTCCGCAATCAAGGAATGTGATGCACCCGTATCCACCATCGCGGTTGCCTCTATCCCATTAACCTGTATCTTCACATACATCAGTTCATCATAAAGATTAGGTTCTTTCCTAACCGCTTTCAATAACGCAATCGGATTTAACGCCGCCTCCTCCGAAGATTCACCCTCTTCTTCAGCTATCAGGGTGTTTAACTTCTCTTTCCTCGGACATTCTCTTGCATAATGTGATCCACCGTATAGATAACAAACAACCTTGCCCTTTCTGGAGGACTTCTCCCTACTCTCGGGCCTATCGTTTTGCTTGCTTTTCCACCTGAAGTCTCCCTCTTTGGAATCCTTCTTCTTTTTTCCCTCAATATTCTCCTGTTCAGCATGGCCTTTACCCTTCATAGAATTAGAGGAGTTTACCTTAGTTTCCTTCATCACTCGAAAGTCCACCAAGGCATCAGCGACCGTGATTGCTCCAGCCACATCCTTCACATTTTGCCTCCACAAGTCCATTTGCACCTACAGTTATAACCTGCACAAAAAGTTGAAGTGTTTATCCTCATCTAATATGTTTTCAATATCAAGTAAGAGAGAACTAAAAGATTTCACATAATCCCTTACCGATCCATCCTGCGTTAGCTTCTTCAAGGCATCCCTCACGAGCCAAGAAGTATTCATGGGAATAAATTGATCCTTCAACTCCTTCTTCATGAGCTCCTATGTATCTACAAGAGTTTTACCTGCATTGATCTCCACAGAGGTTCTCGTCCTCCACCAGAGCTTGGTATCCCCATCCAAGTACATGGTTGTCACATTGACCTTATCAGCGTTAGATACCCTAGCAGCTGCAAAGTACTGCTCCATATCCCACAAGAAATTCTCCAACAACTTGGCGTCCAACATGCCTTCGAATACCCTCGATTCACATACTTTTACAGAAGAAAGTTGAGGTGTTGATCCTTCACCTCGCTCAACATCTCGCGTTGCAACAGCACGCCTTAGCACAATAATCTCAAATTGAGCATCCTCCAACATCCTCAACATATCTTCCATCTGTTGCTGCAACTGTTGGATCCTCACCTCCAACATCTCGAAACGAGTACTGTGAGAAATGACTTCTTCCTCCTCCTAAGGAATAGGTCCAAGGAGTGTCTCCACCTTAGACACCCGTTCTGGCAAGTTGCCTACAGCCATTTCAAACTTTGGCTCTGATACCAGTTGTTACAAAGGTCTTCTTGGAGACTTGAACTTTCACTCGAAGTTTCTCGCTCACACCCTTTGCACGGCAGTCTCACTTAGATCTGTTAAAGCAAGACTCAGCCTTTCCCCACCCTCGAAGTGTTTACTTCGCACACACTCGAAGAAACAACACAGAAGCAACAAAGAATATAGGCAATTAGAAAACACACAGAGATACGATCCAAAGACCAACTTTATATTACTTTCACTCAAAAGAATACAAAGAATGCTCTCTCTAAAAACTCAGTCCCCCTGAATGAATTCCAAGAGCAAAGCTCGAATGAGCTATATATAGGCATCCCAACCTGGAGTCACAGATTCCCACTAAATCTATACTACCTAAGATCACGTCTATCCCTATCATATAAAATTACATGAACCAATTGGATGGCACCCCCATCCAAATAGGACTCTAACTGATAAGATAGAATTTAACAAGATAACATAAGATAGAGTTTACATTGTTCTATAGCAGTATCTAGAACACTAACATCCTTATCCGCGAAGATCTCCACTATCTTCAGGTGTTAAGTTTCACTACAACTCTAACTCACAGTCATCGTCACATCATCCAAGATCTCCCCGCAATCTCTATCCGCTGATGATGTAATGTGATCTCGCCGAAGCCCACTAGCACACTGTTCTAATCCAATGCTTCCCACAACAAGTCCGCTAGTCGTGGTCCATCCATCCGCGCATAGCCAAGTCCTTAATCCGTCAAGTCTTAGCCTAGGTCGAGTCAATCTCCACAAGGTCCGATGCTCTACCAAAATTTGCACTAAGTCTAATCCCACTCGTCCACATTTAACGTATAATTTTCAACACAGCCTATCTGCACATAAGTCCATCAATGTACGTCCATAGACAAGTCCATCTTCTATGTTAAGCTCACTCATGGTGCAGTCTCGTCGCTCTATGACTAAGTCACAAGTCACAAGTCACAATCTGAGTTAGTATAAAAACCTCGCCCATTTACATACCTTCGAGCTACCTCACCGAAGTTAAGTGTTTAGGCGTCTCATCACGCTCGCATCCTTATGATTCTCATACAACTTTGTGCCTTCTCGCGTCCTCTCGGGTCTCGCATGACTTAGTTTTTCAACTCCGCGTAGCCTCACATCCAAATCTCGCGTCTAGTAGAAGATTTTCACCAATGCGTGCTTACGCGTGCCAACGTGTATCGAATCTCGCCTAATCTCGAGATCTTAGTCTATACTTCCCGCATCCCTCACCTACTTAGCAAGTTTCTTGAGTTTTGCTCGTCAACTCGTAAGACTTTGCCTTGTTCTTCGTTAACACGCCTTCCTCGTGCCAACTTACGTGTTAAGTATTAGCCAAGGCTCACCAACACTCACACGATCTCGCAGTCTGAGCTTAAGGATCTAACAGAAAGCTTGAACTTAGGGATCTAACAGAAAGCTTGTTAGTCACCAAAGTGGCCTAGCTTGAAAATATTAATAATTTAATTGTGATTGTTTCAATTGTTCATTATGATATGATGCTAAAATGGCATATTGAAATAATTAATTATAATGCTAGGAGGTCACCCAAAGGTGGACGATTGCTTATAATTAATGACATTAAAGGGACTTTATCAACATATTTAGTTAGTATGATTGTATATCCAAAGATAACATGCATGATGACTAGAATATGATTGATTGTTTATTATAGTGAACTATATTTGCATCATAATAGGTTACATCTATGAATTTAAATTTCACCCAAAGGAGAATTTAAATGCATAATTAAAGTGTATTAGTTAGTTTGAATCCATTTAGGTTTATTCAAAGTATTAATATATGAGATATATGCTGTGTTAGCAGCATCTAATAATTTGTTTAGTTTAGGAAATTGGCTTATCAAGTTTAATGGCCTGAACTATACTAATTGGTCCGAACAAATCTAGTTCCAACTGGGTGTAATGAAATTTGATTTGTCTATAATTTCAAACGTAAGGCCTGCAGCTATAACTGAGACTAGTTCTGAAGCTGACATGCCTTATTATAAGGCTTAGGAATGGTCTAATAGGCTGGGCTTGAATTTGATGCAAATGATGATCACAGAAAATGTAAAGCCATCAATGCCTAAAACGGACAATGCAAAGGAGTTCATGTTGAAACTTAAAGAATACTCCCAATCTGATATAGCTGACAAGTCTATAGTAAGGACTTTAATGAGTGAGCTGACGATCAAAAAGTATAATTGGTCACAGCCTATTCATGATCATGTAACTCATATGTCAAATCTAGTTGCAAAGTTGAAATCCATGGTTATGGATGTAAGTGAGTCTTTCCTTGTACAGTTTATTATCTACTTACTTCCTCTTGAGTTCAGCCAGTTTTGGGTGAATTATAACACCACTAAGGAAAAATGGAACCTTCAAGAAATTAAGGCCATGTTGGTTCTAGAGGAAGGGAGATTGAAGAAAATAAAGGAACACTCCATTTATCTCACGTTTCATCAAAGAGCTAGTAGCAGTAAGAACAAACCAGGAAAGAAAGGCAAAGATAAGGATAAAGCTCTCAGCAAAGTTAATGAGGGTCGAATTCATAAAGATAAGAGGTGTCATTTCTGCAAAAGGCCTGGTCACTTCAAGAAGGATTGCCCGAAAAGAAAGGCTTGGTTCAAAAAGAAAGGTACATACTATGTCTCAGTATGTTTTGAATCAAATCTTATTGAAGTGCCTAATGATACCTGGTGGTTAAATTCTGGTGCAACTACTCATGTGTCACATGTTAAATAGCAATTCCTTTCAATCTAAATCATAAATAGAGATGAAAAGTTCTTATATATGGGGAACATAATGAAAGCACGGATAGAGGGCATTGGGACGTATAGATTGATCTTGGATACTAAGTGTTACCTAGATCTAGAAAAAAATGTCTTTATGTTCCTAAATGTGCTAGGAATTTAGTTTCTGTTGCCAAATTGGATGATGTAGGATTTTAATTTAAGAATAGAAACAATATTTTTTAATTATATAAACATAAGTACTATTATGGTTCTGGTACCTTAATTGATTGCTTATATTGTTTCAATCTTGATGTTGATCTTATTGTATCTCTGTTACATATTGACCATATTATAGGAAGTAAACATAGTGTACAAAATGAATATTCTACTTTTTTGTGGCATAAAACATTAGGCCATATATCCAAGGAAAAGATACAGAGGTTAATCAAAAATGAAATCTTGCCTCCATTGGATTTTGTTGACTGGGATATATATGAGGATTGTATTAAAGGCAAGCAAACCAAACATATATCAAGGAATCCAGCCACAAGAAGTAGTGAATTACTTGAATTAATACACACTGACATCTGTGGTCCTTTCTGTAAGTGTAAGTCGACTTGTACCATGTGTAAGTCGACTTATGCTTGCTTGTTACTGATAAGTCGACTTGTACA
>JANVCQ010000008.1:10674098-10696067 GCA_025531925.1 Erythroxylum plowmanianum | reverse complement strand
CTTTCGGGAAGGTCCCGGTAACAAAAATTTTTGTTTTCCGCTGCTGGTACATGTGATGTACCTCCCAGGATTTTCCTACACTTTCGACGTTCTTTCTTAGGGCGGTGAAAAATATTTCATTACTTTTATTGATGACTTCTCACCATATGCTTGTATTTATCTGCTACATGAGAAGTCTCTATCTGTGGACATCCTAGAAGTGTTCGTTAATGAGATAGAAAGGCAGTTAGATAGAAAAGTAAAGATAGTGAGGTCTGATAGAGGTGGTGAATATTATGAAAAATTTGATGAAAGTAGACAATGTTTAGGTCCATTTGTAAAGTTTCTTGTAAGTCGAGGCATATGTGCACAATACACAATGCCTGGTACACCACAACAAAATGGTATAGCTGAAAGGCAAAATCACACCCTTATGGATATGTTAGGAGTATGTTAAGTTATAATATTGTACCTTCATCATTGTGGATGCATGCATTAAAAACCGCTACGTATTTGCTTAGTAGGATTCCTAGTAAGGCAGTTCCTAAGACACCTTATAAACTGTGGACAGGAAGGAAACCTAGTTTACGACACCTTCACATTTGGGGTTGTCCGGTAGAAGCAAGGCTATATAATCCATATGAAAAAAAGCTTGATGCAAGAACCGTTAGCTATTATTTCATCAGCTATTCTAAAAAGTCAAAGGGGTATAGATTTTATTGTCCTAATCATAGTACAAGAATAGTTGAGTCTAGTAATGCTTGGTTCATTGAGAATAGTCCAATCGGTGGTAGTGGAGAACTAGTCAAGTAAAAACTACTCCAAGTCGAGTAGAAGCTACTACATCAAATGTGATCCCATCGGTGGTTATTCCTCTTATTGCATTGCGGATACACAATATACCGGAACAACGAATTAATGTTCCAATTCCACAAATTGAACATAGTAATAAAGAACTAGCTAATGACGTTCAAGTTACAAATGATCAAGTGATACCACAAGAAGTAGCATTATGAAGGTCTATAAGGTAGAGAAGATCAGATATTTTGAGTGACTATGAAATTTACTCACTTGAACATGAATGTGACTTAAGCATTGATCAAAATCCAGTCTCTTTCAAACAAGCCATAGAATGTAGAAATTTTGAAAAATGGTTCAATGTTATGAAAGAAGAGTTGAAATCAATGGATGACAACAATATCTGGGAATTAGTTAAGTTGCCGGAAGGTACAAAGCAAGTGAGTTATAAATAGGTCTTTAAGTCCAAACGTGACTCACAGTATAACATTGAAAGGTATAAAACCAGACTTGTTGCCAAAGGTTACACTCTGAAGGATGGTATGGACTATAAAAGAGCTTCACTCAAGTTTCAAAGAAGGATTGTTTCAGAATTGTTATGACACTGATGGCTCATTATGATTTAGAGCTTCACTAAATGGATGTAAAAATTGTTTTTCTAAGTGGTGACTTGGAAGAAGAAGTTTATATTGATCAATCGGAAGGTTTTGTGACCATAGGAAAGGAAAGATTAGTATGTAAATTAAAGAAGTCAATATATGGGCTAAAGCAAGCTTCCTGACAATGGTATCTTAAGTTTAATGATATCATTACGTTTTAGGGTTTTGTAGAGAACATTGTTGATCGGTGTATCTATATGAAGGTTAGTGGGAGCAAGTTCATTATATTAGTCCTATATGTTGATGATATCCTTCTTGCTGCTAATAATATGGTTTTATTACATGATGTAAAGAATTTTCTCTCTAATAATTTAGAAATGAAAGATATGGGTGAGGTATCCTATGTGATAGGAATTGAATTATTCCGTGATAGATCACAAGGATTGTTAGGATTGTCTCAGAAAGGTTATATCGAGAAACTATTAGAAAGATTTCAAATGAAAAAATGCTTCGCATGGATAGTTCCAATTCAGAAAGGGGATAAATTTAGTCAAATGCAATGTCCACGAAACAATTTAAAACATAAGGAAATGGAGTCAATTCCTTATCCATCAGTAATGAGGAGCTTAATTTATGCTTAAACATACACTCGGCCAGATGTCAGTTTTGCTGTGGAAATGCTAGGCCGATATCAAAGCAATCTTAAAATGGACCACTGGAAAGCTGCAAAGAAAGTTCTTAGATATTTACAGGCACAAAGGACTTCACATATAGAAAATCAACCCATCTCAAAGTGGAAAGTGGAAAGCAGTCCATCATTGCTACTTCCACTATAGAGGTTAAATTTGTGGCGTGCTTTGAGGCCATGGTTCATAAATTGTGGCTGCGGAACTTTATCTTAGGTCTTGGTATTGTTGACAGTAGTACTAGACCGTTAATAATTTATTGTAATAATTCCGCAACTGTTTTCTTCTCTAAGAATAACAAATATTCAAAGGGTACGAAGCACATAGATTTGAAGTATTTGTTTGTGAAAGAAGAAGTGAAAAAACATAAAGTCTCAATTGAACATATTGGTATCAATCTCATGATAGCAGATTCGTTAACTAAAGGCTTACCACCCAAAACATTTCTTGGTCATGTTAAACGGATGGGCCTTATAGATAAGTCCTTGCTAGCATAGCGATTTGATATGTATGTATACATATAAGTGTTTTGCTCGAATTGTTATGACTCTTGTGAATTCAATTACAGTCATATATTTTTGCTCCTATATTATGTTGTATACAATAATTATTATTTGTGAGATAACAATTACAGAATTACCCACTTAAAGTTTGTTTAATTGAGTTAATTATGTGATACATGGAAGGAATCATGTTGTATAACTTGTGACCGATATGATCCAATCATCTTTTTTTTAAAAATCACATGATCCCATCATCTTAATTCAATTAAGGATGACTTGATCGATTCTATGTATTATGTGCACTTAAAGTTTTATTCTTAAATCACCAAGTCGTAGCGTGAGCCAAGTGAGAGATTGTTAGAATATTTAGTGACCCATGTGACTTATAGTTTGAGTCCCATGGAAAGGAACCAAGATGATGGTTATTGAGTATTAAATAATAGGATCTCAAATGGGTCAAAGATCCTTTCCCTTTCTCTTTTAAAATGAGCCAACATGATGGTTGGTGAAAGGATATATAAGTTTTAGAAACTTATGAAATGTTATCTTAACCATTGGAGAAACCTATAACAGAGATAAAGAAGAAGAGAGGTAATAAAGTTTTTGCAAGAACATTCCAGAGACATGGATTCAGGTTTGTTTTACAATGTCTACATAAATTGATCCATAAATGTCTTTCAATAAGATCTCAAAGTGAACTTTGCTGTAATTACTCATTATTCTTTATTAAAGTAGCAACAATATACTTGATAAGAATCACTGATAAGAAACATAATCGGGCATTGCCATTTCACCAGAACTGATACTTGAGTCTTTTTTAAATGAAATGGCTGCTAGTTTCAAGATCTGTTAATGGAAAAATCTTATCTCAATTTCTCTAATATGATGTTTAAATACCTATGTCATATTTTGTTTCTTAATAACGACCATCACAAAAGATAATGAAATCGTTTTTCAAAAAATCACAAACAAAATGGACTATCATGAATTACTACAATACACAAAACCTAGACTGCAAATCAAATCTACCTAAACAAAATCTTGAAGAACTCAAATGGAGCAACCAGTCTTTGCAAAGCCTCTAGTAACACCCCCAGCAAGCAACTCCTTGGCAAACAAAGGCATGTCTTTTATTATCCCATCCAAGAATATACACATCTCTCTTTCCTCTCTTTTGCTGACCCTTATTATAAACCTTGCATAGGTAGAGAGAGGGGATTGAAAAAGGAGTTAGCTTTAAGGTTCTAATAACAGTAATCAGTTATCTTTAATTGTTAGCAAGACATAAGGAGGAGTTAGAAAATGTTATTTGCTGTGTACAATTGAAATGTATTTTTTTTAAAAATTACATTTGAAATGTTTCATTTACTTGTATTTTTTATATGTTATAAACAAATGTCGGATTAAAAATTTAAGATTTTAATATTTTTAAAGAAAATGATCCCACATTGCCACATCAATTTTGACGTGGCAAAGTGGTGTTTGCAGAAACAATATTAAAAACTGCTAGGTCAATGCTAACTTAGCATAAAGTTGATGATGCTTCAACTTTTAAATTATTTTAGAGTTATATTTAAATATTTTCTAAACATTAGGATTGTATTTGTTCACTCAGAAACCTTATGATTGAACTTGTTAATCGGTGAAAAGTGACCATTTTGCCTAACTTTTTAATATTTATCTTATGCACATTTTATTTATGTATATATTATTTGTGTCTCATCTTACTTTCAAATTACCACGTCGGTTGAACAATTAAAGTAACTGACAAACTATTTTTTATTATAAGAGTGGAAAGAGATGATTTTGCTAGCACAAATATTTAAATAAGAAAGCTGAGTTGATTGAAACTTTTATGACAGAAAACTGAATATTTTTGTGGTGGACAGAAAATATTTAGGGAGATAAGAAATAAAATTGAGTATTCATCATAAGTTATGAAAGAAATACATTGTTAGCACAAACAGGAGTATAAGCAATAAGGGTTGATATTTTTTTTATAACTGACAATTTCAAAACAAAAAAAAAAGTCAAATAAGAACCAAATTGAAATGCTATTATAATGTATAAATATCATTGGCAACATGTTACACCTTATTAACTTACCCAAAATATAAAAAAAAAGCCAATAGGAATATAGGCCAACGTTTCCGGAAAAACAAACCCTTAAAACGACAACGTTATGATCTTCCCCGTCACCCCTTACAATGACCATTCCCCTGCCTTGGTCCCAATTACTCATTTCTCGCTTCTCTCTCTCGCGAATTCTTCGCACCAAGTCTCTCGATTTCGGTATTTCAGTCACAAACACCTATCTTCTCCCCCCTCTATCGATCCGATTCGCCGGCAACTAACCCACCCAGAAACCGAATACCTAAAATCGAAGAAGAAGCAGAAAAACAAACCCAAAATTTTTTGACAAAATTTAAAGGCAAATCCCACCTTTCAAGCCCATACCCATCAATAAAAATCCAATCATTTCCCCAATCTGATGTTTTTACCCTTGCCAATTTCTTAATTGCCGCTCTTTTTCCTGATCTAGGGTTTTTGGCCATGTGGTTGAGGGTCGTTATAGGGTTTGTCTTGATTTGAGATTCAATTGGATTGGGATTGATGGTTCTGTTAATTGATGAAAGAAGCGTGATTGATCTGTTGTTGAGTTGTAGAAGGAAGAAAGATGGAAGGGAATTGCTATTCTCTTTGGGTTCGGTGGTCGCCGCGGCGTTGGTGAGAAGTGGAATCGGCGGCCGCACATGTTGCCGGTTCTAAACTCCTCGACGACTGTAGCTGTTGCCGCAGATTTTTCTTCTTCTTCTTCTTCATTGTCTTTTGAATTTCTCCTCAAAGTATAACTTTTACCCTTTCTTGGCCTTTGTTTTGTTGTGCTTTTTGTTTCATTATATCTGTCAAAGTTGACTGGACGATTGGATGTTGTTTTGTTTGGGTTCTTATGATCTTGTGTGCTTTCTTTGACAACTTTTGGTGAGCTGATTTGTGGTTATGCTTTCTAGTTACTGGGTTTGATCGCTTGCTTTTTGGATAATCGTGTTTGGTCACTTGACCAGACTTTTGGTATTTCTGTATTTCAAGCTTGTTTAATTCAAGACTGTATTTTATGCTTACTCTTTACGTTTTTGCTTGCTTGAAGCTTTCCCATGTTTTCGCGGTGAGGTATTTGCGTTTCAATTTCTCGTTTTGCTCTCGTTTGTTATTCGAATTGGTCCTTTTGTCTTCTTATCTGCGATGATCGTTTGTTTTTCTTCATTTGATATTCCTTTTCCTTTTCCTTTTATTTCTGGATTCAATTCTTCGAATTTTTGTGTTTTTGCATACCCAATTACTATTGTCGTCTATGTCTTGAATGCATGTTTGGGGTTTATTATGTGTAGCTTGTAAGGTTTTGTTTTGTTTCTCTTGTTCCACATTAATGGCAATTTCAAACCAAGGTGTTACCTTTTCTTGCTAAAATGGCTGCTTCTAGCAGCAGTTTCTCATTGTTTAAGTCGATTTATTATTTTTGTTTCTCCCTAATTGTTACTGTATTCTACTTTGTCATTGTGTTCCTTAATTGTTTCTCTCATTTGGACTATCGCTAGTTACTGGCAACAACTTTTAAAATTCCAAAGCTCCATCTGTTGCTAGGAGTTTAGGACATGCTCTTTGGTGATTATATTTGCATAACGGTGCATATATACTTTTTTGATCTACATTTTATTTGAGAAGTCTCGTGGCATTTTACGTTGCTAACTGTAACATACTTTATTCATAGTTGATTATTTGAATTGTATGACTTGTTTTCTGAATTCTTCTTGCACTCTTTAGCTTGCAGTCTAAGTAATCTATATCTCCCCCATCATGATGTACTTAAATATGTTTCCATCACTATAGGATGGACGCAAGATTCGTGTTGGTGATTGTGCACTTTTCAAGCCTCCCCAGGATTCCCCGCCTTTCATTGGAATAATTCGGAAGCTGATTACGGGAAAGGAAGAAAGTCTCCATTTAGGGGTCAATTGGCTTTACCGACCTTCTGACGTTAAGCTTGGAAAAGACGCCTTACTAGAAGCTGCACCTAACGAAATCTTTTACTCGTTCCATAAGGATGAAATTCCTGCTGCATCATTACTCCATCCATGCAAAGTTGCATTCCTTCGTAAGGGTGTTGAACTTCCTTCAGGGATATCCTCATTTGTCTGCAGAAGAGTTTATGATATTGAGAATTCGTGCTTATGGTGGTTAACTGATAAAGATTATATTAATGTAAGTACTACATGTTTTATTTACTTTATAATAATCTTGTAATTCATTATTTTTTTTTATTAGATCTGTAATAAGTTTTTGTTACAGGAACGACAAGAAGAAGTAGACAAGTTATTAGACAAGACAAGAACAGAGATGCATGGGGCAGTGCAGTCGGGAGGCCGTTCCCCAAAACCCTTGAATGGTCCAACGTCTACAGCTCAGTTAAAGCCTAATTCAGACAGTGCTCAAAACAGTACATCATTCTCATCTCATGCTAAGGTGAAGAAGAGGGAACGTAGTGATCAGGTTTCTGAGCCTGCTAAACGGGAGCGCTTCTGTAAAGCAGAGGATGGAAATTTTGGTCAAAGCAGGGCTGAGCACACATTGAAGTCTGAGATTGCAAAGATAACTGATAAAGGAGGTCTTGTTGATTTTGAAGGGGTTGAGAAATTAGTACAACTTATGCAACCTGACGGCATTGACAAAAAAATAGATGTCGCCGGACGAATAATGCTTGTTGATGTAATAGCAGTTACAGATAGATTTGATTGCCTTGAGCGATTTGTGCAGCTCCAGGGTTTACCTGTTTTGGATGAATGGTTGCAAGAAGTACACAAAGGAAAAGTTGGTGATGGTGCCAGTCCTAAAGAAAGTGACAAGTCTGTTGAGGAGTTTCTTCTGGCACTACTTCGAGCATTGGACAACCTACCAGTAAATCTTCATGCACTACAGAGTTGTTATGTAGGTAAATCTGTGAATCATTTGCGTTCCCATAAAAATTCTGAAATCCAAAAGAAAGCTAGGAGTTTAGTTGACACGTGGAAGAAACGTGTTGAAGCTGAGATGAATATGAATGATGCAAAAACTGGATCAGGTCGTGGTGTTTCATGGCCCACCAAACCAGCCCCATCTGAAGTATCTCATGTAGGGAACAGGAGATCTGGAGCATCTGCTGAAGTTGCAATGAGAAGCTCTACGATACAAGCTTCATCATCTAAAAGTTCTCTGGTTAAGCATGCAGCTGGGGAAAATGTTGCAAAGTCCTCTTTACCTGGCACAGTGAAATCCACAAGTACTGCAATGGGTGTTAATTCCAAGGATCCAAATTCTAGAATGTTAACTGGGACTGGAACTTCAGATCCACTTCTCACTCCAATCAAGGAGGAAAGGAGCAGCAGCTCTAGTCAATCTCAGAACAACAGCCAATCTTGTTCCAGTGACCATGCAAGGACTGTTGGTTCTTCGTGTAGGGAAGATGCAAGGAGCTCAACCACTGGATCTGTGACTGTGAGCAGAAGTTCCAGTGGTGCTTCTCGACATCGGAAATCAAGCAATGGTGTGCATGCTTCCGTTGCCTCAGGAGTTCAAAAGGACAACATTGCAGGAAAAGTTAGTTCTGCAAACAAGAGTTCAACCTCTGAGAAGTTATCACCAACTGGAGTTTCTCATGATAAAGCATCTGATATACCGATTGTTGATCATGGAAACAATCAGAGACTTATTGTACGTTTACCAAACACTGGTCGAAGTCCTTCTAGGGGTGCGAGTGGTGGTCCTTTGGAAGATCCTACTGCCATAAGTGGTAGAGCTTCTCCTTCCACTGAAAAACATGATAGTCATGATAGGAATGCTAGGGGAAAGGGTGAAGTTTCACGGTCTAATAATGTATCAAGTATGCATTCCAGTTTATGTCAGGGAAAAGATGTACAGTGTGGGCTTGATGAAGGGAATAATGTGATTGCTTTAAATGAGAGACAGAAAATTGACCATGAAAGTCCAAAGATACCGGAAGCATCAAAGGCTACTGGCCCGTTATTGGGAGTTATTCCCAGATTGGGAAAATCTTATGATGCTTCTTTGAGCTCCATAAATGCCTTAGTTGAAAGCTGTGCGAAGATTTCTGAAGCTAGTGCATCTGCTTCACCTGAGGACGATGATGTTGGAATGAACTTGCTTGCTAGTGTGGCTGCTGGAGAGATTCTGAAAGCTGACACAGTCTCACCTTCGGCTTCTCCTCTGAGAAGCTCACCTGTAGCAGAAGAATCGTCAACAGTTGATGATGGCAAATTAAAAAACATGGTTCAAGAAGCTACTCAAATCCATTGCAAATCTAATGATGTACCTGATGATAAGGCAGCTGTGGAAAGGCCAAATTCTGTCGATTCATTGTTGGCTAAGAAGGATATGGGACATCCAGGTGACCAAATGCTAACACATGTTTCTGGGGAAAGCAAAGTTTCTTTAGTTGGCTCTGAAGATAAGAAAGGGGAATCTTCTGCAAATTTGCATCAGCCTGCTGAAGTTTCTTGTTTAAGGTTAGATGTGAAGTCCAGTGAACAAACATGCGATTCTTTAGTTATTAACCAGTCTCTTGTTGAAAATATTGATAATCGAACAGGGGTTGAAGATGTCAATGAGTCCCTTGAATTTATGAAATCCGGTAATCAGAGGGATACGTGTAACTTTATTTCTGATTTTAAATCAAGGGGCAGGAGTTCTGCATTTGATGGCGATAGTAAGGTCAATTTTGCAAATGAAACTGCTGAGGAAAGCAGTGTAGCACCTGCATCAGAATTATCTGCTACTGGTGCAAAATGTGGCAAGGAATTGGATGAAAAACCAACATGCTCATCCTTAGAGGCTGGTCTTCAAAAGCATAGTGTCGATAAAGAGTCAAGCAGTGTTGTCTTAACAGAGCAGAAGCCATCTGAAAATGTGCTAACTCGTGTGGACTCCTTAGATAGAATGGCTGAGGTTGCTAGCCTACCATCTCCTTCTGGAAATTTGTCCCTTTTGGAGCCCAAGGCTGTTGTCCCTGACAATTCTAAGATCGGTTGTCGTGTTGAGCTGAATGAGAAACCACAGACAGACTTAGTTTCATCTGGTTCAGATCACAATAATGAATGTGTTGAAGATAATTTAGATAGAAAAGATGTTCTAGGTGCATCAATGTCTCATGTTGAGTTACCCACGGTTTCTATGCGTGAAAATGATCCATCTGAGAAATCTAGTGGGTCCAATGAGATTGAATCGGGGGAGATAAAGAAACGACATTCTTCTGTTGCAAATGCTTCAGTCTCAGCTACTGGATCTGGCATGGCTGTGAAGCTTGATTTTGATTTGAACGAAGGCTTTCCAATTGATGATGGAAACCAAGGTGAGCCTACTAAATCTGTGGGTCATGGGATCTCATCTACTGTTCATCTGCCTTGTCCTTTGCCTATTCCTGTCTCGTCTATTTCTGGAAGCTTTTCTACTTCAATTACAGTGGCTGCTGCTGCCAAAGGTCCATTTGTTCTCCCTGAAAACCCACTGCGCAATAAGGGAGAGCTTGGGTGGAAGGGTTCAGCTGCTACAAGTGCTTTTCGACCTGCTGAACCTAGAAAGAACTTGGAAATGTCTACCTATACTGGGGAAACCTCTATGGTCGATAGTTCTAGCAAACAAGGTCGGGCTCCTCTGGACTTCGACTTAAATGTACCAGATGAGAGAGTTCTGGAAGATGTAGCTTCTCGGAATTCTCCTCGAGCATCTTGTTCTGAACTAGGAGCTCGTGATCGCACTTCTGGTGGTGGACTTGATCTTGACTTGAACAGAGTTGATGAGAGCCCAGATACTGGATTACTCTCACACAACAGCTCTCGCTTTGAAATTTCTACAATACCAAGCAAGTCATCGCTGCCTGGTGGATTGTCAAACAGTGCACTTAATATTTCAAGAGACTTTGATTTAAACAATGGACCAGGTCTTGATGAACTTGGACCTGAAACAGCATCGCGCAGTCAGTCCATGAAGAGTAGTTTACCGTTCTCTTCATCTGTTCCTGCTCTAAGAATGAATGTTGCAGAATTTGGGAATTTTTCCTCTTGGTACCCTCCCGCCAATGCCTATTCAGCCATAACAGTCCCATCAGTTTTCCCTGGTAGAGGGGAACAGAGTTTTGTTGCTCCTGCTGGTTCGCAGAGGATCTTGACCCCTCCAAATACATCCACCACGTTTGTTCCTGAAATCTACAGAGGGTCAGTGTTATCATCTTCCCCAGCACAGCCGTTTCCAGCTGCAGCTCCATTCCAGTATCCAGGGTTCCCCTTTGAGACCAGTTTCCCTCTGCCATCACACACTTTTTCTGGTGCTTCAACAGCATATATGGAATCATCTTCTGGTAGTGCACTCTGCTTTCCTACGGTTCCTTCACAGCTAGTAGGTTCTGCTGGTGTAGTCTCATCTCCTTACCCTCGACCATATATGATGAGCCTTCCTGGTGGCAGCAGCAGTTTAAGTTCTGATAACAGGAAATGGGGCGGCCAACTTGATCTAAATGCAGGTCCTGGAGGAAGTGATACAGATCAGAGAGACGAGAGACTGCCTTCAGCAATAAGACAACATTTTCTTCCAGGTTTGCAAGTGATGACAGAGGAGCAGATGAAGATGTATCAGGTGGCTGGTGTAGCAGGAAGCAGTGCATTCAAGAGGAAGGAACCTGATGGCAGTTGGGAAACCCCTGATAGATTTCACAGCTACAAGCAATCATCATGGAAATAGATTCACAACCCAGTGGTTCAGGTCTGTTGGAGAGGTAAGCCATCTATTGAAGAAGAGTTTCACTGTTTTCTATATTGATATTTTCCTGTCATATGCTCTCTTCTTTTGGAGTGGGGTTGGGGAGCTTCTTGTGAGGGAAGAGATGTGTGGAGGGGAGACTGTGATCCCTCGCCCTACTTAGGGTAGCATAACTGTCCTTCCAAATTGGAGTTATAATGATTTATACTTTTGGTTTGACACTTGTTCCCGTTTTCAAGGGACTGAAAGGCCAGGTTCATGAAGGCCGAGGCAATGAAGAGACCATTTACAAGGTGAACTGTCCTTGGCACAGTCCAGATATTAAAGCAGTTAAAATGCGACCACTGGAAGAGGGGTCTTCTGTTGTTTCCTACGGAGTGATAAACTTCATCACAGCAACAGCAGCAGCAGCAGCACAACCAGCTTTGCGAAAGGAGTTTTATCTGACCCAAGTGAGAGCCAACCAAAAACCTGAACAGTTTAGGACATTAAGAGGTTGTGACAACAAAAAATATGGAATCTTGCTGACTAGATGTGGTTATTTAGTTCCTTTTCTTCCCTTTTCCTGATTGTACAGTGATATATATCAAAATGAATTTCGTTGCTAAAATGATGTTTGATACATTTAAAATTTTAATTTTTTTTTTGCCATAATTGTTGTGAATGCTGCTAATATTGATAAGGTATGTGAAGGCGACCACGTGCTGGTATAGTTTCCATATCTTAGCTGTGGGGACCAATGTCATTGTTTGAATGAGAGTTCAGCATCCAGTTCTTGAACTTTTTTGCTTATTGTTTGTTTCTACAAGGGCACTGCTGAAGCCAGGATTTGAATGCTTCTTGTTTTTAGTTTGCAGGGTAGAATGCTAATTAATACATGGAAATTACACTTCCTCTATTCATCTTCCCTCGGAAACTATGCCAAAAAATGTGCGTCGTTAGATGGATTCGATGGTGAGGTGAGTTTGTTCAATCTAAAGGTTTTTACTAAATAATTTGCGACGAAGTTTACTGACCAACAGATGGATGTAAATCTGAAATTGTGGTGTTTATATTATTTACACAATACTATTTTAGTAGGAATGTATTTATTCGTTGAAACTTTTAATAATACTTATCATATTTAATTAATTAAATATTTTACTTTAATTTTAATAAATCAGAGTTATTGTATCAAAATTTGAAATGTTTTTAAATTTTAATTATAATTAGACTATATTTTGATTAAAAATAAAAAAATTTTAAGTTACCTAAAAATATCTAATATTGACGGTTTTTAACTTAGTAGTATCAAAATCGATAAGAGTTCTAATACTATATTCGTAACTTAGTTCAATGTATGAAAATTTTAAAATAATTAAATTATATTAAAAATTAAAAATATATTTATATATGTAAAGTAAATTTATAACTTCACTATTGTACATATTAAATATGCATACATTTCAATATAATTAGATTTTAATAATAATTACTTATTTTTGATATTTGTGAATTGATTTTGATTTTATATATAAATATTTATTATCTTAAAATTTTAATTAATTTAATATGTTTTCTAAAAATAAAATACTTCTCCCAAAAATTGCTACATTGAAATTATATATATATATTCACTCAAAAAAGTGCATTTGAAAGCAAATAGGAAGACAAGACTATGCCCTTTACTTTTGTTTCTATTATTTATATGTTTGACCAAGTGAATTAGATATTTTTGGCTAAGTGAATTGGAAGGCATTGTCATTGTAAGGATAATGCAAGCAGTAAAGGTGGATAAGGTCACAAAGTTGTTCTTCTTTATGCTTTTGATTTTCTGTTGAACCTGAACTATAAGTTGTAAGTTTTTAGATAACCTAATTAAACATCTTTGCATTTCTGTCCCCTCCTCGTGGAATGGACACTTAATTCACCTTAAATTTAATTTATTGAGTTAATTAGGTCCTTCAATTAATGTATTTTTTTCTTCTATCTCAAGTCCACAAAAATTATATTTGAGAATTATGGTTGCAAACAAACCCTCGACGAGTTGGTTGGCGTATTGTAGACAAATTTTGGAGCCGACAAGTCTGAAATAACTACAACATTACTACAAGGTACAATAATGGCATATATTAATAGGTAAATATCATCATTCATCATGTGACCCCTTCAACAATCTCTTCTGCTATCATATGTGCATAATAATACATATAAAGATAATTTAGCATACTAGTTAAAGAAAAAGTTAAGGCAGTTAATTTTATTTAGCTAGCTTGCTTCTTTATTTTTTATAACTAATTTTCTAGTTAGACTATTAGTGAGTTTGTTGAAAATTGTTAAGTTTATATCTATGTCAGCAAAAAATGCTGTACATAAAGCAGCTTACTGCTTATTCTATTAATGAGAGAGCTCATTTTTCACTCCTGAAATTAAATATGGTATTAAAGCTTAAAGAAGTTGTCTCTATTTTTTTTTCTATCTCTGTTTTTACTTATTTTTTCTTGTGTATTACCTGTATTTGAATCTTTCCAATTTTCCTTTTTTCTTCTATCTTTCCAATTTTTCCTTTGTCCATCCAGTCCTTATTATCTCCATGCAAGCGGAAATCCATCACTTGTTTTTGTTTCACTAGCTATGAATGGATCAATCCGTTACTCATGATTTCAGTATATAAAGATTGCCATGTTATCCAAAAACAAAGTTCAATTTATGGATGGTAGTATTTCAATTCCTAATAAAAATGATCCAATGTTTGAAGCATGACAAAGATGCAATACAATGGTGTTTCATGGTTAACACATTAATCATCTCCTTCTATTGCACAAAGTGTTATCTTTGTGGATAATGCAATCAATATATGGATAAATCTTAAAGATAGATTTGTGCCAAGAGATTCTTTTAGGATCTCAGATATGTAAGAAGAGATTCACATCTTGAATCAAAATGTAGATTTGTGCCAGGAGACTCTTTTAGGATCTCATATATGTAATAAGAGATTCACATCTTGAATCAAAGTGAAAGCTCTGTCACATATTGTGAATCTGAGGCTTATTTCTAATTATATATGTTTACCTACTTATGATTGTAGAGCTCAAAAACTATTAGAAACTATATACAATCAGATTATATCTTACACTTTCTCAAAGGTCTCAATGAAAACTTTGCAACTGACCACTCCTAAATTATGTTGATGGATCATTTACCACCTACTAATAAGATCTTTAGCTTGGTTTTACAACATAAATGTCAACTCACTAATCCAGGAATGAATTAATCAACGGTTGAACTAATGAATTTTGCTAATCGAGTCTTCAATCCATATAATAACAAAGGTTTCAATAACAACAATGATAGTTATTATGCAGTTGCAATTTTCAAGCTAGAACAAAATGATCTATATGTATTTTCTATGTTTTATGGTCATATAAAGGACAAGTACTATAAAAAACATAAATACCCTCCAAGTTTTACTGTTGGATTCAATTTAAGGCAATTTTCACAAAGTCTTAATTATGCAAAGTCGAATCAAGTTCACAAAGCTTTCACAAGATAGAAGAGAATTTAGCTCACATATAGTGTTTTAACCACCAAACTGAGCTCCCCTGAGTCTGATAAAATCTTTGCTAGCATATGTTCATCAGTTATAGTTAACCTTATAAGTTCTATTTGGATCATAATTTCAGGAAACACAAATCATATTTGTTGTTTATTATCCTCTTATCATCATGTGCATGATTATTGTGTTAGGATACTAAACAATTTAACTCTTATAGTTACATATATTGGCACTACTACTTTTATTAATTCTTTCTCACTCACCAGCACCTCATTTGTCCCTTAGATTATCTTTAATTTAATATCTACTACAAAACTTGCTTCCACCATTAATTGTTGCTTACTTGTGCTATATGATCACTACTTTGTTCAAGATCTCCATAATTGGAGGACAATTGGATTAGCTAAACACATACATGGATTATATCAACTAATTTAAGTTTCTCATCTAAATAATTGTCTGTTCAAACTATCCTTCAACCTTTGATCTATGGCATTATCAATTTGGACATGCATCTCCATCCAGAATTCATCAACTCACTAAACTAAATCAAGATGTTTTTGTATCTATTAACTTAGTATATGACAGTTATGTTTTAACTAAGCAACACAAGCTGCCTTTCCTTATAAGCACAACCATTACTGAATGTTGTTTTTTGAAAATCTACATAGACATATGGGGGCCTACTATTAGCTCTATACATAGTCACAAATATTTCTTAATTATTGACAATGACTACAATAGATTCACTTAGATTTTTATAATGAAATTAAAGTCCAAAACTAAAGTTCTTTCACAAAGATTTTGTTCCTATGTTTCTACTTAATTTAATAAAAATTTGAAATCATTCGCATTAACAATAATGCACGATTTGTTATTTCTTTCTTTTATCTCTCTAAAGGTATAATTCACCAATCTGCTTGTGTTGAAACTCTACAACAAAATAACATTGTAGAGTGTAAACACCAACACGTCCTCAATGTTACTCAATCCCTTGAATTTCAAAGCCATCTCCACCTATCTTAATGGTTTGAGTATGTTGCTCATGCAACACATATTATCAACAAATTACCTTGTTCAGTCATTTCCAATCACACCCCCATTTGAGCTACTTTTCCATTCTAAGCATGATTATATCAACTCCATATATTTGGTTTTTTTATGTTTTGCCTCTACTTTATCTCATGGAAGATCAAAATTTGATTCTAGAGCTATTAAGTGTATCTTCCTTGGTTTTAAAATAGGAATAAAAGGTTTCAAAGTCATTGATTTAAATATGAAATGATGTTTGTCTCAAAATGTTATATTTCAATAACATTTTTCCATATCCATCTTCAACTCAACAGCATCAACAAGTTACCCATATTCGATTTATCTTGACATTTAAGGTGCCCTCAAAGATTACACCAACCACACTCTTAGTTACAAGAATACCATCATTAGCTAATAACTTCATGCAATGTACAACTAATTCATTCATCATCTTTTGAATTGCAGTTATTAAGTACTCCTCATTCTCTTTCCTCAATTTTATCTTATTCTAAATTTTCCCTTTTTCCATATTTATCTTTTCCATCATAAAACCTAAAACCTATAAACATGCATTTAAATCACCAAAGTGGGTAGCTATCACATAAGCTTAAAGTCAAGCTCTTAAAGCTAATAACACTTCGCAATTAACTAATTTACCACATAGTAAACAACCTATTTGCTACAAATGAGTTTATAAGATCAATTACAAAGCTAATGGTTATATTGAGAGATTTAAAGCACGACTTATAGCCAAGTGATACACGTAGCAATATGGTGTGGACTATCTTGATATGTTTAGTTTTGTGGCTAAAATGACAACACTGTGTATGCTACTTACACTTGCAACTATTCATAACTAGAGTCTTGAACAACTTAACATAACTAAAGCCTTATATAGTGATTTGACTTAGGAAGTCTACATAGAGATTTCACTTGGCTTTTCAACTCCATCTTCTTAGGTTTCTAAGCTTAAGAAAAATCTCTTTATAGCCTCAAATAGGTCAGTCATCATTGTTAGTCAAAGTTATCCTGCCCTTCTTCACAAAGGGTTTCACCAGGCCAATGTTGATTCCTCTTTGTTCCTTCAATTTAATAGTTCCAATTTTATTACCCTGCTTATCCACGTTGATAATGTAATCTTATTTCACAATAACTTAGAGCTTATAAACAACATTAAGGTTTCTTTTCGTTATTCATTCAAGATTAAAGATCTTGGTCAACTTAAGGTTTTCTTAGGTTTTGAAGTTGCTAGAAGTACAAATGGTATTCATATGTGCCAAAGGAAATATATTATTGAATTACTTAAAGACACATGATTCCTTGGCTCTAAACCTATGTCAATTCCTATGCTTCCTCATACATGTGATTCTCTTGATCACTAACCAGTTGTTAATCTTACCATGTATAAATAATTGGTGGGTAAATTAATTTATTTAACTAATACAAGGATAGACCTTGCTTTTGCTCTACAATAATTATCTCAGCATCTCAAACATTCTATACATGCTCATCTTTTGCAGCTCATCATGTGCTGCATTATCTCAAGACTTCACCTAATCAAGGCATTTTTTTCTCTTCATCTTCTTCGTTTCAATTGAAAGGGACTCAGACTAGGCAACTTTTCCTCAAACTCGCAAATCAATCACGAGATTGTGTATGTTCATTGGTGATTCACTAGTTTTATGGAAGTCTAAAAAGCAAATTACCATTGTGAAGTCATCCTATGAAGCATAATAAAGGAAAATAATAGTTGCTACATACATGCTGCAATAGCTTCTCTACTTATTCAAAGATTTTCGTGTTGTACATCCTCAAGTAGCATTGCTTTTTGTGATAACTAGTCTATAATTCACTATGCATAAAATCCGATTTTTCATGAGCACATAAAGCATATAAAAATTGATTGTCATTTAGTTTATAGGAAGGTCCAAACTGGTGTCATTAGCCTTATATCTATTATTTCTCACCATTAGTTAGCTGACTTCTTTACCAAACCTATACGAGCTCAAGTTTTTAATGAATTCTTGTCCAAACTTGGCATTCTTAACATTTTTTCCTGCCAATTTGAGGGGCAATTAAAAAATTAAGGACAATTAATTTTAGGATAACATATTCAAAAGTTTCTAACCATTTAAGTTTTTTTAATTCAGTGCCTTAACTTTTAAAATTTTTAATTAAGTGAATTGTTAGAAATTTGTTAAGTTTCCATCCATTTCAACAAAAGTAGTTAAATTTGATGTATAATAAAAGTGGCTTTCTACTTATTCTTTAAATGAGAGAGTTGATTTTTCACTCCCCAAAATCAATAATAGACATCACAATTGCTCTATAAAAAATATTGACAAAAGTTTCTCCGATAAATCAAGTCAATTAAGAACAAAATTCTCACTACAATAGAACATCATATACAATCTACTAAACAAATGTTGTTCCATAACTTGCAATATGATAATTGACATTGCAATACATAAAAGAGTCCACCTTTATGACCTTCTTATTTGTGAACAATAATTGTTCTGAACTCTCTGTCTCTTAAAGACTAAGATTTTCAGGAGATGGAATGCTCTTAGCTAAGGGAATAAATATCTCTCTCTCTCTCTCTCTCTCTCTCTCCATCCATTCATATGTAGTCTTCTTTTTCTTTTTCTTCTTCTTCCTTTTTATTATACACCTATAAGTATAAACGCCTCCACATGGGGAGATCAGTCCCCTTCTTGTTATCATGTTTAGGCCCAACTACAATTGTTAGTATGGTACTTCTCTTTTCTCCAAACTCTTTTAAGTCCATAATTAAATATGACCTTGATGATTAAAAACTCCTCTACATGGAACCCGAAAGTGCATATTACCTTTAAGCGAATGCTTCATGCCCTTATATTTTTCTTTTTGCTTTCTTTTTGAGTTTTAAGTGGTGAGTTGAGTTACGGTGTTTAATTTTTATATAGGGAGGAAATGTTGACTTGTTTAAAGGTCACTAGATACTAGACGTTAATAAATTTTCTCAATATACAAATTTGAGTTGTGTGACATTTCTAGAGTTAAAGAACTATTTCATGCATTGAGGAGTAGACAAAGATATCCTTAATTGGAAATGGAAGCCTAAAAATGTGATCTTTCAAGCTTTAACCCTAAAGCCTTCTTAAAAATTGTTAGTGGAAAGACATTAGACCTCATAGGTGATTCGGTAGCTAAAGATCACACGGAATCACTACCATGCTACCTATCAAAGGTCAATTTGGTCTTTTTTTTTACTCTTTATGAACATCACAAGGAAACTTATGCACTAGGAATTTTTGGTTGCATTCATTTTTCTTTTTTTATTCAAAGTTTTGACACTCTTTACATTTTTTAGGTGAAGGGTCAAATTCTGCTTTTAAAAGATGAGGGTAAAAGATCATGCCTTCCCTACCAGTTCCTTTAGAGACTCTACTATTTTTTTAGCTTTTTTAAGTATATAGTTGTACATTCCGTTTATGACATCAATCAATGGTATACTTTGCATGCATTAAGGTATAAGAGAGTCCTTCTATGAAAATCAATGGCGTTATGTGCATTTTTTTTCTTTCAATTTAAAAAGGTGATAGGAATCAAGTAATATTAAAAGAGAGAAAAATGTATGCTATACATGGATTTAAAGTTTACTTGTCACTTAGCCACTCTATTTGATAAAGAAGTTCACCTCGATGATCGTTTATGATTATAAAAATGAAACAACTTATTGAGTTTATATTATAATAAGTTGGAAACTAAACCAACAAGATGTTTGGCAACTTCCTTTTACTAATATCTACATGAGTTAAATTTTACCAAAATTTAGGTGCCTGAATTGTCTTTACGATAATTTATTATACATAATATGTAGTTGTTATAATTGGGACAAGTTGGTTTACTCTTTCTGTTGCAAGAATGGTCATTTTCTATACTTTACATGTACTAGTTGTCATCATAATTGGCCTTTTCTCATGAGGTGTTATCTTATTAAAGGATTTTGAAGATAAAAGGACATACCTGATGAGTTTAGATGTGACCTTTCAATTGTTAACTATAGATGATCATTTTACATCTTGACATTATCTATAAGTATGAGATAATGTTCACATGGTAAACAAAATTGATGATAATCTCTAAAACACATAAATACGCAAAGATAATTTGTATATGAAAGAAAAGTTTTTTTCAATAAGTTCTTTAACCTGTGGAAATATGAAATTCATCCGAATAAGTGATAAGTTTCAATAATGCATATTCAATCATGTGAATCATTTATCTGATTTAAACTTTCTTACATTGGTATCATAGTAGGATTAATATAAATCTTAATCATCACCTTCCATAAATTGAAAATAAGTTTTGTTGGAATTATGATAATGAATAATTTAAAATAAAAGATAAGTTATCTTTCAAACAAATTCTGAAGCCTTTCAAAGTGATGCAATCATTTTACTGTATCATTTTATTTTTGGATTAATATTATATATATTGTTGTATGTTTTTTTTATCATACGAAGGATAATACTGGAAGAGCAATAGTCTCTCAAACCATTAAATATAACCATGGATGTTCTTGAGGAAGGCAATACGACCAAACACAAAAGGGATTATGTTGCTTATGAAATATGGAACAAAAAGAACTTATTAGCTCACATTACGTTACTTAGCTATGTGGATAATGATGGCATGCATGAGTGTTGTAGATATGAAATTGCTAAAGGCATGTGATCCACTTTAGCTGCATGTTTTGGAGGCACCTCTATGACCAAAACATATAAGAGACGATCAAATCATATAATGCGAAAGCTTTTGAGGCATATGTCAAATATGATAAGTGAATTGTATGATGTTGTTTATGAATTATTAAACAATAAGTACAAGTTATGATTTGTTCATTACCTTAAAGTGGGAAGCATATGAAATGCATCTTACTGTAATGAGAATATCAAGACAATGGAAGATGCTACAAGGCATCTTATACTAGAAGAAAAACATTTTGAAGCCTCCAAGATGTCCTTTGAGGTATATGCAGTTAGTTCTAGCTCACATAGAGTTGTGAATTGGAAGCATAAGCATGATGGTGGATACAAATGGAAAAAAGGTCAAAAATATACCCATTATACTAAGGACTCAAAGAGGGAAAAATGAAATCAAAATGGAAAGGAAAGTTCCCTTTAAAGAAGCAAAACGTGAAAAAAAATCAAGTGCTTTAATTGTGGCAATAAAGATCACTTTTCTCGTGATTGTTGCGAGCCTAAAAAGTTACAATCCTATTGTACTAACATTTTTATCTGAATGTCTCTTGTTTTATTTTTCTAACTGAATCACATCATTTGTGGATTGTAAAATTAGGAGTAATCAACCATATACTGAAGGATAGAGGTGCCTTTGTGAAAATTTGAAAAATCCTATATAGAAAATAATGGATTTATATCCTAGACAACTTAACGGTTATTGTACAAGGGATTGGAACTTGTAAATTAGACATTCTTGGTGGTTGATCCCTGACATTATAAGAAGTTTCATATGCTCCAAACATTTTACAAAATCTTATCTCTATGCTAGTTTTGATTTGTCTTGATTTTGATGTAATTTTCCAAAATGGTGATTGATCCCTAATCTTAGACATATTTGTTATGGTAATGGTTTTATATTAGATGGTCTTATTATTCTAGATGTTGTTTATTCAAATAGTATTATAAGTTATTCTTTATTTATATCAAATTGATCAAAATTGAATAACTTGATTAGCTAAAAAAGGTTTCTTAAGTGATTTACATCAAGTATATTTACCTATTTGTGAATATTGTTTGGATGGTAAAATGGCACAAAAGCCATTTAGAAAGGGAACACAAGCTTCCTATCTATTGCAATTGATTTATTTAGACATATGTGGTCCAAGTAATGTGAGGGCACGACATGGGGCTATATACTTCATCTCTTTTGTAAATGATTATTGTTGGACCTCGAACCTTCGGTGGAAATTAGAAATATTAAAATGAATTCAATGAGTGTGTTTGTATAAGTATTGTGTTATAGATGTT
>JANVCQ010000008.1:10641694-10672165 GCA_025531925.1 Erythroxylum plowmanianum | reverse complement strand
ATGAACTAAGGATGACTAATGAGGGTTAATTGGAATAACCATACATGGTAACAAGTACAAGCACACATTTTATGACTTCGAATGTTAGGCACTAGAAGCGGAGTCCAACAGTTGTGGTATTAGAGCAAGAATGGGATTCCGGAATCGGTGCCCAACACACATGGAGTAAAAAACAATCTTTACTGAACTTCTGCCTAACCTCGCTACTATAAAGCATCTTCCGGTAGCAATATTAGGAAAAAGAATAGTCAAAAAGAACAATAGGCTAGCAGCCCAAAAGCTAGTACAATGGTTAGATGGTAGAAATGATAATGTTACATGGAAATACTTGTTCGAGCTTCATAATCGATTCCCAAAAGTTAAATTGGGGAGGAGGAGGGGAATTGTTACATAATAAAATGATAACAAATTGATGGGCTTGGTAAATTTAAAGAAGCAGTTGTATGATGAGAAGATGACACAGCTTAACTAAGTTGATATCTAAGATGCACCATTTAATAAAACCTTAACATAACCACTTAAACATGTGTCTATTTAATACTTATTTGTCCTTATGTTAGAATTTTGTGTAACAAATATGAGAATGAGCAACATATCATAAAGTTATTATTCTCTCTCTCTCTCTCTCTAATTTGTTGCAATTCTTCCTTTATATGTCTTCTTCTTCCTTCTTAGATTCTGTTTTCATTTTAAATGTGATTTATTCCTTCAATTGAATATGAAAAAAGAATTGTAAACCAAAGAAACCAATAGCGAAATTCAATTTAGTTAGTCAGCGACCATTACAATGATCAAAGAGACAATGCAGACGAGATAATTACATAACAAGGTGTATGTGAACAGTGGAGTCTTGAGTTGTAACAGAGAGAGAAAAAGAGAGTTGAAGAGTTAAGACAAAAACTAACAGGCATACAATAACCTTATTTATTTTGATGATTTTTAATCCTTTTTTGTAAAAGGATTTGAAAAATAATATCATTTTCTTGCCATCTTTATTTAGAAATGCATCTCTTATAAATAATACTTATATATCTACACCAATTTTAATATCAGAAGAAGAGCAAATAGTTTTTATATAAAGAATTACAAGTTTCTTATTTCCATCGTAATATCCTTAAATTCCTTTTCTTATAAAAGTCAAGTTAGTTTTTTTGTCTTAAACCACTTTTAAGGTCCAAAATTGGAGTGATTAAAGAAGGTGTATATGAATAATCTCCACAAACAGAACCAACTAGCTACAGCTAGATTACACCATGATTTATAAAAGATAGATTAGTTTATATTAAATTATTTCATTATATTTTTTAAATTTTATGCTCTAGATCTTTTATGATGAAAGCCATAATCCTTTGTTTAGAGGTTTAAGATTTGTTAATTATTATAAGATTTTGTAGTTAGAAAGATGTTGCATCATTGAACATTTGACAAATCAAGATAATTAATTATGATGTGATAAGTAAAAATTATAGTATATTTTACATCCCTATTTTATATTATTTACATAACACGTTTGGGTTAAATTATTGCATTTTCTTATTAATTATACAAGTTTTTAATCTTATATTTTATTTCCGAAAAGGGTAAATTGTACTAAATATTTTCTTGTAAGCTTTGTGGACTTAAAGAAAGGATCTAAAAGAAAATATGGCCCAAAATGAAGTTCAACCTATGATCTAACCGACCAAGATGAGCAAATAACCCAACAAAAAGGAAGCCCATTAGAAGCAAAAAGAAGCATCTAGAACAACCCAAAATGCAATAGGCTAGGAAGCAAAATGTAGCCGCCAAGATAGGAGCAAAATGCAATAGTAGAGATGAAAACTTAGCAAATAAAACGCAATAATACAGAGAAAACGTAGCAGTCAAAATGTGGAAACCAGAGGAGCAAAACGCAACACACTAGCAACCAAAGTAAAACACAACAACTAGAGGAGGAAAATAACAACAAAAAAACAAGCAATGTCGGGTGGGAGGAGGAGTTGCACCCACTTGACGTTATCTCCATCAACTCTCTTTAAAATGGAAGGGATAAGTAGAAGCCTATCGCAGATCCAACAACGTGCAGGTATGGGAGACATTGTTTATAAAAATGGTGGAGGCGTGGAGAAGAGAGTTGCAAGCAGTCATACAAGGTTGAGAGGTTCAAGAGGTTTTGTCATCCTTTCAATGTGGGTTAAAGTAAGGAGATGTTGCAAGGAGTATTTGGGGGTGAAAGGGAACCAAATCCCACATATTTTGAGCCGGTTTAAAGTTGGTTGAGGAATTTTTCAGATCTTGAATGAGCTAGTTTGAGGTTTGAAAGTGGAGCATGTTGATGAGTTTTCTAAACCCTCATTCTCCTTATTTTTTATTTTCCTTACTTTAGTTATGATTAATTGTTGAATTATAGTTTAGACATGTTGTTTTGAGTATTTAGGATATCATTTATCTGGTTTAATTAAGACCATGATTTATAATGGGTAGATTTGTTTAGATTTAATTATTTCATTATATTTTTTAAATCTTATGTTGTATATCTTTTATGATGAAAGCCATAATCCTTTGTTTAGAGGTTAAAGACTTGTTAATTATTATAAGATTTTGTAGTTAGAAACATGTTGCATCATCGAACGTTTGACAAATCAAGATAATTAATTATGAGGCAATTGCCAAATTAGTGTATAAATAAGGTGAAGCATTCTTTAAAAAGATTATGTAATTAAATTTATGTATATAATTATGTTAAAAATTACTAAGAACATAATCTTCAATAGAAAACTTTAGTATACTAAGATACATGCAAAAGATCTCATATATAGAAATCCTTCTCTTTCTTATAAGTCTTGTAGCCATTTTCGTTTTAGTCTTTTGTCTTTCATTTAGCCTAAATATTTAATATGTAGTACTTTTCTTTTAGTTATTTAACCTAAACATTTTCTTACTTGTAATACTTTTCTTTTAGTTATTTAGTCTAAATATTTTCTTAATTGACCTAAATATTTCCTTGTAGACTTGTTTGATTTTTTAACCTTCTTTTATACGTATCAGTTATTTATTTTATTACGTATTTTTATATTTTTATTATCCATTTTTTATTTTTATTGTTAATTTTTGTTATTATTATTTTTATTTATTATTACTTAATTATTTCATTATGTACATGTATATTTTACATATATATATATGAGCCTATCGGAAGCAATTTCTCTACGCATTAGAGGTGAGACTTTATATTACTAAATCTCTCCAAATCTTAAGTATCAATGAAAGTTTTACTGAATTATTATTGATATGATTGTTATTCTTGTTATTGTACTATTGAAATTAAAAAGGTTCAAAACGAATGGGCTCTAACTAGATCCGTGAGCTTGGATAGTTCCTCTCAATTCAGTTCCAATCCCATTTCACCAAATCACGAAATTATTGACTTGCCCTAATTTAACAGAGGAGGCCCTATGTCCACCTAGCCCAACTCTTCTTCTTCATTTTCTTCTGCTCTCTTTAAACTCTCTCCCTCCTCCACATCCCAGAATCTCTCCAGGGTCAAGGCTCTCTCTTTTCATTAGCACAACATAAACCAAACCCGTAAAGCCAAAATGGACAATAAACCTAGAAAGCGCGGTCGCAAACCCAAAAACTCTCCTTCCCCTGAAACCATGGACTTCCAGTTCACCTCAAACGTCCCTCCAAACGACACCGTTCCTGTCCCTTCCACCACTACAACCTCCTCCGAAATTCCGGCCACCTCTACCAGCCCTCCTCCTTCTCGCCGGGAACGAGGAAGACCCCGGAAAGTTGGGAAGCAAACGGAAACTTTGGAGCAACCCAAGTCGCCCGAACGACGATTAACTCGACACAGCGAGCAAAACGGCGACTTTTGCGCACCCAGTAGCGAGATACGACTGAATAACATGATGGGGATTGCCGTGGCGGCCTCGGCGGCGGAGTGGGAAAGCGCGGTGAAGGTGGTTCCAGCTATGGATGCGGTGGTTAAAGTGTTCTGTGTGCATACTGACCCAAACTTCTCGCTTCCATGGCAGAGAAAGAGGCAATATAGTTCGAGTAGTAGTGGCTTTATTGTTGGGAGACGAAGGGTGTTAACTAATGCACATTCGGTGGAGCATCACACCCAAGTGAAGTTAAAGAAAAGAGGTTCTGACACCAAGTATTTGGCGACTGTTTTGGCTATTGGGACAGAGTGTGACATTGGTGAGTAAAGTTTTAATTTTTCATATGTGCATAAGCTGATGTTTATTAGTTTATGCTTTTATCAAACTTTCAGTTGTTGTAAAGAGAGGGGTAGTCTGGGTGTCGTTTAGGAGAGATAATTAATGTCAAGATTTAAAGAATTGTAATTCCTCAACGTTGGAACAGTCCGGTACGGTTTTCATTGAGTTGCCTAATCGAGGAAGGCTAATTAAAATCCTAAACGGAGCTTATATTTCTATGGTCGAGGATGAGGACAACGAAGAGATTGGAGGACAGGCCACACATTTTAATACTTTTTACCTTTGTTTTATTTTTTATTTGGGCTTTTCTGGTAGAATGTTAGTATGAGAGGGATTCGTATTATGAGATGGGAAGAAACGTCAATTTATCAGTGGAGTATCTTTATTTGGTATCTAGTTCTGGTTGGTATTTCCTGCAATAATAATTAAATTTATCAGGCAAGACACTTTTGTTCAATACTACTTCTCCACTGCTCAGAAGCATCGCTTTTCCTTTCCTTTTTTTCTTTGAGTGATAATGTTTAGGATAATTAAGCTAATGATTGTCAAAATATGTATGTTTGAATGTCTTATAAGTTTATGGGAATGCTTACTAGTCTTTTTCTTACGGTGCAACTGAACTGTCAAAGTTCAAAAGCGTTGAGTATTTGTTCATGTCAACTTTTGCTCCCTTTTCTTGATGTTTCAGCATTATTGACTGTTAGCGATGATGAGTTTTGGGAGGGAGTCACACCAGTTGACTTTGGAGACTTGCCTGCACTTCAAGATGCTGTCACTGTTGTTGGTTACCCAATTGGGGGCGACACAATCTCTGTAACAAGTGGTGTTGTCTCCCGAATTGAGATACTTTCTTACATCCATGGGTCAACTGAGCTCTTAGGATTGCAGGTCCGAAAGACTGGAGTTCTGCCTACTATATAATAGTGCTTCCATTTAGTATCAACTGCTAATGGATCCATTGTATATGTTTTCATTAAAATTCTATTTCAGATAGATGCTGCTATAAATTCTGGAAATTCTGGGGGACCCGCCTTTAATGACAAGGGGAAATGTGTTGGTATTGCATTTCAGTCTCTGAAACATGAAGATGTGGAAAATATTGGCTATGTTATTCCAACGCCAGTCATAATGCACTTTATTCATGATTATGAGAAGAATGGGGCTTATACAGGTACCCAACTGTTGAAAATGATATAGAAACTGTTTTTTACAACTTACTAGTCATATGTATTGCTTACAATGCTCAGCTTGTGACTGCTCTGCTTTTCTTACCATAAAGTTGTTGCTTTTAATAGGTTTCCCAGTTCTTGGGGTGGAGTGGCAGAAGATTGAAAATCCTGATCTCCGATTGTCAATAGGGATGGGAACTAATCAGAAAGGTGTCCGCATTAGAAGAATTGAGCCAACAGCTCCAGAATCACAAGTTCTTAATCCTTCTGATGTCATTTTAAGTTTTGATGGAATTAATATTGCTAATGATGGGACGAGTAAGTTTTTGTTATCTGCTTATCTCAGGTTTTAATTTAAATATTTGCATTAATTTGGCTTTTAATTTTGCAATGTGAGTAATAGGTAATCTTGCATGGAATTTTGCAATGTGAGTAATAAGTAATCTTACATGGTTATTCAGTCGTGTAAGACCTTGATAAAAGTTTATGATGTAGTCAAAATACCTGAGTGGATGGTCCGGAAAGAATATTGAGCAGAGTTGCTTTAAATACTGCTTGTACCTTTCTTTATTGGATTTATCTAGCTCCTGTCCCCAACATCCAAGGAATATAATGGGGTAAGGCTTTCTCCGGTGCTGCATATTGTGCATAGTGTCATTTTAGTTTCTTAATTTCTTCTGCTGACCTAAATGGTATTGTGTTCTGGTAAATCTTATCAGAATCAATAGCTGAGGGTGGTCACAGGACTCTATTCAAACTAGCTTTATAAATCTAAATGTTTCTTAGTTTGTGCTAAATTATGAAACTTTCTTTGGTGTTATCATTACTGACTTATCTTTTATATTACCTTACATTAACTTTTTATTTCTCTTTTTCTTTGGATTAACTTTCAGTTCCATTCAGGCATGGAGAGCGGATAAGTTTCAGTTACCTTGTTTCTCAGAAATACACTGGGGACAAGGCTCTGGTAAAAGTTCTCCGCAATTCAAAGATATTGGAATTCAGCATTAAACTTGCAACTCACAAAAGACTTATACCAGCTCACAACAGTGGCAGACCTCCTTCTTATTACATTGTTGCTGGATTTGTTTTTACTGCAGTATCTGTTCCTTATCTGCGATCGGAGGTGTGTAATTGAGTTTGACCTCCAGTGTGCCTGTCTCTGGCATATTGGATTTAGAAATTTATTTCTCTGTTTGCTATTCTATTGCTTGTTACTGCTTTATCTCAGCAGTCCAGATTCTTCAATTTATAATTCCGAAGATATTTGTATTACAGTGTATAGATGTTTGCCCCTTACAAAAAGGCTTTGGAATTTCACTAATTTCTTGGTGATTGCCCTTTGCTGCAGTATGGAAAGGATTATGAATTTGATGCTCCAGTTAAGTTGTTGGATAAACATCTGCATGCAATGGCTCAGTCTATAGATGAACAGGTTGTTGTTATTTCACAGGTATGTCTGACTGGTCTTTGAACCAGCTTTATTCTATGCTTTTTCCTTGGTATCTTGGAGCTCACTACTTTAGGATAAGTACACGCCAATCATATGCACTGCTGGACATGGCTTTTATTTCACTATTTTTGATAAAGCGAAAAAAATTCACTGCATAAAGTATGTTTATGAAATTTGTGCTAGGTGCTTGTGGCTGACATCAATATTGGGTATGAGGAGATTGTCAACACTCAGGTATTTGGCTTGATGTAGTTGGTTATATTAATTAATGTAGCTTCTGCTTTTACGTTGACTAATTAAAATCTTTGTTGTACCTGCAATAAAGGTTCTCTCTTTCAATGGCAAACCTGTGAAGAATCTTAAGAACTTGGCAGAGATGGTGGAAATGTGTGATGATGAGTTTTTAAAGTTTGACCTTGAATACCAGCAGGTTCTCTCTATAAATTTGTGTGTGGGGCACCTCAATGCATACATACTGTATACTTCACACATAGGAAGCGTTCACTGATTTTGGAATTCGTTGTGCAGATTGTGGTTCTACAGAACAAAACTGCCAAAGCGGCAACATTAGATATTCTTGCAACACATTGTATACCTTCTGCTATGTCTGATGATCTCAGGACTTGAGAGAATATTTAGACCACAGAACAAAGGATTGCGAATTGGTTGAAGAATGCCAATGTAATGAGGATCATGTTCATCTTCGATGGTCAAGTTTGCTCATCTTGTTTGGGATTTCATCATTATACAACAGGACTTAGTTTTTCTGAGAGTGGCAGCCTTTGGAGTTAAAAAATGATATGTAGTTCTTTAGTATGGAAGAAGGTTACATAGGATCTGTACGTATATCTGTTTAAAAGTTAGGTAAAAAGTTCAGAGGGCCATCTATCGGTACTCTTTCCGATTTATTTTATATCAGGATGCAAGCAGGGAGGATTTTGATAGTAGTCTCCCAAATGTTGAAGGATTTTTTTCCTTTTGGGTTATTGGGACTTCTGTGGTAGTTGGGACTTGAGCCTTATATGTTATTGTGCGTATTATGATATCTGATTTAGCACTAAGATAATATAATTGTAGACGCCGAATGACCCAAATGGGAAGTTCTGAATGACCTAAATGGGAAGTTCTTCCGTTCGGTCACCACCTTATCAACCGCAAACTAACCAGTCTGGGTGCCTCCGTTATTTATTTTCTTTTTCTGATCATTACATGCACTTGAACCCGAGTAGGTTAAATGCGTAATGCAGCTCATTGCTCTGAGGATTGTTAATTGGTCTTTTGCGTGGAACACCATAGTTTTGCAGGATTTGGCAAAGAAGCATCCTCTGTCTTAAAGTGGTAGAGTGGGGTTTCTGAAGGTAATGGCAATCAAAGTATCAAACTCAACCTATGTCGTTGGCAACTAACATGAGCTTTAACATTTTGTACACTGGTATACTTGCAACCAAGGGAAGGAGTCCTGGTGTTATGGGGACCCCCATATAAGAAAAAACTGGCCCTTGTTCTATTCAAGGAACCTTCTGACCCTTGCCAATAAACTAGACTTCATTTTTGTAGCTTTTCAGCAAAGGAACCTTCTCCGAGGATGGACAATGCTCTGGGATTCCTGAATCACAGTCCTGACTGAGCTCTTCTTTGGATTTTCCCCACATTACCGTATAGAATCCAATGGATATTATTGCAGCTCCAACGAGACTGGAAAAAATATACACGTATACAAACGTAGGGTGTCAAAGATGCCATGTAAAAACAAGAGCGCGGATTGTAGCTCTTTTTCTCTCTGCTTACTTTTCAAAAGTTGAAGGTGGAAGATTACTAAAACCATAAACATAAGTTTTTGACAAGAATTTTGGCCATTTTCTGAAGTTCCATACCTGCCAAGGTGGAGAATATCACCGAGGAACATCACACTCATGCCAACGGCGATGGCAATGGACAATGGCTTGAACATTGCCACGAAGAAAGGTCCCTTCAAATGCAGGGCCCATGTGTGAACAGTATTGTTCAAGCAACACCCAAAGAGCCCCTATAGACACAAAAGGGAACAAAAAGGAGAGTCAAGTACTAGAAACTGTAGATTCATGGTACTCTAAGCAAATTCTTCTCCTTATGGACTTCCATTCGTCTCTCACCGAGCAAAAGATCGAGGCCAATGCTACATTTGGTCGCACTATCCAAACACTTGAAGTTCCTTCCGTAAGTAGAGCCACAACTGCTGCTATCACGCTCACGGACAAATTGTAGAAGAATACCACTGTTAGCTCTGCTGGGTACTCCTTCATAATTTGCGTCTATATAGTGTTACAGACTGTTCAGTTTTCACTTCAAACACTGCCAAGTTCACAAGTTTACGCTGAAAATGTAAATCCCTGGAATTTTGAGCAAGACAATACCTGAACAATGTACCAGAGGGGAACCAGTATATACTCTGCTGTGAGGAAAATGCTGCCAAGGACCCAGTTGGGGTTTGAAGAGTGAAGACGGTGATCAAGTAAATCGGATGATGGTGAAGCTATAAACATAGGTGGGCCTTTGTAGAAAGTCACTACAAATGCGCCTGTTATTGACACAATGGTGCCCAAAACTTTGGCCTGGCTACTTGTTCTTCTCCAAGCAACAGTTTCCATCCTTTCCATGGGAATATTCATAGTTAAGTTAGAAGTGGTCCACCAAAAGTATAGATAACTTGTAAGGGCGGAAGGCACTAATGTCTCAATCAATCCACAAATGGAGTAATAGTCATCGTTCATTATCATTCAACTTTTGAAACTAGACACCAATCATCAGACAATTTCATCTATCCTCACATGTACTAGTATTCAATTGATTATGTAACTAATTAGATTATGACAAAAAGAAAAGATGCAACTTCTATTTGATTGCTCTCACTGACATCGGCAGACAACCTCCATTCAAACATATGGATTTTCAACTTGGAATCAAAGCTCAACTTCATTAGATAAAAGGGGCCGATTAGTAACGTTTGAGATGGCTATTGCTAAACAAACTGAAAGCACAAATACTAACTGAAAACAGAGACAGCAGAATAAAGGTGTCAGATTGGCTAGCAGAAGTAGACATCTGCTCTAAGAAAAAAAAAAGCATCTTTGATCAACTTCAACAAAAAGGAAAAAACACCTGACGTCACTTCACAGAGGAAAACAGGATGAAAGTTTAAGCCAATGAACTTAGCAGAAGCAAACAGGGAAATTAATGGAATACGGCACTACCTGAAAATGATAGCAAGTATGAACGTAAAAGCTGGTGTCAGGTTGCTGATCGCCGAAGCTAGCGTGGGTGAACTATAATTAATCCCTGTGTATCCCATGATTTGAGATGAACTCCTGCTCCACAACCCAAAAAATCATGATTGATAAGCCTTTCCTTTTCAATTGCAAACCTCATTGAAGGACAAATTACTTAATCATCTCACAAAACCCACTACTTTTTAGGCTTCAAAAATCTACACACACAGTCGGTTAAGTAATATTTACCCTATAAGCCCAAGAAGAGCAATTTTATACAGTATAGAGAAGCTCAGTGGAGGAAGCACTCTTGATCTGCGTAAGAATCGAAGCACATGTATTTAGTTCATAACATTAATCTTGTTTTCTCCAAAAACCCACCAAGCAGGTGAGATGAAAGAGGAGAGATAGGGACCTGTAGGAGATGAATGGAGCGGGAAGAAGAACAAGAGCAGCAATAGCATAAGCATATACAACAAAAACATGGTAGCTCATGCCCTTCATAGTTGCTGCCTTGAAAAGTGTGTTTAAGCCCACATTGACACACTCCATTGTCACCAACACTGCAAATGGCAACACATCTCTGTAACAGTACCTCTCTGCCATGGTTATGTACCTCTCTCTCTCTCTCTCCACCACAGAACACTAAAGCACAAGACAGGGGAAGAAAGAGAGGTTGTCTTGTGTAAAACAGAGAGGATGAACGCACGGAGGGAAGATGATGCTTTTTCTTTCCAAGAGACAAGTGTTGACAAGTTATCGTAGTGGCGCAATTATTTAACAAGGCTTGCATTTTATTGTTATTGTATTTGTGGTCACAAACATGCAACTATTAGCTGTGGGTAAGAAGCAATGGTTATTTGTATTCTTTGTTGACCAATAAAAAAGAAGCAATGGTTGTAGTGTGAAAGGCATCTTTCACTAAGTTGATCGTTGCACGCTTTTGTAACAATGTTTCTATATCCATCGCCTGCAATTACCATTTCATTGGTCATTTTTAGAACTTGGGGCCAATTATTTACCTTCAAAACTGACCTCTTCATTACAAGACAATTGGATTGGGGGATTTAATGTTTTTTTGAGTTAAACTGGAAGGGGGCAAAAAAGGAAAAGGAGAAACCAATGGATTAGGTTTGAATTTGATTAGCCTTTTACAATGTTTAAAAATATTATACTAAGATGGATTAATTACTACTGTACATAAGTGGGATTGATTCGTGTGCCAAGCACACGTTTCTCTCATCCATGACCATGGCAACGGTCTCGTTCTCACCGTCCTCTTTTCGTAAAGGACACAAGTGGTCCACATCACTCTATAATCTATACTAGCCTTTGTTAATCAGAATTCAGAAACCAAATTCTTTATTTGGACTTCGATATCTTGTGCATTATTGGACTAAAGAATCGACGCCGAATTATTGTTAACAGTTCAAGCGCAAGTTGAATACGGAATCATTGCCATTTCAGTCTGATAAGAGCATAATGCTCACTCCTTCTCTGAAGTGGCGTTTTCAGTTGCACAAAGCCAGTTCAACAACTCACGCCAATTTGGTCAAATGTCCCACCCAATTCACTCACCATTTTAGGGTCTGTCCCAAAGCTCGATTCCCAGTTCTGGACAATGGAGTTCAACACCCAAAAGGGTTAATTGTATTCTACTTTTATGTCATTAAGTCTTTATTGTTAAGGAAGAGAAAACGAAGGCAATGTTGGCATTCCTTTAACTTGCACAACAAAAAGCAGCGCAGCCCTTAAAGAGCAGAGGAAAACAGAGAATTGCAAGCAAGACTTGCAACTTGAAATAGGCTTTGTCACTACTAGTGGAATAAAAATCCTCCACTTGAAGCAAAGAACAACTCTTATCTTCCATTTATGGTTTGATTGATTAGTATTACGAATTATGTCCGTTTCCATTAACTAAGCCCCAAAACTAAAGCTACGGTGGCTATTGAGTTCAAAACTATGTGATTTTAATTTATGTTTACGTAATAAACGATTTCTTTATTTAGAATTATATTTTTAGTGTTCCTAATGTTTGTTGAAATTGGCTACTTTTCAATTAATTATTTGATTAATTATCATTCACAAATAATTAACAGGTTTAAAAAAGTATACGTTGTGATTAATTACGAAATTTAAGACTAATTACATATAGTTTGCTTGTAATTAAGGATAGCAATAGTTCGACTCACAAGTTAGCCCCGTCAATTTTTTAAATTAAAAGTGTAAAACGTCTTTTTTAATTGAACTTGGGCCTACTCGAAGCTTAACTCTTTTGTCGTTTTGCTCAAAATAATCGATAATCAAGTAAGTCTAGCTCAGGTTAGCCCATGAGTCAGCCCATTAAAAACATATGAATCTGGACCATAAGTTAGTCTATTGATATCCCTAATCACAATCCACTAAATTTGAACTTTTAATAAAACACTATACATTCCTTTTTTATGATTGCTGCAATCATTACCATTGGGTATCATTTGTATTATAAAAATAAAAGGGTCAGTCATCCAATATGTTAATTGCATCTTTGCATTACTGGTCAATTGAAATCACATGTATTATTAGTATTGTCATTAATTGATTCAAAGTATTATTTACTTATTTAAGATTGATTTAGTTTTCTTCTTTAATTACATTTATTATTTATATATTGATTAATTACAAACTTCAATACCTGACTATTTAAGGAAAGTTAAAGTTTTGGTATTTATTAAAAAAAGAAATCTCTTTGATGTTTATTGTTTAAAAAAAGAAAAAAGAACAAAAAAATAGGTGATTAAAAGGATACTATTTAAATCAAGTGAGTTTTAGATTAATTTAAGTTAACACTTGTGTGAGTAAATTTGTATAATTTTCTTCAATTTGCTTAACCTATAAACTTTTTTTTCCATTCCTTTACCTAATCTATATTACAACCCTTATTAAGTCCCTTTGATTTATGCATTAAATTTATTTTTGTCAGTGGTGTAGATATAATTTATGAACAAACTTATGTAAATAACTTGCTATGATTTAATTTGAGAGTTTAATGAACCTTAAATATTTTGAGGGTATAGGGTAAAATTTAGGAGACGGTGTCAAGTCTTGTTTTATTTAATTTTGATAGAATTGATGAGATATTTTATTTTCATTCTATAAGAGTTTTTTGACAGGCTAATGATGGTGGTAAATAAAATTAAATTGACAGAGAAGAGTTACTTGATAGTAGGAACATCTTGCAAGCTTGCTCAAAAGATTTGAGGCAAATATTTCATTTCTAGAGGATTCAAGAGATATCAATCAAAATACCTTACCTGAATTAATCAATGCCCTGCATGCTCAAGAGCAAAGAAGAATGTTGAGAAAAGAAGTATCTCCATAGATAGTTGAGGAGACTTATCTAGCAAAGGCCTCAACTTCAAAAGGAAAAGCTCAATCTCAATGTGGTATTTGGAAGAAGCTTGGTCATCATGAAGACAATTGTTGGCACAAGAGAAAGCCTCAGTGTTTCAAGCGCAAGAAGTTCAAGTATATACAAAGGAATTGCGAAAAAAAGACTAAAGAAAATATCAATTTGGTACATATTGCTGAAGAAGAAGAAAATTTGTTTTAATATTGGTGAAAAGTGCATCAAGAAGAAGCTCTTTGGAGAGAAGTGCTCCAACCATTAAAGGGTGATGTGAAGCACATCATTAGGCACAAGTACGTGATTTTGAATCATAGGAGAGAGTTGGAGTTATGATTCAAAAAATGTTGCAGGAGATATGATTTCAAATTTGTTGAAGAAAAATACTACAACAAACTCTCAAATCAGTTGATTAGTTAACTAGTTAATTAGATATTTTGTGTTTTTAGTTAACAAAAATATTTGTTAGTTGCATAACTTTATGGATTTAGTTAGTTATTTGTTAGCCTATAAATTAGCATCCTAACATGTATTGATAGTGCATTGGAGTAAAAGAGTATCTATCATCTGTTTCTTTAAAAATATATAGAATTATTGTTTCTTTCGGTTTGTTTTTTGCAACAGTAATTTCTTTTAAAACCAAAAGAGTTGAGAGGCAACTGAAGCCAAACGGATGATTTTGGAATTGCAATGGATAGAACTTCATGGCCCTTATGAAGAACCGCATCTAAGGCACCTAATATTGACAATAAAGTTTCAATGACATTGGCCCTGAGTACTGAAGCTTCTTATGCCTAGCATCTCAATCCTTATTGATGTCATTACACAAAAAAACAAAGAGTTTGAAATTTGTGTCATTGTAGGGCTACTAGAAGTTTCATACATAAACATATTGGATTGTATTGAGCCACGATTGTGTTTGTTAGCCTAAATTTCATCAATTAAGTCTTCCCCTAGCTATGAGACAATTGGTCTCTTCATTTGCAAATTTAACTTCTTAACAAAAGAAACACAAGAATAGAATTAGATACTGCACAACAAACGTATAGGTTTGTCGACTCATATAGACACTAATAACCCACTAAAGCTTGTTTTACACGAACCATCTTTCTTTCATTCTCAGAGTGATCTGGAAGTGAAGATTCCTTGCTATAATGGATAATCTGATATGTATTAAATTCTTGTGGTAAATCTCATTACAGCTTTTCGGTTCAGCTCCAAATAATCTATTGTTTCACTCTTTCCCTATGTAGCATATTACTATGCTAAAGCTCATTCAAATTAGTTTAATGTCATATTTGTTCCACACTGTGATTGTTGAGACCCAGTTGACAATCTCGGACCGTGTTGGCTTTGCATTCGAGCCAAGATGCTTTGAGATCCTATCCATGTTAGTGATGAGAAATTACTCTTGAAGAGAAGGTAGTTGATGTCATCCACATGGTGCTTGTAAAGTTCACACTGCAGGCTTAGGATATTGAACTTAATTGTATCTTTTATTGGAAGTCGACCTCTGATGGCTAGCTAAAGTATGAGAGTGTGCGCGGTGCTTATAGTGGAATCCCATGCCAAGCATTGCCATTGGGCCTTCACACATGGAGTTCCCGTTATGAGGTCTTGCATCATCGTACGGAAAATTCTTAGAATTCCTCACCTGTCCACTGAACTATGTCGGACTCAGGTGAGTTCAATCTATATGATGAGAGGCTGTTGATTATCTCGTATAGTCGTGTACAAGAATGAAACGATCAGGCCTTGTTTCATAAATGACTCATCAGCCATTTTTTGGTGGATTGAACTGTTTGATCATATTAAACCGCTGATGAATATATTTAATAATCAATTAAGTTTGCGAATTGAACTCAATCAGCTAATTTTTAAAAAGCTCTACAGTATTTTATTTAATACATGAAAAAAGTCGATTTACCTCTACAACTAGAAACATGCATGAACGAAACCCTCTCTAATACGAGACCATGCCTTTCCTCTGAGTTATATATCTTCTCGCCAATCAATACTTGCCCTTTTTTTTAAAGAAGCTTTATATCTTTCCAGGATTCAAAGTTTATTATCTTCTCACCAATAAATAGAGATGGATGATTTTCATACTATGGGTTGGCATGCAGAAGCTTTGTAATTCTTCGTAGAAAGTTAGGTGGCATGCAAAAGTTTTTTAGAGATGATCGCTTTTGATTTAAAGTCATGATTGTTTTTTATTATTATTATTAATCCGTTGATTGCCAGGACCTTAATCAGTGAATCTTTTTTTTTTTTTTGAAGAAATAATCAGTGAATCTTTGGAAAGTGAAAAGAACTTGGTTTATATAGGGGATCAAGAGAGTGCCACGAATTAAAAGTCTGTACTTTGCTCATCATTGATTCTGTGCTTCACAAACTCCTGCATGCATTCTCTGTTGCTTGAGTTCTGCCTCAGATTCCATGAGATGCTGGAGCTTATGCTAAAGTTTATAGCATGAATTCTTGAATATCTAATGTAAAAGCATTTAGTTTGACCATTTTAGAAGGTTTCGTTGGCCTCCTTAATGTACTAAATATTTCTGTTAGCATTAAGGCAAAGTTAATTTTTCATCTTTATGAAGGCTCCGAGGTATTTTAAAAAAAAGTTAAGTCAGAAGTGGACACAGGAAATTAACAGTTAGAAGAAAGAGAAGACCTGAAAATGACTGCTAGTATAAAGTTAAAAGCTGGTACGAGATTGTTCACAGCTGGGAAGAGTTGGAGAACTGTATTTGATTCCCAAAAACTATAACAATCTATTCGAAGCCCTGTCCAAACAAAAAAGAAAAATCAAAACTTTATCCATATCTTATAGCCTTTTGATCACTGAACTTCGAGGGAATTACTACAAAACTTCAGATATTCATGACTATGATGTTTATGAAGTTTTGTATCCGGTAAATCCGAGAAGGCAGATCCGAAAATGACGGGGAAGTTGAGTGAAGGAAGCTCTGGTCTCCTGAATAACACAAAATATGTTATAACAATTGTATGTGAAACTTTATTTAAAGATCGACCCAGAGAATTTACAAGGCAGAAATCAAAAGAAGAGCGAGAGCTCACTCGTCAAAGAAGAAGTAGAAAGGACAAAGAACAAGGGTGGCCATAGCGTAAGAGTAAACAACATAGACGAAGAAATTCAACCCTTTCAAGGTGGCTGCTTTGTACAGTTCATTTGTGTCAACACTGCTGCACTCAGCTGCGAACAGAGCAGCAACAGCCACTCCCTCCTACCAACATCTTTGTACCATCACCACTTCGACCTCCTTCCTCCGACTCCGACCTTGGGAATATTAGGGCAAATTTTTATATTCTCATATTTAATTTGCCGTAGTTTTGTTATTTTGTTTGTACATCAAAACGTAAATATTTATAGAAATATCTAACATCATATGTTTTGGCAGGCTTTCAATCGAATCGTACACATTTTTCTTGTTCTTTTGTATACTCGGTATCATTCGTGACAAATCCTCTGTTTTTAGCAACTCTGTATTCGTCCAAGCTCCTTCGTCAATAAATAAATGAGAAATAGTTGGATGAACGGTTAAAAATCAAAGTGGTTAATTATTTCACAGACTATAAATCACATAAATGCAGAATAATAAAGACACTAAAGTTTGATAATGCAGTTCGATACACTCTGCCTACGTCTACGGAACCTTCACTCACATTAATCACTTTCACTGTAGTTCAACAAAAATTACACAAGATTAATCTATTACAGTACCACTCAATCTATATAACTATCCTACAATCTAACTACTCGTGAAAGATTTTCACACCCGATAACACGACCAACTCGTGTTAACCTTATCAGAGGATTTGTCTAACTATTTTCACTCAAAAACAATAACAGATAAGCCAAAGAACGAAAACTCCACAAATCTGAAATTATTCAACAATATGACCAAGTTGCTGCATCAACAAATCACGCATCCGTCAACAATAATTCTTCTATGTGCCGCAATAAGTGATCTTCTTCAAAGATCCAGGAAATCAGCAACTCCCCTTTATCCGTGAACTGCTTATCAGAAGTAATTAACAGTGAAAAAAAATGGCTACTCACCAACACATACGCAATCAACCCAACAAAGAAAGGAGTAACAGTGACTCTCACACCATTACCCGACAATTCCACTTGTTCTCAAGTGACTAACTAAAAATTTTCAAGCCACGACAGCAGTCCACAAACACCTGAACTCTTTCACTTATGTAAATCACCAGACTCCTTATTCACTAAGGAGACAACAATCAGCACCCCAATCATACGCAACAACTACACCAGTAAAAAAAGCACACACTTAATTCATGACCCACACAACTTTCCTTAACTCAACAGCCACACTTCCGTGAAGCACTCACTGCAGGATAGTTCAACTTACGTGTCCACATGGACTCCTCCACCAATCAAGAGATATGCCCGTATATTGGATAATCTTTTAGGACTACGATTCCACCTTAATTAAGATAAAAATAGACTTTTTCTATACTAAGAACGCAATCTTCAAGGTATATAATAATGCCTATGTTCAATTTAAAATGCCAAAACCAAATAGGATATATATAAAGTAAATCCTAACAATCTCCTCTTTTTTGGCATTTTTGTCTCAACTTTATAACAACACACAAGTAGGCAGTAATTGGACATCTAGAGACATATAGAATATTGATGGCCCCCCTCGATTCAATATTCAAGTAAAAGGTCCAAAGGCCAATCAACATAAGTTAAATCCGAGCAACAAAACAATATTACAAGTCCAAAAGAAGAAATACATTGCTTATCTGTGGTCTCCTCCTTTGAGACAAGAGATGACAAAAGGCAATTAAGAATCTCTCGGAGAATGGAGAACTCGGTGCTTCAATTGACGAATGGCTTTAGTAGTAGCTTGAAGAACACCTTCAAGTCGCTCAAGCTCAGAGAATAAGGCAGCATTAGGATTGACGGTGAAGGTGCCCGAGGCATCCGAAGAACCTAAGGCAATATACGGCAAGTCCACCACCCGTGGTTGTCAAAAAATTCGTAGAGAAATATTCATCAAGGGAACAGTCTCCAAGATACTCGATTCAAGCCTAGGGACCTCATGGGAATACAGAAATTGAGAAATTAAACATGGAAAGTATAAGAGAGAGTGAGGCTTACTCTCAATAGCCAACATTGAGTCGATAATGTGACGCCCAAGATTGAAGCAAACTCCCGTTCTGATAGCATAGAGAAGCTTGGCTTGGGCCAAATAAATTGTCACCACATGAGTACTTGGCATTCAATTAGTGACAACCAACTTGAATAGAACAAAGTATTTTTGAGTCAGCATGGAAAACAGGAGAGCAGAAGTTGATGGCCAAGCAGTAAGTTTGCCGCCAGTTAAGACTGTGGCAATCTGATCAAGTTGAGAAGTCCCACTCATCATCATATAACGAATCATCAACCATATTGTCAAAACCCAAAAACACATTCAATCGAGTAGCATCAAAAGCAATGACCCTCCCCCTCACATAAACAACACCAAAGGAGACAACATTCACATTTAGAATATCATTTGTCAAATTGGAATAAAACTCTTTTACCATGACGGAATCATAATGTTGTGGAAGTAGGGAGGCATGAAGCAGGGAACGTTCGATAAGTAAAGTATGCAGATCATGACTTCTAAATTCATCCAAATTGATAGGTCGATCCATCACGACCCCAATATCAGACAAGGTATTCCATTTCTGCTCAGCAGTTGAAGTAAAAAACTTGAAAGAAATCGCTTTGTCCACTGGCAGTCTGGCTGAGGGATGGAATCTGGGTGGTCAGACAGATTTCCTACATTTCATCTTAAGACGCTTTATTGGAGCCGAAGGAGGTACCAGCTGTGGGGCAAACTGAGTCGAAGGAGGTACGTCAGATTCTGATGAGGAGTCGTCTACCAAGGATTCAATCACTCTAGCAACATCATTAAAAGGATCATTTGGATCCTGGATATCATAAATATCAATAGACACCGTCGAAGAGGATCTGGCTCCTATAAAGCTTCTACCAGAGCCTTGAATGGACTGCAAACGACTAGAGCGTCGTGTAGAGGCTGCTGATTTTTTCTCCGACACTGGAAATAGAAACTTTTCTTTGTTTTTACCCATACTGCAATGTTAATTAATCAGAAACAAGCAAGACAAGAATTCCAATGTCCAGATACTAACCCAATCAGTACAGATTCCAGCAGGTAGTGAGACTCAAGTGAAAAAGCTCACCATAAATATACAGCCCAAAATCAGTTAAAATCACAGTCAATGAACTTGAAGACAGCAAAATTACTTCAATTCAGATTCAACACAGAGGATATCGAAATCGCTGTAACCCACACGGTTAATCAGATAAACCACCAAAAATCACAAACCCAAATACAACACAGGAGAACAAACCATGTCTTTAGCTTTAGAAACAACCCAATCAATTGAAAATGGGAAAAGAAAATCCAGTATCAGATGAGAAGCGCCATCGAGGAACAAGGATGAAAACGAAAGTGGAAGAAGAATAGTACCACCGAAGAATCCAGGTGCACACACCATGGAGACTAGAAGGATAAAGCTTGCGTTGGAGAGATCAGCATGGAGAGAGCATCAACTGAAGATGAGAAGGCTTTGATGCGAGGATATGACTTTGAAGAAGTGCAATGACAGTGGATGAAATAGATGAAATAGGAAGCAAACAATTAGGGATTTAAATCCCTTGCTAAAGAAACGTTGCGTTTCTTTTTTTAATTTCTTTTTCCTTTTTTTTAACACATAAATAACAAAAATATCAAAAACTAATAAGAAGGGACACAAAGTCCTAAGGCTCCTCTAAATTGTTCGAACCTTACCGCATCAAGAGGTTTTGTGAATATATCCACCAACTGCTTGTCAGTAGATACATGAGATAGGATGACTGTCTTGCTCTCTACGAGCTCTCGAATAAAGTGATGTCGAAGATCGATATGCTTTGTCCGTGAATGCTGAACAGGATTCTTCGAAATATCAATCGCACTTTTATTGTCACATAAAATTGTTAACTCTTTCTGATCAATCCCATAATCTTCTAACATTTGCTTCATCCAAAGCAGCTGTGAACAACAACTACCCGCGGCTATGTATTCAGCCTCAGCAGTCGAAAGTGAGATTGAATTATGCTTCTTGCTATACCAAGAGATCAAATTGTTTCCCAAAAAAAAAAACAACCCCCTGAAGTACTTTTACGATCATCTAAGTTTTCAGCCCAATCCGCATCACTGTATCCAACTAGATAAGATGTTGAGTCTGATGTATACCAAGTCCCAAAATCTGATGTTCCGCTGACATATCTGAAAATCCTCTTGACGGTTGTCATATATGTTTCTTTTCGATTTGATTGATAGCGAGCACATACACCAACACTATAGCAGATATCTGGCCTACTAGCAGTCAAGTACAATAGGCTGCCAATCATACTTCGATATAAACTTTCATCAACACTTTTCCCATTCTCATCTTTGTTTAATTTCATTGAGCTACTCATGGGTGTTCTTGTATGTCTAGCTTTCTCAAGACCAAACTTCTTTATTATGTTGCGAACATATTTTGTTTACGATATGAAGACTCCGTCCTTCACTTGTTTCACTTGCAAACCTAAAAACAAGTTTAACTCACCCACCATACTCATTTCAAATTCAAACGTCATTAACTTGACAAATTCTTCGACCATTTTTGGATTTGTAGTGCCAAACACAATATCATCGACATAAATCTGAGCTATCATAAAATCCGATTTACACTTTTTAATAAACAAGGTTTTGTCAACATTATCTCGTTTATACCCCTGCTTGATAAAATAGTGAGTAAGTCTTTCATACCACGCCCTCGGTGCTTGTTTTAGGCCATAAAGTGCTTTCTTCAGTTTATAGACATAATCGGCATGAGCTGAATCAATAAAACCTTTCGGTTGCTCCACAAAGACTTCTTCCTATATAAATCCATTCAAAAAAGCACTCTTTACATCCATCTGGTAAAGTTTAAAACCTTTAACACAAGCTATGCCCAATAGTAGTTTAATCGATTCAAGTCGTATCACAGGTGCAAATGTTTCATCGAAATCTATTCCTTCCACCTGAGAATATCCCTGAGCTACTAACCTTGCTTTATTCCTGGTAACATTACCCTTTTCATCTGTTTTATTCTGAAACACCCATTTTGTACCAATTACATTTGTAGCCGATGGTTTTGGCACTAGTTCCCACACATCATTCCGTACAAATTGAACCAACTCTTCTTGCATAGCTGCTGTCCAGTATTCATCTTGTAGTGCTTCTTTGACATTTCTTGGTTCAAGTGAGGAAGTATAGCATAAGTATCCTACAAGTTCTCTATAATTGACCCTTTTTCTTTCTCTTGTTCTTCTTCTTTCACTCATATCCCCAATAACATTTTCTTCTGGATGGTTTCTTCGGATTTGAGATGAAGATCCTCGGTTCAAATTATCTTCCAGTGAATTAATTGCATCATCATCTGAAGTAATTGAAAACTCTCCAGTTTTTGTAGTTACTTCATTAACAGTAACTAACTGTAAATCTCTTTCTACAACTACTCCATCTGCAGTAACTGGCTATAATTCACTTTCTGCAGTTACTTCATCTGCAGTAACTAACTGTAAATCTGGGGTTTTTCCATCTTCATCCACATGATCACTCATCAAAGATGCATCTATTACAACATTAATGGATTCTTGCACTTTCCTTGTTCTTTGATTATACACTCTATTGGCTTTACTATGAGTTGATTACTCAATAAATACTCCTTCATCACTTTTGCTTTCAAATTTTCCACATTGCTCACAGTCTTGAAGAATATAGCACTTGCTTCCGAACATATGAAAGTAGCTCACATCTGGTTTCTTTCCTCTCCAAAGCTCATATGACATCTTGTTTAGGAAGTTTCAAAGATATACTCTATTGCATATGTAGCAAGCTGTGTTCACCGCTTCAACCCAAAATTTCATAGACATTTTGTTTCCATTCAGCATAGATCTGGCCATTTCTTGGAATGTTCTATTTTTCCTCTCCGCAACTCCATTTTGTTGTGGAGTTTTGGGTGCTGAAAGTTCTTGTGAGATGCCATATTCATCACAAAACTCATTAAGCCTTGCATTTTCAAATTCTCTTCCATGATTCGTTCGAATTCTCAATATGGTCAAATTTTTCAGATTCATTACCTGCATACATAGACTCCTAAAAGCCTTAAACGTATCTGATTTTTCTTTCAAAAATGCTACCCAAGTATATCTTGAATAATTATCAACAAAAGTTAGAAAATATTTCATTCCACCAATACTCTCATATTGTGTTAGCCCAACCAAATCCAAGTGAACTAATTCAAGTATACGAGATGAGGTAACATATCTAACCTTTTTGTGTGACACTCTCTGCTGTTTTCCCATCTGACACGCGTTGCAAATTGATTTCCCTTTTTTGTTCATTTTGGTTAAACCCCTCACAGCCTCTAATTTTGTCAATTTGCTTATAAGATCAAAATTCACGTGTCCAAGCCTTTGATGCCATAAATCAATACTATTTTCATGAGTAGCCGACTTACATGTAGTCATGACTTACAACATGTAACAGTTGTCGGCCGATTGCTTGCCACTCAAGATACATTCGCCTTGTTCAGTAAGTACCCTGCATTCATCACTGGTAAATTTAACTAACAAACCATCATCACATAGTTGACTTATACATACCAAATTTGCTTTCAAACCATCGACATGAAGTACATTTTTTAGAGTAGGCAAACCATCCACACATAATGTTCCTCTACCGATCACGGAAGCTTTCTTTCCATCTCCGAAAGTCACATAACCATCCATACAGATCTGATAATCAGTCAAGTAGATCTTTTCCCCCGTCATATGACGTGAACATCCACTATCAAAATATCAACCATGTTGTAACGTTGTATCATCGATGTACGAACTACGAGAGCTTGCAATTCACTCCTTTTTACCCAAGAAGGATTAGATGCTGAGGACTGATGTTGAAATTTTTGTGAACTGTGCATACTTTTTCTGCCTTGCCTTCTTTCAAACAACATTTGCAACAGCTGATAACACCTCGGCCTTATATGCCCAACCACCCCACAAAAGTGACATGTGGGTATAAATCTATGACTCTTTTTCGGTGTTTCTACTTCTTGGGCTGATCTGAATATGTTCGAGTTTCCTTCATTAACTTTCAAACATTCACCTTTGTAACCGATGTCTTCAAAATTCCCTTTAGCCTTACCAGTTTCAATCAGCTTATCAAGTTTTTTGGTGCCTTCATTCAACATCCTCAATCCCTTTTTAGTACTCACCAATTTTATTCTAGCTTCACCAAGCTCATCCGAAGTCAACATCAGCTTCTTTTCTAATTCTTGTATGGTATTTTTCAGACAAAGATTCTCTTCTTTCAATCTTTCATTCTTTTTATACATTTTCACTCATTTTTCATACAAAACCTTGTAATCCTTATAAATATCCCCATTTTTATCACCAAGACCACTTCTGTCATTTTCATAGTCTGATATTGAATCCCGAGTTGAACTGATTTCAAAATTTTTAGATTTTCTCCCTATTCTGTTGTCAGTTACTTCCTTTTCAATTACTGTTAAACAAGTAACTGGACTTTTGCTGTGTAATGTAACTAATGCAGCATTGTTTGCTATTTCTTCTTCACTATCGAAATTATTTTCAGAATCATTTTCACTCCAGATTGTTGTGAAGGACTTTCCTCTTTATTTCTTCAATGTGTTAGCACATTCGGATTGAATGTGTCCAAACCCCTGACATTCATGACACTGAATTCTTCTTGCCTTCCGTTCGCTTTTTTGTGCCTTGACTTGTTGTCTAAGATTATTACTTGATGAGCTTCCACCATATTGTCTAGAGTCAAGTCTGTCCTTCTTCATTATTTTCAGTATTTACCAAAATTTCGAGTGAACAAAATCATATCTTCATTCTCATCTGACTCATCTTCTGCAATGTTCACATTTTTTCTAGCTTCCACCTGCAGTGCCAATCCTTTGCTTCTTTCTTGCATACCTCTCAAGAGATTCATCTCGAAATTTGTGAGAATGTCGATAACTTTTTCCAATGATAAATTGTCAATATCATAGGCCTCCTCTATTGCTGCAATTTTTGGAATAAATCTCGATGGCAACGATTTCAGCGCTTTCTTGACCAATTTCACATTAGAGTACTTCTTTCCCAATTGATAAGCTTGATTTGCAATGTCTCTCAATTTTTCATGAATTTCTTCGATAATCTCATGCTCATCTATCTTCAACTCTTCAAACCGCACAGCTAATATTTGTAGTTTCGATGCAATCACAGATTTTCATCCTTCATGAATGGTTTGCAATTCATCCCAAGCTTCTTTTGTTGTTTCACAAGCTGAAATCATTGAGAAGCGTCCTTCATCAACGGCACTGAAAATCGCAAGCATTGCTTGTGAAGCTTCTTTTGTTGTTTCACAAGCTGAAATCATTTAGAAGCGTCCTTCATCAACGGCACTGAAAATCGCAAGCATTGCTTGTGAATTCCTCAGTGCACTTTCTTCTTCCAGTCTAGTCCATTCAGATGGATCTTTCTGAATTGTCTCTCCTTTATCATCAGTAATCATTGGTTGAGTCCAACCGTGTACTACCGAATGCCAGGCTTTCATCCCCTGAGTTTGAATAAAGACTTTCATCCGGGATTTTCATGCTGGGTAATTAAAGCCATCTAACAATGATGGTCTGGTAATTGATGCACCTTCCCTTGTAGTCATGTCTGCAAATCTAGAATCTACACCAACTTGCTATCAAGTTCTGAATCGGTGACCGTGTGCTCTGATACCAATTGAAAAATCAAAGTGGTTAATTATTTCGCAGACTATAAATCACACAAATGCAAAATAATAAAGACGCCAAAGTTTGGTTACGCAGTTCTGCACACTCTGCCTACGTCTACAGGGCTCTCACCCAGATTAATCACTTTCACTGTAGTTCAACAAAAATTACACAAGATTGATCTACCACAGTACCACTCAATCTACGTAACTATCCCACAACCTAACTACTCGTGAAAGATTTTCACACTCGATAACACGACCAACTCATGTTAACCTCGTCAGAGGATTTGTCTAACTATTTTCACTCAAAAACAATAACAGATAAAACCAAAGACTGACAACTCCACAGATCTGAAATTCTTCAACAATAGGACCAAGTTGCTGCATCAACAAATCACGCATCCGTCAACAATAATTCTTCTATGTGCCGCAATCAGTGATCTTCTTCAAAGACCCAGGAAATCAGCAACTCCCCTTTATCCGTGAACTACTTATCATAAGTAATTAACAGTGAAAAAAATGGCTGCTCACTAACACATACGCAATCAGCCCAACAAAGAACAAAAAGGAACAGCAGTGACTCTCACACCATTACCCGACAACCCCACCTGTTCTCAGGTGACTAACTAAAAATTTTCAAGCCACGATAGCAATCCATAAACACCTGAACTCTTCACTTACATAAATCACCAGACTCCTTATTCACTAAGGAGACAACATTCAGCACCCCAATCATACGCAACAACTACACCAGTTAAAAAAACACACACTTAATCCATGACCCACACAACTTTCCTTAACTCAACAGCCACACTTGCGTGAAACACTCACTGCAGAATAGTTCAACTTACGTGTCCACATGGACTCCTCCACCAATCAAGAGATATGCTCGTATATTGGATAATCTTTTAGGATTACGATTCCATCGTAATTAAGATAAAAATAGATTTCTTCTGTACTAAGAATGCAATCTTCAAGGCATATAATAATGCCTATGTTCAATTTAAAATGCCAAAACCAAATAGGATATATATAAAGTAAATCCTAACAAAAGGGTTTTGGAACAAAGCGGAATAGAATAGGGGAAACAGACGATCTATTTCCATCATTCAGTTGTTTTCATATATAAAAACAGTTTGCTGACTCTATCATGCATGAACAGTGACTCGACGTTGATATCACGTATTCTTCTCGACCATTTTCGATTTTCTTCTCCGACAACAGACTCGGATACTACTTTTGACCTGCCATGGCGGTTCAGGGCCCGGAGGACCATCATCCCAAACGTGTCCGAACCCGCAAGCATGAGGATGAGAACAACACTCACCCACCCAATCCTACAACGCGGCGTTGTAGGGGCACGCTGACGCCATTGAACTCAATAACTGGCCAACCGATGAAGTCATCGATATCGAAGAGGGAGACATCCAAACTTCTGGTGACCTCGCAGGCAGCATCACCCTTTCCAATACTCTACGCAACAAGTTGGACTCACAATGGATGAATGTTGTTTTCATTAAGCTATTTGGCCGCCGAATTGGATATAGGCTACTATGTTCCAGATTGGCGTCTCTGTGGCATCCAAGGGGTTCAATGAAGATCGTGGATTTTGAACACGATTTTTTCCTCGTCAGGTTCAAGGAGGAAGATGACTATCTCAAAGCACTTACGCAAGGGCCCTGGGTCATTTTTGGCCACGTTCTCTCGGTGCAACGATGGCTCTCGACTTTCAGGCCTGAACAAGGATCGGTGAACCTGGTGGTAGTGTGGATCCGCATCCCGGACCTTCCCATCGCATGCTATCACCCGCAGATTATCACTGCATTCGGGGACTTAGTAGGGACGACAGTCCGCATTGATGAAGCCACCTTTCATCAAAATCATGGAAAGTTTGCTTGGCTGGCTGTGGATGTCGACTTGACAGCACCGCTGCGTCCTAGCGTGGAGTTGGATGGCAAAGCTTTGCGGATTGCGTATGAGGGCCTGCCTCAATTATGCTTCGGTTGTGGGAGAATTGACCATATCGAGGAAGGCTGCCCTCACCATCTTCACACACCTTTAGTCACCCCAAACTCAGCGACAAACTCTACTCCTGTCGAGCTGAGAACCAGTGACGCCATGGAGTCGAGGGCCCGCACCAAGGCAGATGGCGCGAAGGCCGCAGGAGGTAACGACGTTAGGTATGTCGAATGGAACCAAGTTCCCAGACGCGCTCCACGGAAACTCCAGCAACGGATAACTTCGACTGGACCTGTCAGGGAAGGGACGCGCATGGGGGGCTCGAGATACTCTGTTTTGGCAGAGACGGTGGGACATGGTCAGGGAGACGAAGACATTGAGCCCTCACGTCATCTCCCAACATTTAATCTTGGACAGGCTTCTAATTCTAGTGCCGCTACAGCCAATGGTCCTCATGTGACTATGGACCTAGTTTTCCAATCCACTGGGCCCACATCAAGTATAACAAAGCTTTCCATAAGCCCACAATCTGGTCTGACCTAGAAACTCCTTGGGGAAAGTTCCCGACCCAGGATCCAACGGGCATCTGAGATATAGCCCCTCCCCCAAGGCCCACCAATCCAGCTCCAACCCTCCCCTCAGGATAACCACATAGCCATTGAGCTCTCCTCACAGACTGAAATGCTCTGTGATGGTCAAACTATTGGGGAGCCAATCCGGGACGACCTTGACTGTCACAATCAAATGGAGGGCATCGAAACTCAGTCGGGGCCTAGTCCTCGAGAGGATAACGCCCATCCCCACACCGATGCCTCCGCCAACGTTCCAGCTCTAGGGCCTAGCATTCGGGAGGCCCGGTCGAGCGTTGTCCTAACAGGGACCTTGTTCAGACGGATTTGACCGCTGCTCTTCCTACGGACATTGCTGGAGGTAAGGACTCGGCCTCAGCTACGCTTTAGTTTTCTGGTTACGTTTATGCCGTTACTTATTTGGAATTGTCAAGGTGCTGGGGGTTCCAATTTCCTTGCTATCCTAAGAAATTATTTGAGTACTTATAAGCCTAGTATTCTCGTTTTATTTGAGACTCGTATTAGCGGCACTCGAGCCAATGCGATTATTCGATCTCTAGGGTTTGATTACTCTTTTCGAGTTGAAGCTGTGGGCTTCTCGGGCGGGATTTGGCTTTTATGGAAGGACGGAATTGACATTTCTGTGGTGGTAGCCCATCGTCAATTTGTCCACACTACTGTCACGGTTGACTCCAAAACTTTTGTCTTTACAGCAGTTTATGCGAGCCCGCAGGTCGCCACTTAATCCCTCCTTTGACCTTTACTTAGCTGGGTAGGCCGACATACGCATCGCCCTTGGCTGATAGGTGGGGATTTTAATGCTAAATTGGACCACTCGGACAAGCGTGGAGGTTCCTGGACAGCAAGGGTGATCAGTCCACTTTTTCGCGACTGGGTTTAGGAGTGTGGGCTTCACAACTTGGGCTTTGTGGGATTAAGTTCACGTGGCGTTGTGGACGAATCCAAGCTCATCTAGACAGGAGTTTTGGCTCCTCGGTCTGGCTTCAGGAATTTCCTCACACGCGTATTTATCATCTTTCTTTAATGGGTTATGACCATCGTCCTCAACTTATTCACTTGAATGGGCAGCCTCCCTGATCCACCGGTCCGCCCGATTTCCGCTTCCAAAATGCCTGACTCACCTATCCAGAATTTGCGGCAGTGGTCGAACGATACTGGTCCATTGCCGAAGGCTCGCTGAGTCAAGCCCTAGCTATGCTCTCCACCCATCTTTTGCGTTGGAATCACACAGAATTCGGTAATATCTTTCACCGTAAGCATCGTCTTCTAGCCCGACTGGAGGGTATCCATCGTACCATTACCCCTGACAATTTGGATGCTATGCTCGTTTTGGAAGATAAACTGAGTGCAGACCTGACTCAAGTCCTGTGTGAGGAGGAAATCAAATTTTGACATCAGAGAGCTCATTGTGACTAGATTTCTAAAGGTGATCGAAATACTAAGTTTTATCACACGGTGACCCTTGCGAAACGTCGGAAGTTGAAGATTGAGTGTCTTTTTGACTTGGATGGGACCCTTATTTCTGACCCAGTCCGACTGGGTCAACTGGCACGAACCTTCTACTCTCAGCTTTACTCAAAGGACGCAGGGAACCTCCTCCCTTACCCCTTGTCCGGTCAATTCCCACTGCTCTCGGAAGAGCGTGTGCGTGACCTTAGTCTTCCCCTTCACGAGCTCGAAGTTTAGACTGCGATCTTCTCTATGAATCCTAATAAAGCCCCGGGAGTTGATGGCTTTAATGCTCTCTTTTTCCAAAAACAATGGGTGTCTGCTGGGCCCAAAGTTGTGGCCTATTTTAAGGAGGTCTTCAACTCTGATCGATGGGAAGAGGACATAAACCATATGGTTTTGGTCTTAATCCCTAAAATCCCTTCCCCGTCTAGGATGGCTCATTCAAGCCTATTAGTCTTTGCACCGTTATCTATAAAATCCTCTCCAAAATCCTGGTGAACCGCCTTAAACCCCATATGGAGCATCTGGTGGCAAATACCCAATGCAGCTTCATTCCTGGTCGTTAAATTACGGATAACATCATCATCGCTCAAGAAGTCATCCACACGATGCATCAAAAACAGGGGAAGACTGGCTACTTAGCTCTCAAGGTTGATCTGGAGAAAGCTTACGACAGGCTCAGTTAGGAGTTTATCCACAGCATGCCGTTGGACATTGGTTTCCCAGCTCCGCTTATCCGTATTGTTATGCAATGTGTGACGATGGTCACAATGCAAGTCGATTGGCAAGGCTCTAAGTCTTCTCCGTTCCGACCCTCTCAGGGTCTTCGCCAAGGCAACTCCCTCTCTTCGTACCTTTTTGTCCTGTGTATGGAACGTTTAGGTCATCTCATTTCGAAAAGGGTGAGGCATGGCACTTGGAAATCGATCAAGATGGGTTCCGCAGGTCCTCCCATCTCGCATTTGTTCTTCGTCGATGATCTGATCCTCTTTGTCGAAGCAACTGATTCCCAAGTTCAGCTTATCGCTAATACCTTGGCGATCTTTTGTACGGCTTCGGGCCAAAAGGTCAACACTGACAAAACCAGGATTTTCTTTTCCAAAAATGTTACTTCTGGCGATGCTCGTCGGCTTAGTC
>JANVCQ010000008.1:10616947-10637973 GCA_025531925.1 Erythroxylum plowmanianum | reverse complement strand
TATATATATATGTATGTATGTATCTGTTCGTGTGTATTAATGGCTATGCAATGAGACTCAAGCAACTTTTTGACCAGTATATATATATATATATTTATATATATATATAAAGAGAGAGAGACAGTGAGAGACTCAAACCTCACGCTTTTCATACTCCTTCAGAACAGGCACCAGCAACTCATCTGTCTTCTGGATGATCCACCCAAACTTTTCCCAACACAATCTAGATATAATAATAATCAGCAACACAAGTAAATATATCTTAACTTGTGAGCTATTAATCCACAGTAATGGGTCTCAGAGTGCATAAATTTAGATATGTGGGTGGTGAGCATATTTATTCTGAACATGAGAAGACCTGGTATGCTACTCTCAGTGCGTGTTACCCAGAAAGATGCACCAATGAAGCATACAAGTATTACTGTAATGATCTCCAGGTTTACAACTAACAGGCTAGCTGACACAGATACAACCTGTCAATCTGAGAACCATCTAAATACTAAAAATCAGGAAAAACAAAAGGCGAAATGACTTACCTCCGAAGAAAATGAAGATCTGGCTTTCCCCATGTGAAAGGGTCAGTTGATCTGTCCACTTGTGGACAGCAATACGCGGAAATGACTGCTTCACTTGGAAAAGAAGAAGGAATATGCCAATTTTTGCTAACATTCCTCTGCCAAAAGATGCATTTTAACATCACTCATGAAGACAGGAAAATGCAGATGGGATATGCCATCATAAGGTAAGAATCAAGCAGAAAAAAGCCAAATGCCAAAGATTGAGCTTTTACATGCTTATCCATGAAAATCTGCTTTGTCTGTTGCGCAGCATCTGCAGACTGCTTCATCATATGTGATTGAGGGATGTCTTGACCAGATTGAGTTCCTCCACCATTGTTATTTGCAGAACTCAAATTATTACCAAGAACTTTGGACCCTTTTTTCCTCTCACTTAATCCAGTCTGCGCATCAAGCTTTCCTAGAATGGTTGGATCTGGTGATTCAATCCACTCTCGGAATTTATGGAGACCGTCCTCCTCAGGAAATGCGTTTACAACCTCAATTGCATTAACAATGCCAATCCCACTGCACAAATATTCATTCCATTGAAACCACACTTTAGGAATAAACCAGCATAAATGTATACCTTCCCATACATGGGAAAGATTCTTACTTCCCCATATAAGATCAGCAGTATATAATTTGTTACATGTGCTTGCAAAGAACAAAGAAAACAAAAGTAACATGTAAAAATCTAGCATAAACAAGTAAACGGCAATTAGTATACTCTTTAAAAGTTGTTGATTACCTTACACCCTCTGTATAATCACTCCCAAGAAGTAAAGCCATGCGGATTAACTGATCTCTAGTTAGGCCAAGTTCCTTCTCGATATCCTGTGATATAATATAGTTTAGTGTAAAGGAATAAATAGAAAAGTGGAGGGTAAAAATTTGAGAACACTGCAAAATTATGTCACTATAAGCTGACGCATGAGAAACATGGCTATAATTTCAATTATGTAATAAGCAATTCTAAATTGGTAAATAAATGCACAAAGTTCAAGGCAGAAACAACCAGATAAGTGACTTCTATAGCTTTTTAACTGAAACTTCAAAAACTTTATCCAAACATGAAATCATTTAAGACCGAAGATGAAGAAGGAGAAACTCAATGTTTCTATCCACACCTTCATGAAGTATGTCTCAACATATTTGCGATCATCAAATATATTCTTGTACACACTTTGAGCTCCAAATAGAAATACATCAGAGTCATCAGTCACAACACCATCTACAAGGTTCGCAGATTCCATATAAGCACATTGAGCTTCTGCTTCCATTGGTGCTATAATATATGGTATGCCAAACATCTGCAACAGCTCCTACAGATAGTAAAACAAAGAAAACCATCAGAAAATAAGCTCACCATTCACCAAACAAAAGCCAGAATAACCACTTATAATTATAGGCCATTTATATACTAATTGTAGAGCTTATTCACATGTAAAAGAGCTTATTCACTCTTGAGATACACTAGCGTTCTTATGATTTCCCTGGTCATTTAACATCCTACACACAGCAATTGCTTCTCTGTGAAAGATTTATAAAGAAGAGAATGTATACAGAAGAGAATCCTAAGTTAAACATGAGATGTAAGAAAATACTATTTGCTCTGCCAACCATTAGCATACAGTTATGTTTTGTTCCAACTTAACACTGAAAAGGAAATGGAAAGCATCCTCTGGAGAATGTAGTCAAGCCTAACTGGCTTTATAAGTTGCAATGACATAAAATTGGGCAACCATTCGTTTAGAAGTTTTGAGGAATACCTGACATTCTGCAAACATCTCAGTGCTAACAGATTCTGCATTACGTTCCAGTTTTCTCTGTTCATCTTCAAGATTAATATACTCTTGACCTAGATTTAGAATTTCATCCTCCAAACTACGCTTTGTGAGACCAACTGGCATACTTTCACTGCCCATGCGTATGGATTGGTCCGTGTAGTTAGCCTTCTCTTTTAATTCTGCATCAGGATCCTTCCCTCCGGCCAATTGTTCCTCTAAACCGATGTCATTTTCCAAGTCTTTTGTAGATAACTGCCGGACATGAATGGAAGAGTTAGCTTGCTCCACAAAATGGTTAGATGGCACATCTTCAGTAGCAATTTTTTCTTTGTTGACCAATAAGGATGTTCCTGCTTCAGTATTAGGCAAGTCAGAAGGAGCTTTAGAAATAGGATAATGATCCTTGGCACACAACTCACTACTCATAGATAATCCTCCACCTTCAGTAAATGTATATGAAGACTGCTCCACGAAGCAGGTCTCTTTTCCTTCCAAAGCTGCAACTGATTCTCCATTTTTGATTTCTCCAGACAAAGTCCCCTCTTTATTCAAGGCTTGGCTTGAGTGTCCAACATATTCACATGATTCACTTACCACCATCGTCTCATTAACAGGATTTGGCTCCTCATGCGACCTTAACTGCAGTCCTGACATTTCAGACCCCGTGACCTCTAACTCTGGTGTCTTGACTTGGGGAACAATATTAACAAGTGTACTCTTCCCACCACTAATGTCTTCTTCATCAAGCAATTCAACAGCATTGTTATCAATCTCTTCAGACCTCTTTAATATCCCATTCCCAGATAGGGTGTCAATGGGTTTCCCACCTCCACGATCTTCAAGACTTCTCCGTATAGCTTCCTGCAAATCAGCCTCTTCTTCCAAATAACCTCTGGAAACTGGTTTCTTTGATTCTTCTGGTGACAAAAAATCATCTTGAATATTGCAAACTCCTTCCTCCCACTCCACTTCACTGTCCTCACTAATGTTACTTTCCTTAAGAGAAGGCCCAACTCTTAATTCTTCATTATTAAAAAAACCATTTACATGGCCTTGAACAATCCCTTCCTCCCAATCATTATCAGAAGCAGAATCAGAAGAAACCTTTAAAGGTTTCTCTGCTGCTAATTCAGCAAATACGTCATCATCACTTTCAGCACATTTACTATCACCAACTTCAAAAGATATTTGGACAGATGACTCATCTTCCAGCATTGATTTTCCACTTCTTTCAGTCAAGTTAGCAGAGTTCATATTGTCATTAGGCGAACTTTTCTCAAGCTGTTTATGTTGAGTAGGGGCCTTACTTCCATCAAGTTCAGACTGAGTACTTGGAGTCAAGATTTCATTTGTTTGCTCTTGCTCTATCTCCTTCATCAAATCCAGGTTCCTCTGCAAATCACGGGTCATTCGCATACCCATAGCCCTCACTTTACTGACTCGTGTACGACCTCTTTCGTCCATATATGTCTCAACATCATCATCAAACACCCTTGTAGATTCATCCAGGACTAGTCCTGTAACACTGTTGGACCTAGCCTTAGGTGCATTATTAGCAACAGAATCTGAAGAATGAACCGTTGTCTGTTGTTGCACATTTCCCCTTCTGCCCACTGCAGCAGATGTAAACAACCTAGCATGATTAACAACGCGCTTGTCAACGAAAGGGAATGCTACCCAGAATCCATATGGAGTTGAAACAACAATCATTGGACATCACAGCAAATGCATAACAAAAGCATAATCATCACATATAAGAACAATTAACCTAGAGATTTTCTCTACGTATATACTTGATGTTTTTTCTTGCCATCATCTTCAATTCACTCACTGTTTATCGCCAGTAAAGGATGAAGAAAAGATAAATTCTCTGTTGGCTTCTGAAGATATCCGTGAAGTCTGAACCCCGCCTACACCCTTCCCAGAGGCAGCCTTTTGTACTTGATCAATTTCCCGGCGAAAAGCAACAGTTTTAAGATAAGCCTGAATTTGTAGCTCAGAAAATCTTTCAGGAGCCTAAAGATACATAAATAAATAAAAAAGATAAATATAAATCATTGGGAGAAAATAATGTACTATCAGAGCACATGAGAAATTATAGACTTTGTGACATATAGCAGAAGCCAATAACAATTCAAAACTCATAATTAGAAAAGTTACAAGCATTTGCATAAAGCAAAACTGTTTAATTGGTTGTTAAACCAACCTTTTTCACTTTTTGATACTTTTGTCTGTTTTCAGCCATCAGTCTTTCCCTCATCTGGAAAAAGAAAATAAAACCTATATTACAAATTTTCAATTGAGAGGAAATCAGAGCTCTTGTGTTGAATGAAATAATAACAATGTGGCATGAATATATTACCTGAACAAGAAGATCAAGTTGCATGGATGGAGGCAAAGCAGCTAAGACAGCAGGATCAACTCTCCCATGCACTTCTGGCTGCAAGATTTGTCACAGCTAAAGGCAATAACGCTATCAAACAATAACATAATGAATAATGGAGAATCAGTTTATGAAACTCCCACGTTCCCAAGGCCCCCAAAAAACCCCTTTCATCTCTTGGGCCAGCCCTCACAACACAATTCAGGGAACTGACAATCCAAAAACAAATAAGACACCTATGCCACTACATTTTAAAGAACTTGAACTTTGTTAGTCCTCATGTTATCACGTGTCTATAATATCATCCAGTCCTAAATCCATTCCAAATAGGAAATGTAACAATTAAGTAAACTGGTCTTAACATATATCAGAAGTGCAAAGCAAAAACTCGCAATAACTTGACATCAGAATGATTACTCAGCATATAAAAATTATAGAAGCTTACCAGTAACATCTCTTCATCATCGTCCCAGTCTTCCTCACTGGCATGGTATGCGAAGGCAGAAGTTGATGCATCCTTTGTCAAATTTTTCTTTTCTTCAGCCGTAAGAGATGCTGCCAACCTAAATTGACTTATTAAAACAATCAACAGCTTCTTTAATACAAGATGACGATCATTACAAAAACTGTTTCTCTTACATTTCATCTAACTTTTCCGGGTCTGTTACTTCCTTGTCAATTTGATCTGACAAAATTTCCTTGTCCTTTGCATTTTTCAAGTGCTTCTGACCCTGCTTTCCAATAGCCTTATAAGACACTAAAAATATCTATATTATGTCACTTCCAAGCACAATATCCAGCCCAGACATCCAAAAGTGCTCAAGATTTAGCAACGTAAAATAGTTACCAAAAAGACCACAACTTTTATCATCACAAAATCATCCCTCTAGGCATCATGTTATATTTCACACTATGGTTATCGTGAAGCAGAAATGTTGCCCATCTGGCCAGAAAAAATCAACCTTAAACTCTTCATTTGTTCTCTGTGATTAGACTATCCCTCAATCACAGAAGGACGGTTGTTAACTTACAGCATTGGAAAAGTGATCCCAAAGCAGGAAGGCCAGTAAATCCTATTCAACCCAGTTAACAACATCCCACAGAAACATAGACACGAAAAATTACCAGAAGATTAGCTTGCATGGATTCAGACAAAGCAGTTATGACTGCTGGATCAACATTCCCATCCATTGCTGACTGCAAAACAAATGAAAGAAACGCAGTTATGTACATTACCTTTCCCATAAGTCTCAATGTAAGGCACAAGATTTAGCAATTACAGGAGCAACACTTTTATCAGCTATATCACAGTCTAGCATCAAAATTTCAGTATAACTTGAAACACTTATATATTTTTTTTGGAGTTGAACCAGCAAATTAGTTGAAACAAAAAGAAAAAAGAATGCTTTGTGTGTAAATTTTGTACTTGTTTGATGTCATACTATTTACAGAGCTCTCCCGGTGCTTCTAAACCCGAGATTTAACCAAAATTCAAAAACCAAATAGCTTTTCAAAACTGATCAAACCAGCAACATTATACAAGGGGGTAGTAGCTCCTTATCTAAATGACCAATGAAGTATCAGTCTTTACCAAAATCGTCTCTTCATCTTCATCTCCATCTACTTCATTCTCAAAGGACACTCCACCGCCACCACCACTAACTGCAGCAGATGCCGAGGCATTAATTAATCTCTCGTTTTCCTCTGCTGCAATGGATGCTGCCAGCCTAAACCAACTCATCAAAGTCGTGAAAATATGTTTCCAAAACACAACTAAAAACCATCATTCGACCAACATATATATAACAATCTTACAATTCATCTAATTTTTCACGATCACACGTCCCTGTCACGAAATTATCAGGATTGCTCGACAAAATGTTTTTTCCCTTAGTATCATTTTTCTGCGTATTCCTCTGATCCTCAAGATCCCTAGCTAGTTCCTTCAACCGCATCGCTTTAAGCTACCACCAAAAAAGAGAAGAAAAAAAAAGACAAAAAGTAATAAATAACCCCCAAACTCCAAAACACAGTGCACAGCACTCAAATTCATCAAAAGATAAGCTCACTTGATTGAGCAGCAACTTCTCGGCGGTTTTCCGGATCTTAGCTTGGGCATTCTCCCGCTGCCTCCGGCGAGCGATGACCGTTCGGCGTTTGAGAGCCGGAGTGCCACCATCGAACACGAACACAGGCTTAGTACGGAGGTACAATAGCTTGCAAATTCGACGGAAGAACCCCAATAAATGCGCGTTCCGTACCATCTCACCTTTCTCGTCTCTCATTGCCTTCATGAACTGAACCATCCATATGCTCGCATCTACAATACATTCAGTAAAATTTTGAACTTCTTCTCTTCAAGTCTTTGTAAATATTTGAACTTTAAGCAAAATTAAATTTTAAAAAAAAACATATCGGGGCAATCTATATGGCGATTACCGATGGCGAGTTTCTTGCCGGATAGGGTTTCGACGGATACGCGGCGGCCCACGGGAGCGATTAGGTCCCACAAGCCGTGGACTCCCATGATTGTTGGCGGTTACGTATCTGTGATTGCGGCCAAGAAATAGAAGAGAGAAAAAGTTGCAGCAAATGTATAGGATCAGAGCTGACGACGTTGTTTTGTAAGAGCCAAATTCATTTCTTGGAGTCGACGGCGAAAGACTTGGCACGTGAAAGTGCAAACTCTGTCTCGTGACCTCCTTCCGAAACTTGTCGTCGATATTGAATATTGAAATGTGCCTCTCAAATTTTGCCAACAGAAGTAAATTTAATATTAATATATTTATATTTATATTACTGATAATAATTATATATTACATAAAAATTAAATTATTTTAATGTTCTTATATAATATTTATTCATAAAAATTATTTTATTTTATTAACATAAGTACTTTATAATCTAATATCTATTATACATTAATATTTATTTTACTTATTAAATCAATTTTTATTTAAAATATATATTTTTTGAAGATATTTTAAATTAAATTATATTTACTAATAATTATAGTTGAAATGCATCATCGGACACAGACACGGAGTCGACTATGGCTTTCTCATCCGCGGGCTCACAATTTCGCAGGAGTGCGTAGCCATGAGGAAGGAATTTAACTACAAGAATCCCAAATCATGTACGAGTACAATTTAACTACCCTCACCAATGACTCATGTACGAGTACAATTTAAAACTCAAGGATCATGAAATAACTAACTTTAATATAGAAGGGGAGGTGTTGGACTGACTATGCATGTACTCTTTCGATTGAGGACCATGCCAAATGAGAATGCAAATGTAAATTTCAATGTCAGTAGGAATTTCACTGAGAAGGAGACACAGAAAAGGAGGTATCATAAATTTGGACGATACTAAAGAAGCATCTAAGACTTTGGAAACTCCTCCCAACTCCAAACACATAGCTAAACTATGGACGTTAGCATCCATGATACGCTGAAAAGTTTTATAACTAAAATATAGACCCAACTACATAGCTAATCGTTAATGGTCATAAAATTGACAATAGATTGATGCGAGACACAAAGCACTTATAAAACACTTCTTTTTGAAAGAGATTTCTAACATTTGTGTTTTGTCTATTTTTTTGTTGCGAATGCTGGCTGGTCCAACAAAATTTAAAAAAAAAATTGTAATTATTTAGACACTTATGTCTTTCGACGAATTCTTTGCGGTTCTCACAGGATTTGGCTATCTCTCATTTGTGTGGAGTGTGTTCTTTATATACTGATTTTCTTTTGGATTTGTTGCGTGATTGTAATCATGCAGTTGCATGGTGGCAGCAGTGATATATTTCTGACGATTTTTTTATTGCGGCAGATTTGGTTGATTGACTAGCTTTGAATCTGTGTGCTCGTGTTGTGGATCCTTTTGGTTTTGACTAGGCACATTAGTTTCTGGCAGGTATTTGGTGGTTGAAGGCTAAGAATTTATAGGTCTTTCAAAAGGAGTTTCTTTCCCTGACAAATTTGAAGATTGTGTTTTTAAAGTTGCTGTAGATGTGCCCTTGATTTATGTTTCAAAATCAAAGTTTTACGGTGTAAGACGTTCGATTGGTTGAACTGCGCTATCTACTAGTTGGGTGAAGTTGAATTGTGACAGCAATTCTATTGTTAATCATGGGCTGACTAGTGGTGGATAATTGTTGCGTGATTCATTTAGTCATTAGCTAGTAGGTCATTCATTTCGTATTAGTATTTTAGCTATCTTGGTGGAGGAATTATGATCCATTCGAGATGATATGATTTTTGTGTGAGATCACGGTTTTCGGCAAGTCATGGTGGAATCTGATAGCATGAAAGCAGTGAAGATGCTGACTTATGATGTTCTCTCTTCACATCTCCTATCTGTTTTGGTTGTGAATATTCAAGCTTTACTTGTTAAGAATTGGATTTGTTCTATTAAATATGCACTTCGTAAAAGTAATTTTACAGGAGATTATCTGGCTAAATTAATTCATGTCATTTCTTTATATTTTCAAGTTTGGAACGATATATTTAAAGTCCTCTCCTTAATTATATAAACTTATGCTTGTAGTATTTTTGTGCAGGATAGATTCGGTTTTCTCTGTAACTAGAAAAATCATTAATGGTCATAAAATTAACAACAGATTGATGTGAGACACATAGATGAGCGTGATCAAATCAATATTCCTTGGATCACTAACGATACACGTTCGAATGTGTAAAAGTTAGTAGAGACAAATACATACATGATACACATAGAGTGGTATATAGCCATCGGGCACATATGTTGTGGTCAAAGTCAAAGTCTAATACAAGGAATTGAATATGTTTTCATTTGTACGTCAGATTCAGAGGCCTGCACTGTTGTCTATTCTTGTGACTTTTATTATTTGAGCATCATTAAGTTCAGTACGATGCAGGTGTACCTCATGCCGAATGTAGCGAAATAATTGCAATTTTTTTTTAATTTTTTAAAATTCAAAATTATTTAAATTGTATAATATAATTAACATGTAAATTATCACAAAGTATAAATACCTTATTTTGTAATTTGTGTTATCATTTCCCTTTAAGTTATTTCTCAAATTAACTTATCACAACTACCATAATTACATAAGTTTCTAATTTCTAATAATACTCACATAATATATCGAGAGAATTTTATAAATATTACAAGGGCGGTTAAACAAAAAATATTAGCTCTCTAAGAGCTTAACATTTTAGTAATTTAATTGAGATTAAATTATAATTTTAATTAACTCTAATAATTCTAATTAAAGATCAATTATGTCCAAATAAAATCTAATATTTATTAGATTGATCTTTATTTATTAAAATCTGATATTTAATCATAAAATTTTTCAAACTTTATAGTCACGTATAACTTGATTTAAAATTATTTTCTATCTGCAATTCGTTCTTTGTAATTAGATTTTCAAATATATTGACAATATATAAAAATTATAACCTTAAATCATATTTAGAATCTATATAGATCAAGATTGATATTTAACAATACATCATGATCACTAAAATATTTAGAAATGCCAAAATAATTTTAACTAACTTTTCCGTATATAATTTTTTTGTATAATTAAATCCATTTATCATGTAATGATTTGATTAAATATAAAGTATGAAATTAATGTCTACCATATTTGAACTCAATCATGTTCGTTCTGTATTATTAGTAGTCGATTCAATCTATAACATTTGTAAGTATTTTACAAAGTGTCATTCTATCTTAACTAAGAAATTTTCAAATTAATATTAATCAAGAACAATGGAGCAATGAATTGATTGATCACTAAACTATCTCTAAATAGTTCATATTATATTAAGTGACTACCTATTGAGTAGATTATGTTATAAATAATATCAAAATATAGTAATCCATATATAAGATAAATTGGAGGATCTCAAATCAAAAGATCACTTTTACAATAATCACAATGAAAATTTCTATAGGTATACAAATAATGCGTCAAATAAATTTTTAGTCTGACTTGAAAATGTTTGTTAATCTTTTTACACTATATTAATATTTATTATTAATAAAATAATGACTGGGAATAATTTAGGATAATATATAAATGTAATATAAATCTTGTAATTATAATTTTATTTTCAATGTAAATTTATCCCATGACATTTAAATATATATAAGATAAAAAATGACTTAAATTATTTTATCTAGTAACTGACTATCGAACATATTGGAAGTAATTAATAGCCGATATGGTCCCATGAGTTCCTCAGTGAAGGTTAATTCTTTTTTTTTTTTTTTTGAAAGTGAGTGAAGGTTAATTCTTAGGCACCAAGGTTAAAAGCCTTGATGGATTATTTTTCACTTTTCTCATATGTACAGTACCGAAGTTAACTGTTACTACAACTGTGAAATTTATTCAGCAAAAGCTACAACAAACAACAGCGACGTCGCAACATTTCTGAACCTAGGGAAAGAATCGCCGGAAAAGTCGGGGAAAACCACAACTGATGTAAAACAAACTACGGCTTTTTCACTGGACTTTCAATTTCGATCAGAGAAGACTAATGAACATTTCAGCTTTTACTTGAAGATCGTGTCACGATAATATAAAACCGCCGTTTACCCTTACGCAAACTCGTCAAGTATTTAAGAGCTTAGGTATATTCTTATATTAAAATGGCATCTTATTACAATTCTGTTAGTTCTGCATCAGCCGGCACCTTGTTTTTGTATTAAACTGTATAAAAATGACTTATGCTTTGACCACAGTGACGTAATAAATTTGAGAAGCATGCACATTTCATTGTGGAATCAGCCAATTGACAGTACAACACATTCTAGCAATCATTTGAGCATAGGGCTGTCCTCCTAACCATTGAAACTGTATTGAGTCTAAAACCTTTAGTTTCTGCTGATAAAGCTATCCTAGTGACATGTTTGTGTCAGAGCTCAAATCATCCATAATGAAGCAAACCGTCCTTGGGGTATTCTTCATTGTAGTTTTACTCCTCAGCCACACCGCAAATTCTGCCGTTGATGACCATGTTAAAAACTTGCTCATTAGCGTTCTTGCGAAATTGAATGGCACCACTGGCTTGCCCGATCCTAGTTTTGGCTGGAACCACACGACTGACCCCTGCCTCGATGGCTGGGAGGGTGTTACCTGTGACGGAGATTCAGTGACGGAAATAGAACTCATCCGGGCCGGTCTGTCTGGAGTTCTTGATGCCGGTGCTCTTTGCAACACACAACCTCTTGCTACATTTCTTACAAGAATTAATCTCCAGTATAACAACATCGGCGGTCAGCTCCCAACTGAAATAGGCAAGTGCAAAAACCTGAGTCTCTTGGTGATTGGCAATAACAAGTTCTCAGGAAGTCTTCCTGGCACACTCCCCATGCTAAAGAATCTGAAAAGACTAGATGTTTCAAATAATATGTTCACTGGTGAATTGCCAGATTTGTCACAGATTTCAGGTCTCAGAGTTTTTCTCGCAGACCACAATCGGTTCACAGGTAAAATACCAAACTTTGACTTCCCAAATTTTGATAGGTTCAATGTTTCCTTTAACAACTTAAGCGGTCCGATTCTGATCACCAACGGAGGATACAATGAGAGCAACTTCATGGACAACCCTTTGTTATGTGGACCTCCTTTGCGAACACTTTGTATGGCCTCAGAGAATGGAAGCTTATCGACGCCTTCAGGTCAGAAGAAACCTGAGGGAGCTTCAAAAGAGGAGGTTCTTATGTACTCTGGCTATGCCATATTAGCCTTCTTCCTCTTCATCCTCGTTGCCGTAAAGTTCTATAAAAGAAGGAAGGAGGAAGAGAAAGGTGAGAAAGTAAACAAAATTTTGTCAGTTGATGACAGTATGAACGATCCTAGTGGTGTATCAGGTGAGCAGGAAGTTAGGGCGAACATGTCAGACCCTTCAGGTACTTCAGCTGAAAGTGCAATGGCTTCTTCCTCATTGATTGTTCTTACTAGTCCGGTAGTTAATGGACTAAACTTTGACAACCTGTTGAGCGCTCCTGCTGAATTGCTTGGAAGAGGAAAACACGGTAGCCTTTATATGGTGATGCTTGAGGAGGGAGAAAAGCTGGCTGTCAAAAGGATTAAGGATTGGGCGATTTCAAGGGACGAATTTAAGCAGAGGATGCAGAGGATATATGAAGTGAAGCATCCAAATGTATTGACGCCTCTTGCCTTCTATTGTTCAAATCAAGAAAAGCTATTGGTCTATGAATTTCAGCAGAATGGAAGTCTCCCGAGACTTATTCATGGTAACTACACAGTCTTGCATTTTCTTCATTCATATCAAAGGCATGAGAGGTACAACAGTTGCTTAGACGACTTAAGTTTAACATGAAAGGAGAAAAATCAAGTGTGAATGCTTCTGTTACTCCAACTTGTAAAAAAAAAGTTTATGTTTGTATATTCATCTCAACTATTGTACATCTTATTTATCACACCTTCAAATCTTGCAAAGATATGGGAAAAACATCCATAATTGGTTCCACGTAAATGAATATTTCAGGAAGTCAACTTGGGCGAGAGTTCGGATGGGCCAGCAGACTTGGCGCTGCAGCCACTATTGCTGAAGCAATAGCCTACATGCATCGAGAACTTCATGAAGATGGAATAGCTCATGGAAATTTGAAATCCTCCAACATCTTGCTCAACGATAAGATGGAAGCTTGCATGAGTGAATACGGACTTAAGGCTATTGATAATCAAGAGTCCTCTATAGCTGCCAACGTTATCCAACGCCCTGTTATAAGTTCATCAAGTGGCTTCCAAGCAGACATTTATGGCTTTGGACAGATCCTGCTCGAGTTGCTAACTGGTAAGCTAACACAGACTAATGGAATGGACTTGGCTACTTGGGTCCAAGCTGTTGTCCGAGAGGAATGGACAGCGGAGGTTTTCGACAAGTCCCTTATCTTAGAGGGAGCAAGTGAAGAGAGGATGGTGAACCTGCTTCGTGTGGCTATAAAATGTGTTAATCAGTCTCCTGGAGAAAGGCCGACGATGAGACAAGTTGCTCAAATGATCAACGCCTTGAAGGATGAGGAAGAAAGATCTGTAGCTACCGAGCCGTGAAAGAGAAAGTTGCAGTTATATTTGGTGTAGAGAAACGTTGTTGAATTACATATCTGGGTTTAAATTAAGTGAGAAAGATATGAGCCGAAGAATCAAGAATACGATATTTAGAAGGAGAAGAAGATGACTAAGATATGAGCCGAAGAATCAAGAATACGATATTTAGAAGGAGAAGAAGATGATTCTTCGATTTCTTATTTAGCTCTAAAATCTGTTTTCGTATGTACACCAGAAGGCTTTATATATCGTAGTTGTTGTATAATAAAACAACCTGATATTTACAGATAATTAATAACAAATCTATGTAACTAATTATAACAACTTCTGTAACTAATCATGGCTGAAGTGGTTGTCTGTATTCTCTACACTGATATCACAAATGAAAGGAGAAGAAACAAGTTGCTTGTATTCAAGAATATGTAACATCTTAGAAGAAGAAGTATGACCTAATCTTGCATGAATGACATTGATATCGACTGCCTTCATGGCATTACAAGAGAAATTGGAATGGGCGTGACTAGGGGAAACTGAGCTTTGCAAAAGCGAGGGATTGAGCATGTACAACCCATTAATTCTCTGTGCAAGAGCCACAACTGCATCAATTGTAGGGTCCTGAATAAAACATTTTGTAGGTTCAATTTTGATAGTGAAATTCTGTGAGTGGAGTTTTTGTCCTACAGAGAGAAGATGAAACTTAAAGTCTAGCACATAGAGAACATTAGTAAGTTGTATTTGTGGATGTAAGGAAGCATGGCCGATTATGTGTACATGTTTGTGTGTTCCATCAGGCAAGGTTATGTGGATAGGTTTAGGCAATTTTGTGGGTTTAACAAATAAGTTGTAACCATAGGTCATATGGTCTGAAGCGCCAGTATCCACAATCCATGAACCAACAGTAGAGGCAAAAGAAGCACATCAAAAACTATAGCAAACTGAACTAGAAGGAGATGTACTTGCAAAGTTTGCAAAACTGGGACTGGTAGTCACATAACCATCCACAATTTGCCTGCCCTTCAACAGCTTCATCATTTATTGCGCTATAGCCTGAACAAACCCTTGATCAACCTGCCCCTTAGGCACAGACATATTTGCAACCTCTTCCAAAGGAGTGTCATAAGGACTGGATTCTTCTGAACCGCCAGTAGCAACTACATTAACAACAGGCCTGTAAGATTTTTTGTACTTTTCTTTATACCAATCAGGAACATGACCAGTCAACTTGAAGCATATTGCTCCATTGTATGTCCATTTTCATGACAATGTTTACAGCACCTTTGATTCTTGGACTTTTTATTATCTCTTTTGTAACTAGAATCAGGTTTATTACCCTTGTAACCTCCTTTGCATGTAATGGATTCAACATTTTCTCCATTGTAGATGTTATAACCAGAAAAACCAGCACTCGTAGAATTCATTAAGGTGTTGCCAACACATGCTGCAATTTTAGCATTAGAAAACATATTTTTAGTGATGTGTTTTTGCTTCTCAACTTGTTGAAAAAGGAGTGAGCTCTACTCATAGCTGGTCAAGGATCCATAAGTAATAACTTTCCCCTTATGCCATCAAAACCGCTATTTATGCCAAGCAAAAATTTAATTAACTTTTGTCTTTCATCAAATTCACATATCTTCCTTATAGCTCCACAAGTGCAAACAGGTAATTCGGATGAAGAACTCATTTCATCCCAAAGTTTCTTCAACTTAGTGTAATATACAGCGACAGAATCATTAACTTCTTATAAGTCAGAAATCTCCTTTTGAATCTAAAATATTAATGGACCATTACTTTGACCAAATCTTTCATTCAATTCTTGCCAGAGTTGCTATGCTGATTCTACATAAAGAAAAACATAAGCCAGTTCATGAATCATACTATTAAGAATTCGGATCATCACCATATGATCTTCTCGTAACCATTGTTGAAGTGAATTGGAATTGCTGGAATTATCTTCAGGTTTTTGACATGTGCCAGTAATGAATCCTAACTTAGTTTTAGCTTTGAGAGCAATCTGTATTGCTTTGCTCCAACGCTGAAAACCACTTCCAACAAAGTAACCATTAATAAGCTTCAAGCCTGGTTGATCCTGATAGGATCGAAGCGTCAAATTTAATTCCTAGTAATAAAACAACAAACAGAAGACACAAAATTTAACATGAAAAAACCTTTCGCTCAATGTGAGTGACAGTAAAAACCATGGCCCAAAGCAAATTTTACTATTTAAAAAATGATTACAATAGTCCATCTAGTTTCAATACTCAACCATAAGAAGATAATAAATCACAGTTCATCCTAATAAATCATCAACACATGATATATAAAATGGAAAAGCAAATAGGACTAACAAATTTCTGCTTATCTGGGCAATAAATACACTAAAACTGCGTGTGCTAGAGAACACCAAATGTCGATCCCACCATATGGAATAAAGACTGATAAAGGTAGAACTCCCATATGAAATTTTGGTCAAATCGGAGAACAAATCACCACTTGATTAACTACTTAATCAAGACTGCACAGATGGGGATGTAGAAGTGTGATAGCTATTGTTTACGAATTTTCTGAACAGGTTACAGAGCTCCAATGGCTAATCACACTACCCATAATCAAGATTAATATATTAGATATCTCCACACACAAAATTTAGCCAAGTTTGACAGAAACAACCACCCGATCATTCCTCTAATTACCAAGTATGCAAGCTGAAAAATTTTGAAAAGAAGGATTTTGTCCACACTAAAGAGACGAATAGCACACAAAGCTTTTTATCAATCCCCACAATTAGTTCAGCCAGCCACTCCAAACTGTTTTGTAGGTTATTTTTTCATTTTTTAATCTTTTATTTTATTTTAAATAAAATATGGGTTACACTTCATATAGGAGTGAAAGTCAAAAGCCCAACAAACCCTCCCTCACGACTATATAGAGGGGCTCACGATTATGGCAATTAATCTGCAAGTCTCAAGCTTTTCCCTTGGTAATGGTTTCATCAACATGTCAGAACCATTATCTTATGTATGAACTTTCTCAAGGCATCAACTTAGCATCCAACACTTCACGTATCCAATGATAACGTGTATCAATATGTTTAAACCTTGAGTTGAAAGAACAATTCTTACCAAGATTAATTGCACTTTGATTATCACAAAATAGAACATACATTTCTTGATGAATACCAAGTTCTTGGAGAAATCTTTTGACCCAAAGTAACTCTTTACAAGCCTCAGTAGCTGCAAAAAATTATGCCTCAGTTGTTGAGAGAGCAATGCATTTCTGTAGTCTAGACTGCCATGATATGACTGCCCCTGCAAAATTAATCAAATACCCATAAGTAAACTTGCGAGAATCAACATCTCCAACCATGTCAGCATCTGTAAAGTTTACTAAAATAGGATTATGATCACCAAAGGAGAGTTTCAAGTCATGTATGCCACACAAATATCTCATAATCCACTTCACAACATTCCAATGCTCTTTGCCAGGATTAGAAAAATAACGACTCACTACACCAACTGCATAAGTAATGTTAGGTCTAGTATATACCATCACATACATCAAACTCCCTACCGCTGAAGCATAAGGAATTTTCCTCATTTCCTCCTTTTCTACATTAGTAGTAGGGCATTGCTTGTTACTCAATTTAAAGTGAGGAGCAAGATGACTACTAACCTTTTAAGCTTTATCCATGCGAAATCTTTGAAGTACCTTTTGAATGTACTTTTCTTGTGACAAGTACAACTTTCTTTCTCGTCTATCCTTAATAATAGAGATTCCCAACATTTGCTTCACATCACCCTGGTCTTTCATTGCAAAAGACTTATCCAACTATTTCTTCAAGTCATTTATCCTGCAAATGTTCTTCCCAATAATAAAAATATCATCTACATAGAGTAAGAGGATAATGAAATCATCATCAAAAAATCTTTGTGCAAAAGCACAAATGTCTGATGTAGGCTTAATATAACCATGCTCCTTTAAAACTGATTTAAATTTTCTATACCACTGTCTCAGAGCCTGTTTCAACCCATAAAGCCTTTTCTTCAACTTGCAAACATAATCTTCTTTCCCTTTCACTTAAAACCCCTTTGGTTGCTCCATATAGATTTCTTCATCTAAATCACCATGAAGAAAGGTTTTCACATCCATTTGCTCTATTTCCAAGTCAAGACTAGTTGCTAAACCAAGTAATGCACGAATAGAGGTTGAAAAACCGAAGGGATAGTAGTTTCGCAAACTTTCCAATTTTACCATAGACGTCTCTAGCATAAATGAAAACAAAGGCAATTAAGAACGAAATAATAAAAAGCACCATAAATGTGATAACTTAGTTCGACACACCTTGCTTACTTCTATGATTCTTTATCAACTAGAAGATTATCTATATAGATTTTTGAATCCAAGTCATTATCCAATTAATATCTTGTATGTCTAATTAATAAATAAGATGTCAAAACTAAATAAAAGATATAGATTATATATCTTAACAATCTCTCCCTTTTTAGCATTATTTGTCACATATTTGAAACTCCCCCTAAAGGAGATAATTAGACAAATAAATATCAAGTGCACAATCCACATGAGATGAAAAAACAACTCCCCTTTAATCAAATATCAAGTTCCAAAGAACATCATAATTATCCAATCATCTAAATTTCTCCCCCTTGGGATAAAAAGATGCTAAAAAGCAAGACAAATAGTCACACATGTATCTTGAAATCTCCCCCTTGAATGGAACATTCACCATAAACAATATGATGTCTCACCCTTGGGACAAAACATTGTCAAAAACTAATCTTGCATGAATGACATTGATATCGACTGCCTTCGTAGCATTACAAGAGAAATTGGAATGGGCGTGACTAGGGGAAACTGAGCTTTGCAAAAGCGAGGGATTGAGCATGTGCAACCCATTAATTCTATGTGCAAAAGCCACAACTGCATCAGTTGTAGGGTCCTGAAAAAAACATTTTGTAGGTTCAAATTTGATAGTCAAATTCAGTGTGTTGAGCTTTTTTCCTACAGACAGAAGATGAAACTTAAAGTCTAGCACATAGAGAACATTAATAAGTTGTATTTGTGGATGTAAAGAAACATGGTCGATTACGTGTACATGTTTGTGTGTTCCATTAGGCAAGGTTATGTGGATAGGTTTAGGCAATTTTGTGGTTTTAACAAATAAGCTGTAATCATAGGTCATATGGTCTGAAGCGCTAGTATCCACAATCCATAAACCAACAATAGAGGCAATAGAAGCACATCAAAAACTATAGCAAACTGAACTAGAAGGAGATGTACTTGCAGAGTTTGCAAAATTTGGACTGGTGGTCACAGAACCAGTCACAGTTTGCTTGCCCTTCAAGAGCTTCATCATTTCTTGCGCTATAGCCTGAACAAACCCTTGATCAACCTGCCCCTTAGGCACAGACATATTTGCAACCTCTTCCAAAGGAGTGTCATAAGGACTGGATTCTTCTGAACCGCCAGTAGCAACTACATTAACAACAGGCCTGTAAGATTTTTTGTACTTTTCTTTATACCAATCAGGAACATGACCAGTCAACTTGAAGCATATTGCTCCATTGTATGTCCATTTTCACGACAATGTTTACAGTACCTTTGATTCTTGGACTTTTTATTATCTCTTTTGTAACTAGAATTAGGTTTATTACCCTTGTAACCCCCTTTGCTAGCCATACATGTAATAGATTCAACATTTTCTCCATTGTAGATGTTATTACCAGACAAACCAGCACTCGTAGAATTCATTCAGTTGTTGCTAACACATGCTGCAATTTCAGCATTAGAAAACATATTTTTAGTGATGTGTTTTTGCTTCTCAACTTGTTAAACAAAGGAGTAAGCTCTACTCATAGTTGGTAAAGGATCCATAAGTAATAACTGTCCCTTTATGCCATCAAAATTGCTATTCATGCCAAGCAAAAATTTAATTAACTTTTGTCTTTCATCAAAGTCAACATATATTCCTTATAGCTCCACAAGTGCAAACAAGTAATTCGGATAAAGAACTCATTTCATCCCAAAGTATCTTCAACTTAGTGTAATATACAGCGACAGAATCATTAACTTCTTGTAAGTCAGAAATCTCCTTTTGAATATGAAATATTAGTGGACCATTACTCTGACCAAGCCTTTCATTCAATTCTTGCTAGAGTTGCAATGTTGATTCTACATAAAGAAAAGCATCAGCCAGTTCAGGAATCATACTATTAAGAATCTGGCTCATCACCATATGATCTTCTCATAATCATTGTTGAAGTGAATTGGAATTGTTGGAATTATCTTCAGGTTTCTGACATGTGCCAGGGATGAATCCTAACTTAGTTTTAGCTTTGAGAGCAATCTATATTGCTATGCTCCAACGCTGAAAACCACTTCCATCAAAGTAACCATTAATAAGCTTCAAGCCTAGTTGATCCAGATAGGACCGAAGCTTCAAATTTAATTCCTAGTAATAAAACAACAAACAGAAGACATAAAATTTAACATGAAAAAACCTCTCGCTCAATGTGGGTGACAGTAAAACCCATGGCCCAAAGCTAATTTTACTATCTAAAAAATTATTACAATAGTCCATCTAGTTTCAATACTCAACCATAAGATGATAACAAATCACAGTTCATCCTAATAGATCATCAACACATGATACATAAAATGGAAGAGCAAATAGGACTAACAAATTTCTGCTTATCTGGGCAATAAATACACTAAAACTACGTGTGCTAGAGACCATCAAATGTTGATCCCACCATATGAAATAAAGACTGATAAAGGTAGAACTCCCACGCGAAATTTCAGTCAAATCGGAGAAAAAATCACCACTTGATTAACTACTTAATCAAGACTGCACAGATGGGACCGTAGAAGTCTGATAGCTATTGTTCACAAATTTTCTGAACAGGTTACAGAGCTCCGATGGCTAATCGCACTACCCATAATCAAGATCAATATATTAGATATCTCCACACACAAAATTCAGCCAAGTTTGACAAGAAACAACCACCCAATTTGTTGAGCCCCAAAAATTTTTTTTTATTTATTTATTCATTTACTTTAATTATTCTTTATTTTTGCTTTAACCGTTTTAATTAATTATATATATATATATAGTATGAATGGGAATTAGAAATTTGAATTTAAAATGAAGGATTAGAATTAATGTTGGAAAGATGGGTAGTTAGTGGTATTAATGGGGAGTTAAT
>JANVCQ010000008.1:10562672-10590847 GCA_025531925.1 Erythroxylum plowmanianum | reverse complement strand
AATTAATTAGATTTTATGTTGATTAATTATTTTAATTAATTAATTAATTAGATTTTGTAATTATTTTAATTAATTAAAGTTATTAATTAATTATATTTTATATTTTAATTAAATGTATGTTAATTAATTACATTTTAATTATATTTAATTACATTTTAATTATATTTAATTACAAATATTTAATTCAAAATTAAAAAAAATTAGTGTTGGTAGGAATCAAACCCATTCCTTCCATACATGGGAGGTATGGACCATTACCTAAAACTTGAATATGAAAAAATTATTCAGTCAATCATAATAACCAACCAACCATTATCATTCATTCCATTCCCATTGATTTATTCCCATACTCCTTAACCAAGCACCTCCTCAATTTTTTTAAAAACAACTTTTATGATAAAAAAAACTTATTCACTTTTCAAAAGTTGAACCAAACAGGCAATAATTATATATATATATACTTTGATGTAATCATCATAATACATCAACGGTACAAAATATCTCTTACTCTCGAGAATGTAGACATATTCAATTAACTAAACCTCTTTAAAATTTCTTATATTTTTATTTGATATTTGTCTTTGTTTTGTTAACTATTTTTCTGAACCGAGAGGATTTAAGGATTCAGGGACATGGAATATCATTTGAGATTCTACGAAGTTCTTCGAGAAGGAAAGTGAGAGCCTCGGGACTTCCATAAAGTTACGGAAGTCCTAGCTGACATCCTTTCCATGCATGCTATGAAAGAATGCATCTTAATAGAATTGAAGTAAACACTGCCATGATCAGATACGTACTAAAAAAGAAAAGGAGGAATTATCAAATATCACGGATTTTACGGCTACAAGTAAAACTAATGCCTTTTTACATTCAGTATGAACGAACGAAAAGGAAGAAAAACAGAGAGCCTATGTGAACTTATAGTATCTTCAACTGACCGTAACATCTCATCTAATAGTGACCAGCATTTTCTTTCTTTTTTTTTCCTAGATCGAACATTGAATTGCACAAGCATAGGTCACGAGTTCGTGCTTTTGAATTAGATAATATGGAAATTGGGAACCTTGGACCAGGGAGTAGTTTTTGGTCCAGAAAAGACCACGCTTAATTATCTTTTTTATCGACTTTAGTGGCTTTGGTTCAATATTATTGACTTCAAAGTTTCACTCTAATCAGAAGTGACGGCGTCCAACGGTAGTTTCTGTTGGGAAAATTATACTTGCATTGCTTGTAATTAACGTAATAACATAAGTAATTTTAAATTTTATGTTCTTTTATCCTTAAAATCGTTAGATTGTTATTTAAAAAAACAATTTTACTAGTAACAGTATGATCACCTAATCCAGTCTAGTACTTACTTTGGCTCACCTAGATGGAGGAGATGACTTCTATCTTATTGGATGCACGTTTCCACATGAATGGTTGCACGGGGGGGAAAATATTTGGTCTAAGTAAACAAGTTAGACTACTGGAAATGGATGTTTTTCCATGCCATAACCTTAAATGTCTCTGCATAGAAATGCCCTTCCTTACTTCCCAACGTAGTCAGTAAGTCCGATTACGTGTTTGAACCAAGCGCTTGGGTGGTCCAAGCATATGTTTCAGTTTCACTATAAAAAGAGAGGCAGTAACACACTAACTTCTGTATATCTTAACTGCAATGGCTAGACAGCTCAAGACATGGAATGCCCTTGTCCTGGTATTCCTCTTGACCTTCATCGTGCTCATCTATAGTGCACAGGGTCGTCCGTTTTCTCCAAGCCATAACCACCATGAGGATGGACTTGATGTTGTTAAAGTACTTGAAGACCTTGCTCTTTGGGGGATCAAGAAGGGAGGCCCTAGCCCTGGGGAAGGGCATTGATTGATCCACTCCTTCTCTGAGCTTAATTTTAGGTCAGCAGTTTCGGGGTATAGCAGCTTGGTTTTCATTATATGTTGTTTTATTAGCTATTCAAGTTATGTGTACTGTTTACTGCCAAGTTCCTCTCCGTATAGCCCAGTAATTTAGTAAAACTCAGATTTCAGTTTCTTGATCAGATTATTCCCAAGTTTTGGACATTAATGTTATGCCTAATTCAACAAATGTCAGGGAAAATGGACTCTTTGTTCATATGGATACGGCTCTAAAGGAAATGGAGTTCTAGTTCTACTAACATAATTCAGGGTATAATTATAAGAACAGCAAAAAACCAAGTTTCTAGGATTATGAATTCCAAAATCGCTAGAAGGAGGGCTTGAACCTCCGACCTTGTGGTTAACAGCCACACGCTCTAACCAACTGAGCTATTCCAGCACATGGCTAACGGGTGAATATAAACTTATTTATTGTTAAAACAAAACGAAACATAGGTTAGCTTCTGATTGCGCACCATTTTGACCATGGTTCGGACTCTTGTACACCGGGTGCTCTCTCCTTGTATGGATCTAAAATTATTAATGATGTCACTTTGTTGAGAATTCTCATAAATAGTCTTGCAGGTGTTTTTGTTTACCTAAATAAAAGTATAAGTACATAATTTCAAGAACCTCAGGCTTGCTCTTACTTGTTTTTCCTTCAACTAAAGTTTTTGGCATATTTCCCAATTCATTTTTGGGTCAACAACAGAAAGTCGTAATCTATAATAATAATAATAATATCAGCAGTCCGTCGCAACTGGATTTCTCTTTACATCTTAGTTATAAAGATAAATTGCACAACTTGTGCTTCTCTTAAGAAATCAAACAAGCCAAGAAAGATGCTAAATTGAACGATAAGAATTGAATAGAAACATTAAAATGCTCCTTCCTAAACTCACCTTCAGCACTCATCCTCATAATCACCAGTAAAGTTTCAAATATATACTCTTTTGGTTGCCCCCTGATAACTTGAACATTGATTAATAAGCAGGGGAATAACCAGAATAGTTGTACCGAGGCCTAATATTATAGTGGCTGTACCTAGGATCTGCATAGTCTACAGCCTTAATCACCACAGCTTCGCGACGTCCATCCTGTTCCTGGACTGCCCCAAACACAATCTCATTTGTTTCACAGCTTTTCTCATAGCATGTTTTCGGGTTAGACATATAATGCCTGTTAGGCTGCTGCTGCTGCTGTTTCTGTTGCTGCAATTGTTCCTGCAGTTGTTGCTGGTGGTACTGCATCTGTTGCTGTCGGTTATAGTCGCCGTCCCAACTGCTGCAGTAGCCCCTAGGTTGCTTCAAATGGTGGTTCCTTTCCATTACTTCCTTCGCCATAAAAGGGTACGTTTTCCTCGGGGTAGGAGCTCTGGTTTCTATTGGAGGCGGTTCGTCTTCATCAGGAATCACATAGCTTTCTTGCATGGACCATGCATTTGAATGCTTAAGTGCTGGCTGGTAATGCTGGTGGAACTGATACTGGAGGGGTTTCCTTCTCGAGCCAGAGAATAAGCCGCCAAAAAGTTCACCTACAGTTGATCCAGTATTAAGGACAAGCCTCCCAAGTGAACCAAAAAAGCCTTCCTCTGGCTTCTCGGGTTCATCTTCATTTGGAATCAAAGGAGGCCTGACAGATGTAGGAGGCCTTTGGTACGGTGGAATTGGCGATCCTTTCTTGACATAAGCTTTTGAAACCTAGAAGAGAAGTAGGTTCATGAAGATTAATTTCAGACATCTAACTTTGCGTTATTTTATCCAATAGGTACCTATTGCGATCCTACTAATTAGACAATCGAGAATAGAAAAAGGATAAGAGGACCTTGCATTACTTACACAAGTTGAAGAAAACAGTGCTTGCACCCTGCGCTGCAGCAATGCCAGCATGTAGCCAAAGAATCCAGCAGCAACAAGCACTGCCATTCCTGCAATTGCAGAAAATTACATCAATCTCCACATTTATGGGAGACGAACATAAAAGCAAGTTCTACATTGAGAAGTACCTAAATGGAAATTGCTATCGTAGTGATAGTTACAATCGTCATCATGGAGTTGAATTTCTCGAATTGCCTGGTTTCCTCTATCTATAACCAAAAGAGAGCAGCTACTCCCAACGTAGATCAAATCAAAATCATCAGAAAACTTTGCATCTTCACTTGGACCGTCAACATGACCACCTCCTCTCGACCACTTACCACCAGCAATAGTTGTAAACCCTGCTTGAACCAAGACTGAACTCACTGAGATTGTTCATCAGCCACTTACACATTAGATATTAAATCTTGACTCAGAAGATTCTTGTCATGTATTATGGTGTCTTAATAGACAGAGATGTTGATTTTCTTTATGAATCCAATTCCACAAATATACCTCCGTCACTGATCTTTCTGATAGCCATATTCATTGTGTCTGCTATGTATATATTCCCTCTGTCATCCACTGTAAGACCTTTCGGGTGATTCATCCTTGCTTCCTTTAATCTTCCATCTACATGTCCGGTGTACCCTTCAGGTGACCCAGCAATCAACTTGGGTCTGCTATCTGCATTTTCTCAATCCGTATCAGCCTGTGAAGTACGGTACAAGCTACTAGAAACTTTTTCTGGGCCAACACTGATATATACAAAGAAGACATGAAAGAATTTTGGCGCTCAGAAAAGTTAGAGCATGTAAAGCTCTGTCCAGTTTGCATATCTAGATAGGAGCAAAGTGAAGATCCTAAGATTCATTGCACCCAATTTCGGTTGAATCATTTTGAAGTTAATGAAAAAGAATCTTTAAAAGCCAAAAGAGAAAAGTGGAATTGGGTTTTAAACTTGTAAATCAAGTCACTAAGCTTCTAAAGTAAAGCTGAGTGGCTAATCTTGTGGTAAACAAAAGCCAGAAACTTAATTTTGTGCTCAAAAGAGATAAAAGACTAGAGTAGGATGAGTAATTAACAGGCTTCCTAGTCAATAAGGAATGTCGGACATGGTGTGAAATGTACAAAAGGTGCAAATCTTCAAAAAGAATGGAATTCTTCAGGCCCAAAACGTTTATTGCAATTTAAAAAGTTCAGACTTGTCCTCATCAGAATCAAGCCGAAATACATTTCTAATCCCTGTCTTTCTTTACGAAATCATAAATTTGGAATATTGTAATACTAATTGATCAAAGAAAAAGAATCAACAAATGAAGTCCATCCCATGAAGCAAAGAACCTCGATGGTTAAAATCAAACTCAAACCAAGGACAGAATCACACGTGGAAGCACAATCATCACGATATTCCATGCACTCTTAAGAAAATTAACTTACATGTAGTTAATGGTGTTGAGATCTTGTAAATGTTGCTGTTCTCTGAATCCAAAACCAAGAGCTCTCCACTCGGAGATACTTCAACAGAGTATGGCTCAATCCCAAGCTTGCTTCCATCAAACACGGTCTCTACAGTATACCCACCTTCAAATTTCATCATGGAACGACTAGAGACAGCTGAAAATAAATCCGATGAATCACATCAGCGTGGAAATAACACACAGGATTTTTTTTAACATCAAGCAGGGGACATGGCAAATGTGGGTTCAAGAGATGACCTTTCCCCGATTTAGTGTTGGATTTGAGTGACCAAAGCCACTTTATTAGTGCGGAAACTACATTGGACACAACTCCGCTTACAATTTCTGCATATTTGTGAATATACAAAACAAAATTAGAACAAAAGAAGAGTCTAAAAACGAAGAAGTGGACAAAAAATGGCTGAAAAACAGTAAGCTGTGAGCTTGCACTTACTTGCAGGAGGTGTTGATGAGGCAGAAGACAACCCACTAAACAAAAGAAGTGAAAAAATAAGAGCAAAAACAATCCATTTTCTAAACATTGTTGATTTCTCAGTTGAACTTGAGAGAACAAAGGACGACTGAAATGGGAAGATTTAAGCTTTGCATTATTATATATACCCACGCGAGAAGGAGACCCCACAAATATATTCTACCACCTTTTTTCGTTTTACATGATAATTAGTGAAGACAGTGATTATAGAAAAAGGTTTAACAATGAGCAGGAGGGAACTCTGTTCAAGAAAAGGAAAGCGGACAAAAGAACCAGCAAGAGGGAATCATGTGCTATGGTCATGTCTTATGATTTGTCTTTTACTCAACAAAGTTGTGATCCAAATTCCAATTGGTTCTATTTATTAAAAAGAAAAAGGTAGGACAGAAATTTTGTCATTCTTACTAAATGGAGGCAAATGGGAATCAAGCAAGAGTAAGTTGGTGATCGTCGGAGCTGTAACAAGAGAAGAGAAGACGATGCTATAACTGTGGTCCTTTGAACAACCAGGAAAGATAAGAGACGTAGAATATATATATTCTTTACAAACTTCAAGATCTTACATGATGTACCTCCAACTTTGTTTAATGCAATCTCATATCTATTTCCTAGAGTTTATAAACATGGATAAGGTTAAGTCAATTTGTTGTACAGATGTCTAAAGAAAATAACTAAGCAATAACTGATATTAACGTGCTTTTTTCCTTTTTCTAAAGTCAATTCCTTTATTTTTCTTCTGTAGGTGGTAGTGTGGCATCAAGCAATCTTCCCTAGCAAATGTAATGTTCCCTTGTGTCGTTTTTTTCTTTCTTTCGGCTTTTGGCTTCTGGTCAGAAAACGTCTTAGGTACACTGTCTAATAACAATCATTACTAACAAGACTATGAAAACTAAACTATAAACAAATCCATTTGCCAAAACATGATTGCATAAAAATATTTCAATGCAAGGTTTGGATTAATGTTACCAAAATATCTTTGTTTCTCTGGAAGATAATCTGCCACTTGGTTAACCAGGACGTGCGATTTGGAAGTTCTGCATGCACTCATCTTCTCAGAGAGTTCTGCATCTCCTGTTACTCTTTTGCTAGTAATGGATGACTTCACTTTTATGAATCTGGTGTGACTCGACTCTTTTATAAATAGGAATGCTTTTGTAGACACCAATAAGAATGAAGTATATTAATGGGGCCACTAAGTCGGTATTACCTCCTATTCTTGCCTTTTCTGATTTCAAAGTCACCAACTCAAGTTGGCACCACAGATTAGGTCATCTAGCCTTTCCTATTTTAAAATATATGATATATGTCCATGATTTAATTATCTTCCTCCATTTCAAAATACTTCATATGCAATACATACCACTATAATAAAAATACAATTTTTTTTTAGAATTAATATTGTATTGAAAAGAAAGAATAAAAAACATTCTCAGAGAAGCATCAAGAATTTCATATCAGATAAGTGTGAGTGCATTCAGTCATTTATAATAGTGTGCAAACCTCCCCTCTCAAGCTAGTTTTTGGGGGGTGAGTTAGGCCTTTCAACATGGTATCAAAGGCCGTTTTTCTCGATAATTTGAGACAGTGCCCGATTTTGTCCCTTTGCTTAATATGCCCAATAGATGTCCTGTCCTGTTTTGGGTTGAGGGAGGTGCATCAAGAATCTCATTTCGGACAAGTGTGAGTGCATTTAGTTATTTATAATAGTGTGCAAACCTCCCTCTCAAACTAGCTTTTAGGGGTGAGTTAGGTCTTTTAACAAAAGATTTTAATCTCTCCTTAGTCTTTTACAACAAAAGCCTACTTAAAACGACATCATACATCAGCACCTATTAGAACGACATCGTTACACTAACAACACACTCATTTACCAAAACATTGTTGTTTGAAATTGAGGTAAGGATCTTCTTTTCTACGCATCGAATGTTATAGTATTACCGAATTAGGTAAGGATCTTCCCTTTCTACGCATGGAATTTTCCATCTAAATAGAGGTAAGGATTTGATCTTTGTTTATCATCCCTCTTTTCATCCTTCTCACAACTTGGATGCAAAGTCACAGTCATGTATTTATCTCTGTAGGGGAAATCGACAAGTGACAAGAAACTCATAGAGATCTGATGGTTTCGAATGAGTTGGTTCAGCCGATTAGGTAATATTTTAGCTGCATCTTTGCTACTTTTTCTATTATGTATTTCTTTTGCATCTCTTCCTTATACATATATTTACATTCCGAGCGCAGCTTCAAATTATACATTCAATGATGCTAGGATAGTTATATCGCATGTCTGATTGAGGTTTCAAAGTAGAATGAGCTCTTTGAGTTCATTGAGGATAAATACAAGAACCTCTTTAGGCGAGTTGGTTCCACCAAACTGTTTGAGGTTCCTTTTCTTCCATAATCCATATACACATAGTCCCAGGGATAGAATATGGATATGTCTATTTGGGTTTGGAGGGTTGGGTGGTTGGTCAATTTTCGAACAATCTCTATGATAGTGTTCCCAGGATTTGGCCACAGGCACCTATTAGTTATAGATTTGTGAAGAAGAGATGATCTCTTGTTTCCATATGATTCTTGCACATTGGACATGTTCTGTCCATTTCCTGATAATGAATTCTATCAGAAATGTTCAACCTATTTAGGATTGTTAACCATAATATGAAAGATACCCTTGGGGTCAATACCTTGCTCCAAACAATTAGGTGTCATTCTACCTTTTGTTTCCTACATCTTAATTAATAGATCTCTTGTAGCCTTGTTGGTGAGATTAAGGATGGGTTGGGTCTGCCAGTATAATGTGTCCAGAGAGTTAGGTTGGGAAAGATATGATGGTTGGAGATGCCTCAAGTTTTGAGGAAAATTCCAGGTGTCCTCTGTAATCATTGAGCTGAGTTTAAGTTTGAGTAAAGTAGTTTGGGAACTGCTTAGACTACTAAAATGATGTATGAAAGGTTCAAAGTTAGATCAGTTGTTAAACCAAATATATGTCAAGTTACCATTCCCAATTTTGCAAGAGATCTCTTCTCGGACTTTATCCCTCAATTTTAGAATTTGGTTGAGAAAATAAGAGTATGAGGCTGATTTCTTAACACTCTATAGGCTTCTTTCCTTAAGAAAATAACAGTGTAGCTATTTCACCCAAAATGAGTTTTTATCTGTGAGAATCCACCATAATATTTTCAAGATTAGGGCTTGATTATGATTTTGATAGGAATTATGCTTAACCCTCCTTCATCCTTAGGAAAACAGATTTCAACCCATTTCACTTTAGTTGTACCTTTAACACCATTTTGGCGATTCCATAGGAAGTTCTTGAGTATTTTTTCAATAGTTTTGATGATACCTTGAGAAAGAAAGATGTGAGAGCTCCAATAAATATGGAGAGAGTTTGACACTGATTTGATGAGTTGAACCTTCCCCCACATAGGACAGAGACTTATTAACTCACGAATTGATTCTTCTCTATATTTTCTCTAGGAGTGGAATGCATTCCGTATATGAGAATCTTTTAGTAGCAACTAGTAATTGAAGATACAATAGAGGTGTCTGTTTAAAAAGCATCCCAATTGATTGAAAGATGAGAGGTCCCAAAGCAGTAGCTTTTTAGGATAGGAGAAAATGGCTCTTTATTGGATTGAAGTGTAGTCAAGAGAAGCTTATGAATTTGTTAAGACCTACCATATAATTTTGTATGGAGTCTATCGAGGCCCTGGAAAATAAAAGTAGATCGTCTACAAAGCTTAGGCTAGTCAAATCAATTTTTTTGCATTTAGCATGGTATTTGAACTTTAGGTTTTTAAGCACTTCATGCTTGATGAGAGAGTTAAGATTCTCCATACAAAGGATGAAAAGGTAAGAGGACAAGGGGTCCCATTGCCTAAGACTTCTTGCTACCTTAAAGAGAGTGGTAGGAGTACCATTGATCATAACAGACAAGGAGGAGGTTAAGATACACTCTTTAATCCACTTTATAAAGGTAATTGGAAATCCATGAGCCATCAATAATGTCCATAGGAAATCCTAGGTCATACTGTCAAAAGCTTTATGGAAATCGAATTTGATTGTGCAGTTTGGAGAGTAATTTGATTTGGAGTAGCCTTTTAGGAGCTCTTGTACAATAAAATGTTAGCTCATATATGTCTGTCTTACATAAAGGCGCTTTGGTTGTCACTACTCAGATGAGTTAGGATTTTTTTAGTCTTGAAGCAAGTATCTTGGATATGACCTTGTAGAGGAAATTAGTAGATGCAATAGGTCTGAAATCTCCAAAATGTGTAGGGTTGGAGCATTTAGGAGTCAAATAGACAAAGGTTTTGTTGATCTTTTTTGAGGAGGATTCCTTTGGAGAATAATTCTTTGACTGCCTTTATAACAAATGATCCTATCTCACTCCAAGATTTCTGAAAGAAGAACCCATTTACGCCATCAGGGCTGGGAGCTTTGGAGCCATCCATGGAAAAAATTACAGCTTTTATTTCTATATTTTCTACTATTTTTATGAGAAGATTTGAGTCAGCTAATGAGATTTGTTTGAGGGAGAGGGTTCTGAGTTCATCAAAAGTAACATTGAAGTGTTAGGAGTTCCTAGAAGATCTTTAAAGTACCTTACTGCCTCCTCTTGGATTTCCTATTATGTTTGAAGACTTGACCATCTTTGGAAGTTAAAGAGTGGATTTTGTTGCAGTTTTTCTTTATAAGAATGGAGTTGAAAAGACAAGTTATCATTCTCTACATCCACTTTTATTTCTTCTCACCCTCTTCAAATTATATTTTCTACTATGTGGATTTCATTGGTTATTTCATGTAATTGTTTCTAAGTATTATATCATTTTTATAGATCATTGACTAAAAAATTTGACTTTACCTTTTAAAGCAAAAGTCTATGGTTAAAGAAATCTTTATTTGCTTCAAAATCTTTGTAAAAAAAACTATTTCCAACATCAAATTGTTATGTTATATTCAAATAATAAGGGAGAATATTTGGGTCTTAAAGAATATTTAATGACCAATGGAATTTCTTATTTCTGCACTTCACCACAAACATTAAACTTAATGGATACTCAGACAGATGACATTGTCACATAGTCAAAATTGATCTTACCTGACTTTTGTATACATTTCTTCTTTTAACATTTTGGTCATGCATTGAAAACTATTATTTGTTTAATTAATCGAATGTATATTATTACTCTCAATCTTTCTTTCTTGTATGAAATAATTTTTGTTGAAGCTCTTAATTATTCCAAACTTAGGATGTTTAGGTGCCTATACTACCCTTGGCTTTAACCATACTACCTCCCATAAGCTTGATCCTCAATTTAAACTATGTATCTTCCTTGAGTATTCATTATCTAAGAGTGATTATTTATGTCTCAAACCATCCAATAATAGATTTTATATTTCTTATCACGTTCAATATGTCAAATCATTTTTTCCTTATAAATCACTACATTTTCATTAGTTACACATTAAATCCACCAATCTTAACAATTAGGTTGCACCAATTCTCACTATCTCATTTTTCCATCCTTTACAATCACCTTCGTATACTCTATTTGAAGTATGATCTAAAGAATTGTCATCATGCATTAATCATTTACTTGCCCCATCATAAACATTTCTCAACCACCCTAACACCCTAATACAACCATTTCCAACGTGTTTAAACCCTTATATCAGCCAAATACAAACCAAGCTCCCCTACCCTTTGACCAACATCACATGACTTTATATGTTAAAAATAACATCTAATTAAGCCATTAGAAAAACTTAACCTTTATACTCATATTCATCCCATATAAAATATTGAACCTACAATTGTGACCTAAAAGACCCTAATTAAAGACAGACTATATTAGGTGATTATAATGCTTTAGTTTGTAATATTACATGAGAGCTTGCACCACCTACTACATCCTCTAATGTTATTGATTGCGAATGAATTTTTTATATCAATTGAAACTCTAATTATCCTATTGACAGATTTAAGGCTCACCTAGTTTCCAAAGGTTTTGATTGAAGAATTGGTTTTGACTATCATGATACATTCAATCCAATAGCATTAGACTTGTTCTAAGCGTTGTTATCAGTAATGGTTGGTCTCTTCAAAAGTTGGATGTCAATAATGCATTCCTACAGGGACAAATTTTAAAAGATGTTTATATGACACAATCTTTGGGCTTCACACACACCCACGCGTGCGCGCGCATGCACACACACACACACACACTGCAAACAAATCCATATATGGCCTCAAGCAAACGTTGTAAGCTTAGTACCAAGAGCTACACTAATGCCTTATTAATGGTGGATTCAATAATTCTCATGTTGACATCTTCTTATTTGCTCTTAATACTATTACTTATATCTTGTATCTCATTATTTATGTTGACATATTATCCTCATGGGTGATAGTTTAGCTCTAATTAATTAGTTCATTACACAATTGTCTCTCAAGGATCATGAACATCTCTCATATTTTCTCAGCGTTAATTTATCCCTCTTTAACATGGTATTTTATTGTCCTAGTGATGTTACATTATGGATCTTCTAGTTAAATGCCAAAGCTACTGGTACTCCATTTCCTACTAATTCATCTCTCAGTTTATACTCATGGCACACCACTTTTTGATTCCTTTAATTACTACACTCTTATTGGTAATCTAAAATAGTTTTCACTTACCAAACATCTTTTATATGGTAAACAAATTATCTTAGTTTATGTACAAAGCAAAAAAAAAAAAGTGTTGGATACGATAAGAAATCAAGGTAAGATCATATTCCATATATAGTAAAATGAAAGCAAAACATTTTCATTCAAGTTTTCAAAACTCAAGATTATTTTAAATTGTAAATACGATTAATACATAAAACATAATAAAGTATGAGTTACAAATTTGTACCTTATTATAAAATTCAATCCTTTTCATGGGATTCCCTTGAACCGTCTCTAAAACTAATTCATCACAACTATTGTAGTCATATACGTATTTAGCCTTTAATAGTATCTACATGAATGAGTAAAAAAAATTCTACATATGGTCTAAGGAGGGGGAAGGGAAAAAATGCTAGATTATTTAGAGCCTACACTTATTTAAAAAGGTTTGGAGTTTTTTATAATTTAATTAAAATATAATTTTAATTTTAATTAAACTTGAATTAGAATTGTAATTAATTCTAATTTAATATAATTTAACCCAAACAATATCTAATATCTTACATTAGTCCTTATATATTAGATATCTCATATTTAACCTTTAAAGTTTCTTAAATTTTATAATAAAATTCAACTTAATTAAATTAAATTTTCTCTTATCAACAATTTTTTGTGTGTAACCTAATAGGTTCCTAAATATGTTGGAATCTTAATTCATATTTAAGAATTGGCAAATCAAACTATTTTAATTTGTCTTTAATTATCTAATTAAATAATTTATATCTATTGATCAATATTGATATTAAACAATGCATCATGATTACCCGAATATGAAGAATGTCAAAATAATTTTTTAAAGTGTCATTATATATTAGCTAAGAATTTTTTGAATCCATACTAATAAAAAAATTATAGAGCATTCTTCCCAATCACTTATTAGTGATGAATTATATATTGGTCACTTAAATACTTTCATTCAGTTTACAAAATATGTAAACTACAAATTGAGTTATCTTTGATTAGGATAAGTCATAAGTAGTATAAAAATATTAAAAGGACCCAACCCGGAATTCTCCTTCTAAAACTCGAGTAAAACTCAGCTCTCGATAACCTCACGGTAGTCTTCCAATCGATATTTAACTCAACCGAAGGGTTCCCGTAAAGCCAAGCCATTCAACTGTTAAAAACTTTTTATATTTTAAAAGTTAAAATCGTGAAAAATAGTGGAAAATTTTAAAAATCATTTTATTAAAATTTAGACAACACAATGGCTACATTTTGATATTCCCAAAATTTTCAGAAGCCTTGTAAAATTTCAAAAAACTTCTATATTCACACCAATTTCTCAACTACGAATTTTGGACTTCAAGTCCAATCACAAGGAACTCCAAATAAATAATTCTCAACAATCATTACAATAAACTTTAAAAAGCTAAAACATATTTATGCATTTCATTTAAAAGCCTTTATAAATATCCATTCTTTACACAAATGTACATATCAAAATGACATTAGCACAGCAGCACTCTACGATACAACTAGTCCTGCGACAGAGTCCCAATTATGACAATAAATGTATGCATACTTGAGGTGGTTTATTTAAGAACATAAAAATAAGAGTGAGTTAAACGAGCTTAGTGAATGTTAATCAGTTTACCAAAAAGTTGGAACTTTTCATAACAACATAGCTGTAATATTCTCATACAATCATAAAACTCATACTAAAGCATTTGCATAACAATTTATTCGTGCATCATCAAATCTGGTAATAACATAACATTTCGTAAAACATAATTTCAATTTTTTTGAAATACTATTCCAAAATGTTTTTCGATCTTAAACTCATAATATACAAGTTTCCATTTTTTTTCCTTTTTTCCTTAAACAATAAACAGTGGTGGCAATAATTTTTTTGAAAACTTTTATACTGAAAATAAGTCAACCATTAGAATTGGTACTATATGGTACCTCTCAAATCACTTTTAAAAATAATTAGTGGCAACATTATTATTATATAACTTTTCTTCCTCAACATAGTCCACCACTAGTTTCTTTACCATATGGTACAATAAACCTAAAGTCACGGAGTTGATTCTACATCGCTTACTCTCTGCCAGTTAACCACTAGTTACAAAGTTGGTTCTACATTGCTTACCCGTAACAAGTTAACCGCTATAAACTGGTAATTACGGAGTTGAATATAAATCGCTTACCCATAATAAATCACAGAGTTGGTTCTACATCTTTTACCCGTAACTGGTTAACTACTATTTACAGAGTTGGTTCTGCATTGCTTATCCGTGATAAGTTAATAAAGTCTAGCGATGCACCATAGGCAAAAGCAACTCTTATTTACTATTTATCTTATTTTCTAAATCAAGCATGGGAGGATTCATAATTGAAAATTTCAATGTAACTCTCAACCATATAAAATTTAACTTTCAAATTAAAACTCATATATTGTCAAAGCATACAATTATACTAGCAATATTCACTTGTAAAATATCATTTACATAAATCTTAACATAAATATGCATTTCATGATCAAATGAAAACCTTTTACATAAACTCAATTTAAAGTACACTCACTTGTCATCAAATTCTTTGCAAAGAATTTAGTAGTATAAAATAATTAAAATACACTCACATGTCATCAATTTTTCCAAGAATTTAGTCATATAAAACAATTAAATACACTCACATGTCATTAATTCTTTTGCAAAGAATCTAGTCATATAAAACAATTAAATACACTCACAACTTGCTAGTTTCCTTTTCACCACTTCGAAATCCTTCAGTTGGTTTCATTTTTTTATCTGAAAACCTAATACGAATAAATCCAACTTCTTAACACTTTTTCCAATCAAATACACCATAAACCAAGGCAACTTCATTACTTTCCACGTACACTCCATTTACTAATTTTTCTCTAAATAATAACATAACATTTTATTTAATCATTCCAATACAACAAGTACACTTAATGACCATCTCTAACCACATTCACATGGTCATTATATCATAATTATACTTTTATACCAAAAAAATCTTTAAGGCTAAACTTAACATATTTAACAATAAACTTTTACAATTTAATTACATTTGATTTATAACACTTAAAATCAATCCAAATTCATTTCCATGACATTTTAATACACACATTTAAGCCATAAAATTTTATTAACAAATTTGTACAAGAATCAAGCACCCTAAACCAAATTTCAATCAAAACCAATTCTAGATCAATTCTTTTTCATTTCTTTACTTCATTAGCATCAAAATCATGCCATAAACATCATAAAATATCAAAATAGAATTTTAGACCATAATACATTAAAAACACTAACCATGGTCAAAAACTCATCCAATCATTTACATGGTTTTTCTTTCATTCTTTCATCATTAAACTAAATTCCTAATGTCATTCATTAATCTTAAATCAACAAATAATAAAATAAAACACTTTAGCCAATAGATCTGACCTTTGACCAAGGTTCCATACACTAAACTCACGTGATTTTCTTCCCCCAATTGCTTCCAATGCAATAAAACCTTAATAGTTATGAAACCTTACCTACTCATTTTATTCTTCCTCTTCATTTGGATGGCTATGAATCTTGATAGAAGCTTGATTGGAGATGGAAGAGCATGAAAAATGCCTTGGATCGCTTCCCTATGGCTTAGTCGTAGCTCTCTCTTCTCTCTTCTCCTTTCTCTTTTTTTCCTCTCTCTTCCTTCGTTTCTCTCATCAAACCCACTCTTGCTTCTCTCTTATTTTCTTTTAGTCTTTGGGCTCTTTAATGCCACTCTCACAACACTCTCACAAAATGAAGCAAAATGTCTTAAGTTTTGTTTTTTATACTCATTTAATGGATTACACATGTCACCTTCCTATTTGTCATCACTAATGTCTCATCACACACACGTCATTTTCTCATTAGTCATCTCTAATGACTCATCAATCCACTAATATCATGTGAAAAGACCAAATTGCCCTTAATGAGTACAAAAAGACCAAATTGCCCTTTAATGCATTTAATTCACTAACCAACCGAATTAAATCCCAAAATTATTCCACAACCATCTTATCATCAAATTGACTGTGAAACACTCTAATTAGGGTCAATACTTGTTGATTGGATGCTTTTAAAAATTTCGAATCAATTTAAAATCATCAATAGCCATTATTTTTCAAAAAGGGCACTTTAGTCCAATAATTTCATATTATCATAATTCTATTCAAACAACCTCCTTTTTGACCCATTTTAGTACCTATGGAATCCAATCCTAATTTTAGATTTTTTCATCTTATTTAAAATTATTCAATAATCTTTTGGTTGTTTGGAAAAAATTTTGGATTGAATTCAAAAATCACTAAATGTCATCGAAATCATCCGGATTTCATTCAAAAGTATCACATAAATCTCCAAAGCACATTTCGAAGCTTTTAAAACTTGTTCGGACTCACTTTGTAGCTTTTTGGAGTTTTAAAAAAATTTTCAAAAATTTTTAGTCAAATCCATAATCATCTCTGGTCTGTCCGTAATCTCCGTTATAACCTTAATAATACATTTAAATGCTTTAGTTACTCTAATACACCATAAATAGAGCATACTCTATAAAATGCATGTACAGTACAGTACATAGTACAATAATCGAACTAGGATATTACAAACATAGCAACATCTATATGAAATATTTTAGAGATCTCAAGTTAAATGATAATTTATACAATCATTACAATGATAATTTTTATAAACATACAAGTAATATTCCAAATGGAATTCTCATATTAGGTTAGTTTAGTGAACTTGTTAACTAACAAGCACTTATATATTTGTTTAAGTATCTTTATATTATAATCTATGAGATTGACTACTTCATTCCTAAGGAAGATACATAATATGTATTAGTCTTTTTATTCTTTAATAATGTTTAGTCTTAATACAACATTAACTAGGAATAATTTATGAATAACACATAAATGTCATATAAATATTATAATGATAATCTCATTATAATTTCATTTACAATGTACATTTATCTCATGGATTTTATCTTATGCATCAATTAAGTAAATGAATTTACATAAGTTAAAAAATGTTTTTAAGTAATTATTTCACAAAACTACAACCAACCAATTGACCATAGGGTACAAACTAATAATTTTTCACTTACTCTAAACCAATTGTTTAAGTATTTTATATCTTATTACCATATGACAATCATACTACTATTAAGATAGTGGTTTAGTGAGAGAATTCTACAAAATTCTCTATAGTGAGCACTTGATTAAATCCTATGATTTTCATCTTAATTATCATCCTAATTAAGAAAATTCCTAAATAAATACTTGAATTTTTTAGGAGATCTTAGCTTCTTTCATAATTAATAGTTCTAATATTGTACAATATATCATTTCAGAATTTTTGAGTGTGTTGCCTATGCCTATATTCCATACCAGAAGAGGACAAAGCTAGATGAGAAAGGAGAGAAATGCTTTTTTTTTTGTGTTAGTGAACAATTAAAAGCTTATAAGCTTTACAATCCCACAACTAGGAAAATTGTTATCAGTTGTGATGTAGTTTTTTATGAAGAAAACTTTTAGCCATGGAACAATAATGTTATTGAACAAAAAATACTTGTCAACTTTGATAAAATTAACAAAGAGGAGAGGTAGCAACCTGTAGAAAATGATCAACAAGTTCCACCAGATGGTCCAGTAGATATTCCAAGCTTAGCAATAACAAAAGAAAATGAAGATCAACCTCAACTTGTTAGAAGAAGACCTGCATGGATGGCCGATTATGAGTTAACTAGAATTGACCAATTTGAGGACTCACTTACACATTTTGCTATATTTTTTATTGTGATCCTACAGGTTTTCAAGATGCTATCAAAGAATCAAAATGGAGAAAGGTTATAGATGAATAAATTGTAGGCATTGAACGGACCAACATTTGGGAGTTGACTGATCTTCTACAAGGGCACAAGACAATTTGTGTCAAGTGGGTGTACAAGACGAAATTGAAGGAGAATGGAGAGGTTGACAATACAAGGCATGTTTAGTAGCTAAAGGTTATAAGCAGGAGTTTGGAGTTTGGAGTGGATTATAGAGAAGTCTTTGCTCCTATTGTAAGACATGATACGATCAAAATGGTGATTGCATTAGCAGCACAACATTTATGTCCTATATTTCAATTGCATGTGAAGTTGACATTCTTGCTTGGTGATCTTCCAGAACAAGTATTTATTAATCAACTTCTAGGTTATTTGAAGTTTGGAAGAGAAAATAAGGTTTATAAACCCAAAAAGGCATTATATGGGCTAAAAACAAGCTCCCTGCACTTGGTATAGTCGTATAAATGCTTATTTTTCTAAAGAAGTATTTAAAAAATATCCATATGAGCATAAACTTTTTGCAAAGATTGGAGATGGAGGGAAATTGCTCATTGTTTGCTTATATGTTGATGATCTTATTTTTACTGGAAATGGTATTGTCATGTTTTACAAATTTAAAAAATCTATGATGGTTGAATTTATTATGTCTGATTTTGGAAAGATGCATTATTTTTTGGGCATTGAAGTGGTGCAATCATTAGTTGGAATTTTTTGTTTCTCAAAGGAAGTATGTGCAAGAAATTTTAGATAGATTTCAAGTGAAAAATTGCAATTATGTTAGCACGCCTACTGAAGTAGGTCTAAAGCTTGTTCGAAACCCTGAAGGAAGGAAGATTAACATAATGTTTTGCAAACAAATTGTAGGGAGTTTGATGTATTTAACTATAATAAGACTTGATATAATGCACGATGTAAATCTCATAAGTAGATTCATAAAGTGTCCAAAGGATATTCATCTCTTAGCTACAAAAAGAAATGCACGATGTAAATCTCATAAGTAGATTCATAAAGTGTCCAAAGGAGATTCATCTCTTAGCTGCAAAAAGAATCTTTCGAGACTTACAAGGGACTGCTAATTATAGGTTGATCTACAAAAAAGGTGAAAAGTCATATTTATTTGGCTTTATGCACAATGATTACGCTAGAGATTAAGACAATAGAAAAAGCACTTTAGGATATATTTTCATACTTGGTTCGGGAGTTGTTTCATGGTCTTCAAAAAGGTAAGTAATTGTCACGTTGTCAACAACCAAAACAGAATTTGTAGTTGCAACAACTTGTGTCTATCAAGCAATTTGGCTAAGGAAAATACTTGAAGAGTTGCATTTCAAGCAAAAGGGAGCTACTAGAATTTTTTGTGGCAATAATTCTGCATGGAAAAAGCAGGCACGTAAATGTGAAGTTTCACTTTTTAAGGGACCTCACAAGCGATGGAATCATTGATCTTTTCTACTGCAAGAGTGAAGATCAGATTGCTGACATAATGACCAAGTCATTAAAATTGCCTACATTTCAAAAGCTAAGAAAGCTACTTGGCGTTTGTGCACTTGGTAAGTTTTATTAAATGGAATGTATGAAAACTTTTAGTTCGAGGGAGGGATTGTTGGAAATATTTTTTTCATTTCTTAGTTTTCCATGTCAATGAAAGCTCGTTTTTCTACTGGTGTTAGTTTGTTTTAGTTTTACCTAGTCTTTAGGAGAATACATAGCTTTAGGTGACTTTATTGAAATTTGTTGCACTTTATTAGGAGTTAGTGAATGCAATTCCTAGTTTCAAACGTATATCCACTGCGTTTAGCTCTATAAACAGGAGAAATTCTTATTGTGAAAGTGTGTCAGTTGTAAGAGCAATAAAATATCAGTTCTTTATTTCCCTAGTTTTATATTTATCACTACATTCATGTGACTGGCCGTAAAACAACAACACTCTTCGACAGGCGTGGCGGGTGATCAGCATTTGGATGCCTAAAAGCTCCATTTATCTTGTGGATTGATCGTTGTAAAGTAGTTTTATCATATACATCATTCAAAATGCAGAAGCTTTGCTGCTTACTTGGTTGTACTGCATAGTCAGACTATACGTAGTACACCATTCCTACCTCTAGAGTTGATGCCCGAGGTATGCTCATAGCATAAGTTGGTCCCCTGGAGTTTCTCCTCAAGAAATCATAACCATAGTTTATTACAATCCTTTTCATCCAACTGGATCCACTTTTGGCCCTTACATATGAGTGTCCGAGTATGAATGCCATTCCTGCTTCCCTTGCCTCCATTAATTCTTGCAGCTCTTCCTGTGTTTCCATGTCAATCGGGGGACTTTCTGGGACAAGAAACCTTACTCTCTTTCTCAGTTTCTCCGGGGACTTCATCTCCCTTAACTCTGAAGTGCCTACCATATCTGAAAATTCTCGATCTTCGCTCAATTTAATTCCTTCTGAGTTTGAGGATGAAGTCCCAACAACTGTCATTCGTTCGTCATCACCACTGTCTTCCATTCTTATGTTACATTCAGGTTTTTCTGATCTGATAAATTCAGCAATACTACAGACAAGATCTTTCTCAAACTCCACATCATCTTTGTGAACATCATGGTAGCCATACCGTGCTATGCATCTGTACAAGTGGTACTCTTTAGGACCAACTCTTCCCACTAGGAACCTTTCATCTGCCCTCACATGAGGCACCGGCACAGATTTGATGCAGAGGAAAACTAAAACCTGGTGGAAAGCTGGAAGATTGGTTACGAAGTGTGAGAATATAGCTGGAATCCCAGAAACAAGCTCTGTATGTATGAGTCCTATTCCACGAACCCGTGCTATTCCTAGAGAAGGACCCAAACCAAGAAGCCAGTTTATTGAGACCTTGTTCTGGACATCAAATTCATATTTCTTGAGTGTCCCATAGTGCCAAATGTACATCACGATGAGAAAGATGAATGAGAGGGCCACTGGCACCCAAGCTCCTTCAAGAAACTTGATGAGGGACGCTGAGAAGTAAAGAGCTTCAACGGAGCCGAAAAAGAATATAAAACAAATAGCCAGAAGGATATTTTTATGCCAACATAAGACAATAACCAACGACATCAGGCAGGTTGTTACCAACATCACAGTGATGACTGCCAAACCTGTCAGATGTTGAAACAAGATGTAGTGAGTACATCCATTAGTTGGAGTTTCTACAAGGTTCATAATTGGAATATAGAAGACACCAAATCACATGCTTTAACATTGGAGGGTTCTGTCTTGATGATTTCACTATACATGCATGGTGATTATGTTCTTAAAATAACAATGTTTCTATATTAAAGAGTGAAACACTGACTCAAAAGTTTATATAAGCTCTATTCATGAGGCAGGTTTCAACATCAAGAGTGTATCTGACTCAAACAATCTACCGGTTGAGAAAGATAAGAAAGTAACAAAGGGTCATGTTAAATATACCTGCTGCATTGCCCATGTGTTTTGTATTCCTAAAACCAATAGTGACAGCCAAACATAGCAACATTAGAATCCAGTTGATCTCTGGAATGTATATCTGGCCATGTATCTTCGATGAAGTGTGTATAATTTTGACCCTTGGAAAGCAGCCTAAAGCGGAGCATTGTTTGATTATTGAGAATGTTCCAGTGATAATGGCTTGGCTTCCCACTACTGCTGCAAGTATAGCTATTGCAAGAACAGGCCACCTGATAGCAGCTGAAACAACAGTGCATTTTCTAATCACACCCTTGAAAGATCATCAATAAAACCCATCCAGAGGTATCACCATTACACTTACCAGGCACAGAAACGTAGAAACCTATCCTGTAATCACTTTCAATGATATGATGCTTTGAAAGGTAGGCAGCTTGTCCCATATATGCGAGGATCAGTGAGGGGTAAACAACAAAGGTGAAAGCAATCTGAAGAAAGTTGGTCATTGTTAGAATTCCCCTAGGGAAGGCACTTCTAACATGCAATTTTGTCCAATATTGATATCAGTTAGCATATTATCAAGAGATAACAGAAAGAAAAAGATTGCATCAAATATTTGATCACATAAGTCATACCCAAAGATACAAAGAAAACTTGGGCTGTTTGAATGACTAAAATTGTGAAGGAAATCTTGCATGGTAAGGCTTTGACATAAGAGAAAGTTGAGTCACCATAATGATCGAAATTTTCCTTTAGGATATTATGTCTATATTTGAATGGATATCACATTCAGTACTTAACTGTCATCATCATAAGTAACAATATTCATAAACTAAAGTCTTTGTTAACCCTCTCATTTTTCTGGAAGGGAAATAATAACTCTTGTTAAACGAAAACATAGTCTCTATGTGGATGCATGAAGAAACATGAACAAGTTAATTACCTTGATCGACAACTGTGAAAAGTGCCCAAGATCAGCAAACATAGCTTCTGAGCCTAGAATAATTGAAAAGAAAACTACCATTAGAATTAAAAACTTACGGTTGTTGAAAGTGGAAAGTGGACAATTCACAACTTCTTATACCTGTTATGCATAGCAACATTCCTCCCAAGGACATCCAACCCTTCTTCTGTGTCTTCTTCAAAAATTTGTACATATAGTACGGAGAGAGAGCTTGGTAAACATGAGGATTCCAGTGGACAATATTGTAGACACCAATTGCACTGATGCACAGCAGCCATGTTATTACGATTGGTGCAAAGAGGAACCCTACCTTGTGTGTTCCATAATGTTGGAGGGCAAATAAGAACACCAGGATAGCACAAGCAACAGGAAGTTCAACATCTGCAGAATAAATAAACTTATGAGGAAACAGATCACTTAGGTTTTACTCAATGTTATTCATCAAAGAAAGAATTCAATGACCTAGTTTGGTCCAAATCTCCTATCAATTCTTGAAATTGATTCTGATTGCGTCGATTAGATAAATTGGGACACAGATGCTACAGGAAGGGTGACTGGACTTTTAAAGTTATTTCTCTTCATTGATCAACATAAAAGCAGATAAATAATCTCAAATGGGAATGATGCATGCATCCACCTTATCCTATTCAAGGAAGCAGAAGCACAATAACCATCAGTGTTTCAGAAATTTATGCATCTTTACATTTCTATGCAGATTCTAAGATATAATTTCACAAAATTGACGAAAGTTTGCTAAACAATAATGTTAACTAGTACCTTAATCTACGATAATCACTTGGAAAGCAGGCATGATGTGAAGTCCTAGGGCAGGTTCAATGTGATGATGTCAAATTGACCAGTTTAGGGATGGCTTTTGAAAACCAAACCGCATACATAAGCTACGTAAAAATCATTCCAACATGATTTGCTATTAGTTCATTACATCATTTGACTCATATTAGACTACTTGTCTGTGCCTTGACGTTGACAGATTATCTCTATAAAGTCACGACTTTATTTTCTTAATCTTGACTTTATTTTCTTAATCTTCTTTCTCAACTTTTAACTTCTTACGTAATTACTTTATCTTACATGTTTCTGTAGTTAACTTGACCGGCCCAATTATACAAGTAATAGTTTATTATCAAATGTAAAGTGATTTGACTTGAACTAATTTTTCCGTAGGGACCGCAAATTGTGGACAGAACTATAAACTATTGCCAATTTGGTGGCCTTGGCTTTTCCATACGTATATAACTCAAACCAGTATACTCAAACTTATACCTAACTGCGATTCGTTCATCTTCCCTTCTCAGTATATCAAGTATCGAGCTACCAGAAGATTTTCCAAGATGCTTCAAGCAACCAAGAAGTTGGTCGAATTGGATGCTTGCCAGTTACCTGATTCTTTTTCGTACAAATCCTGATCTATATTTCTGTTCACCTAATAGGCCAGAGAATATAACTATTGAACTTCTCAAGATGTAGAATGCTTCCTTAGACTGAACAATGGATGGCATGGCTTCCACCAACAAGAAATTTCTACCAACAAGTGCTACAAATTATTTTCTTAACCTTTTTTAATATCGAACTTTAAACATGAGAAACAAAGAACTTACACTGATGGTGCTCCCTTGACATGGAAAGCTCCAGTCCTGATACCGCCGAATATACTGCAAATGACCAAGAACCAAATATTTCGGTCATGAATTGAACTTCCGAATTCCAACCACAAATCAAAGGCCAAAGAAACACAACCACAAAGACCTGATATTGCAGGAGTAAGCACTCCATCGCCAATGACCATGCAAGTCCCAATCAAAGCCAAAACAAGCAATACCCTTTGCAAGACTCTATACTTCTCCAAAGTTGATTTCAATCTGGAAACAGCAACACTCTTATAATTTGAAGCAGACCAATCTTTCGTGTACTCTGAAAGCTCCTCATCAGCGAGTTGGCAATTGGGTATGGAGCCCACCCGAGCATGGCGGCAGAGCAAGGAATACAGAGCAAAAGTGCCTCCTTCGCCGTTATCATCAGCTCTTAGAACAATAAAAACATATTTAACAAGCGGTATCAGCGTCAGTGTCCAGAAAACAAAGGACAAGACTCCGTAAATTTCCTCATTCGTCTCAGAGTGTTGTATATCCTCTGCAAATGCACTCTTGTAAACATATAATGGGGAAGTGCTCAAATCTCCATAGACAACTCCTAAACTTTGATAAGCCAAAGTTAACAGTGTCTTCCACGAGTCTCTCTGCAATTAACAACAGAACAAACAGAACGAGTTAAACAATGAACCAAAAGCTGACAGAGAGACAAATTGAGCAGCCAATGACAGTCACAAGTGTTACCTTGATTGGATTGTCATGAATTACACCTTCAATATCCATCGTAGACCGATAAAGAAAAGATTAAAAGTCCATTCTTGAATACAAATAAAGAGCACCCAGATAGATTACCACCTTCCCCAGTTCAAAGAAGTCGAATTAGACTCCAGAAAGAAAATTAACAACGACAAAAGTTTCAAGAAAGATACAATCTTTGATTTTGTCCTAATACATAACAGTAGACGGTAGTTCAAACCAAGACTCAAGAATGTAGACAAATGGAGAACAAACACGAAGCACAGTAAAGGAATAAAGAAGGGAACAGTATTGGAAATGGCAGCTGAACAAACTATTATAGAATATAATAATATGGCTGCGCTTTAGCGAGAAAGAAGCGAGGAGATAAAATGCAGAAGATGCGTGTGGGAGAGAAAATTGGAGGGTTGTGTTAAGGTTGTTTTAATGTATGGGTTTGCGAAGTTTTTGGAGGCTTTCGAGGTTTCTGAATGGAATATAATTTGATATTGCTTTAATGTGAAATAGCAGAGAAAGGAGTTTTAGTGGTTTGTTAACTGGGCATGCACTAACTCGCTTACCTAACAATGGACCACAGGGAAGGGGAGATTCAGAAGCTGACATGGCCACAGTCAGTGACTGGACCTGATTGCCTCAGGATAACCACAAGAATCAGCTTCTAAAAAAGGCAGTTTCTGTAGTAAAGATTCTGTTTTGAAGAAGACATACATTGCATATCATTCCAACTACTAAGCAATTCATTTATAACTTAAACCACTGTGTTTCATAAGAAATTCATGATCCTTTTCAAACTATAAAATGGTGATAAAGAACGTAATAATGCCATTTGTAACTGGAATGAACAAAAGAAAATTAGGTTTTGGTTTATAATATCAGCACATTGCTGTTGAAGTCTTATCATGAAAGAAGTCTTACGACACGTCAACTTTAATTAATAAAGTTGGTCTTCAATGGCGTCGCCTTCATGTTTATCATCAAACTTTACAAATCTGGCTGTAAATATATATATATATATCAAATTGTATTTAAGAATATTGAATTGAATTTATAAATAAAAATTAAAAGATAAAATTGCATAAAAATAAAGTATTTTGCATTAATTTTAATAATCCAATTATTGAATTAAAAATTAATTACAAATAAAATTAAAGATTATCAAATAATTTGATAGTGATAGGACATTTGTAACTTTGAAAGAGACATCTGAGTGGTTGAATCTTGCATATAATTATGGAATAGATGCTCTAAGATCCAGAAGATTACAGAGTAGCTGAATAAATTTTCATAAAAAAAGCAGGAACAAAGAAATCCTGTGTTATCCTGAGCCTAAATCATCTCAAGAGAGCACAGGGTGAAAGGAGGAATGGATAGAGAACAATCACTGATGATACTAATAACACAGTGTCAACCTTTCTCGTCGAATACGCAACCGTGGCAAGAAACTATCTATCAGATATTTTTGAAACAATTGCCTCAGAATAGAATAATTTCCCTGTTGATAACTGTTCTAAATCACCAAACCTTTCCTTTTCCTTTGCATGCAAATCCTGTGAGAATCCGATGCTCTTTGTGAGAAAATCCTCAAGTTGTTCTATTTATTATACCCACAAATAATAACAACTAAAGATTGAACCCATTTGGGAACTTAAATACTTTCTTTAACTAACCCAGGCAATGACATGCAGTAACAAAAAGAGTGTGCGCTGTTGGTGTACTTCAAACCACTATCATGTTTATTTAATTGAGATGGCTATATGGACCACTTTACCTAATTCATCCACTTTTTATTACATCATGAATCTAATTTTTTCCAATAAGCTATCTATTTGAAAAGTTGCTCCAAGCCTTTAAGCTTAGAAATTTATGTGATTAATGAATATGTAACCATAAACGAGAATAAGTATGAGATAAGAAGATATTCATACAATAGTGGATGCAAAATTAAGATAAAAGAGCAACTGACGTGACTGGAGCCATCAGCATTACACGTCTGAGAAGAAGAGGAAAACAAGTGTCCAATGAACAAGAAAGTAATGGAGCGAGAAGAGATAGTGCAGATTGGCCTTGTCATGGAGCTTGTCCAGTTGCTGGGAGTGGTGGGTGACCACTGTCCACGACTCACGACTGACTAATCTTGATCGCGGAATGCCCTACCCCTTTTGTCCTTTATTTTTTTTCCCCACTTGCTACTTCACCTTTAGTTTTTGGAACCTGGATTTAGTATTTTAAATTAATGTAGAAAATAACTTATTTAAAATTTGTATAAATATTGCACAACAATTATAATTATGGGATCAAAATATTTTTATATTATGAGAGAATAAGGCATTGAAAAAGAAAATTAAAAAAACAACGCCTGGCCTGGTTTATTAAACAAAATGGTAACTGCGGAGATTGACCCATCATTCATTGCCGTTCATGGCTGCCGACTCACTCGTGGTCGTGGTCCCAAACAATCTGAGGTTGGTGCAGGTTTTTGCTTCTTTATGCATCAACGTTCCTTACATGTTTAAAACATAATCAAGGAGTTACTGGACAAATCTTTGTTTTGGACGAAATTTCTCGAGACTTTCACATAATGTGTTGAAGAAGACAGAAAATGAAAGATGGAGTCTTGTATATAGAAATAGAATATGCCATATTACCATATGATTAAGATGACAAGGTCTGATCAGATTTCCATGATATATATCTGCTTTCTGCAAGCGAAGTGGGTGCGGGACCATCGAATTCGGTTTTGTATTGCTGTCTGTAACTGTAAGCCAAGCTCACTCCACTAACATTAACTCTTTATTTATTTATTGTTGTTAATGAAGATGTGACATCTCTGAGGACTATCAAGAGGGCATCTAAATCCAGTCCACTCTATAGTCTATACAATACCAATATCCAGGAGATAAATAATTTCAAAATGGATTAGATGGATGCTTTCACTAACATGGTTTACGTTATTTTAGGTCCTTAACATGTGTACATGTCAATAATTTCTTCTACATGTAATCTTTTAGGACATTAATGTACAAACTACTTTTACATTACAATTTGGGAAAATATGTAATAATGTTTAATAAACATCATATCATATTTGTTAAGTTAAATGGTGTCGTTTCTGTTAAGTGTTGTTATTATCTACGGTTGTCGTTTTATATTAAATCATTGTAGTTTTTT
>JANVCQ010000008.1:10533878-10562572 GCA_025531925.1 Erythroxylum plowmanianum | reverse complement strand
GATGAGGAAGTTTATATGTTACCTCCGGATGGGTATACTAAAGCTGGTCCTCATGAGGTTTGTAGGCTGAATCGTTCTTTGTATGGTTTAAAGCAAGCTTCTCGACAGTGGAATTGTGAATTTACTAAGCACCTTCTTTCTTTTGGTTTTATTCAGTCTCAACATGATCATTGTCTGTTTGTGAAATCCACTGGTTCTAATTTTGTTGCACTTCTCATCTATGTGGATGATATTCTTTTGGCTGGCCCATCTGTGGATCTCTTAACTGATGTGAAGCAATTTCTGCATTCTGCTTTTACTGTTAAAGATATTGGTCCTGCACGATATTTTCTGGGTTTGGAAATTGCACGTTCTTCTACTGGTCTTTATGTTAATCAGCGCAAATATATTTTGGATTTGTTATGTGATTCGGGTTTAATTGGTGCTAAGCCTGTTTCTACCCCTTTGCCTAAGGGGTTAAAACTTGATGTTTCTGGTTCTTTATTGGCTGATGTTGGGGCATATCGTCGGCTGATTGGTCGGCTTCTTTATTTGGGTTTTACACGGCCTGATATCACATTTGCTGTCCAACAATTGAGTCAATTTGTTACTGCTCCTTGTGTGGATCATTGGGATGCTGCTATTCATTTGTTGAAGTATTTGAAGGGGTGTCCTTCTAAGGGTTTGTTCTTCCCTGCTTCCACTGCTTCTCCAGATTCTGCTATGTCTTCTAGTTGTTCTCTTGTGGCTTTTTGTGATGCTGATTGATTTTGTACAATATTCGACTCTAAAGTCTAAACATAGGTTTTGAACTTCAAAAACTTTCCAAAGAGTAAAGACGTTATTAGAGGTCTTAATAGAATTGATCTCAAAATTAATATGGCCTTTTCTATAAAGTCTTCCGACGTTTGCAGTCAACTTGAGGAAGTATTAACGCGTACGTTCAAGACGACTTGACTTCATCCTTTGTTTACCTTATTTTCATCTTATCTAGACAGAGACTACCAGTGAAGAGATGAAGATGGCAAACAAACTATGATGAAACAGATTCAGGAATCTTTCGTCTAATCAAAGGATTCATGAAAATCTACACCAAGAACTCCACTTTCATTGTCCTCAACATTCTCACTTCCCTTCCATTTTTGTCTTTCATGCTTTTTCATGAATTCGTCTTCCAGCAAACGTTCATCAAACCTATCAAGGGTCTATGTAGTGAGGGCCCTCCCTGGAATGTACTGTTACTTAACGAAATCCAGCCATGGAGGCATTAATCATAGCGTTTCTCTAGATTGTTCAGACATGCTTCTCAGATATTTATCTTAATGAAGTTTACTGTGTGGAATTATGCATCCGGTGGGCATAATTAACACGACTGCTACAGTTCGTTCAGCATTAAATATTTTATGCAGAGCAGGACACAGCATATAGAAAGCAAATGCTTTTCACAAGTTGGTCTTAAAAGCCCTCCCATTACATCTGTTAGTAATTTTTTTTCATAAAATTGTACATACAATTTTAATAAATTTGCAATTAAGCGAATCAAATTTAATTCGATTAAAGATAATAAAGTAATCTAATAAAAGATTTAGGTTAATGGGCTGAAGGTCAGCAAAGAAAATAAACCACAATTAGTATGAGTCAAACATATATTGAACAGGTGATGGGAAAGCCCGATATGATTATTAGGAAATGATTCAAAGTTGTTTAAAATGTGGTCTTATTGTTTCGAAGTTATTCAAGTTTGTTTAGATTATTTCCTTTATCTTAGGTATTGACATTTTTTATTTGTTTAGTTAATCTTTTTGAGATATTAGCTAAATTTGTTATTTCATTACCTATATAATTAGGCCTTCAATGTCGTTATAAATTATACTCATCAATAAATTGTCTCTTGTATTACCTTTTTTTTACTATGTTTTTTTGGGGTTAATTTCTGGTTATAAAACCTAATATGATATCAGAGCATCTTATAATCTTAAAGGGCCTGTGAGTGTTCGACAGACAGTAGCGACATGACATTCAATAATATACCAGCTCTTTCACCTCCAATTTTTAACGGTGAAAATTATCAAGTCTGAGCAATCAAAATAAAAGCTCACTTGAGAGATATTGACTTGTGATAGTGAGTTAAAGGTGAAAAGAAAATACCATCTCTAGGAAATAACCTAACACTTAATCAAATTAGGACGAAGCCAAAGCTCCAAAAGCCTTATCTCAAATTCATGTTGTTGTCTTTGAATCATTTTCCCAAGAATTATGGATTGTGAAATAGTCAAGGAAGCTTGGGACACACTGAGAGAACTCTATCATGGTAATGATAGAACAAGGCAGATGCAAGTGTTAAATCTCAAAAGAGATTTTGAGATTCTAAGGATGGAAGAAAAGGAGACTTTACAAGAGTTTTCTGACAGGGTAATGATAGTGGTAAATAAAATTAGGTTGCTGGGAGAAGAGCTACCTAATAGCAGGATTGTAGAGAAAGTGCTTGTAAGCTTGCTCGAAAGATTTAAGGCAACAATTTTATCTTTAGAGGATTTAAGAAATATCAATCAAATTACTTTGCCTGAATTAATCAATGCCCTATATGCTTAGGAACAAAGAAAAATGTTGAGAAAAGAAGGAACTCAACAGGTAATAGAGGGGCTTATTTATCAAAGGCCTCGAAAGGTAAAAGATCAATCTCAGTGTGGTATTTGCAATAAGTCTTGTCATGTGAAGACAATTACTGGCACAAGGGAAAGCCTAAGTGTTTCAAGTGTAAGAAGCTCAGGTATATATAAAGGAATTGCAAAAATAAGATTGAAGAAAGTGTCAATTTGGCACATGTTGCTGAAAAAGAAGAAAATTTGTTTTAATATTGGTGAGAAGTGCATCAAGAAGTAGCTTTTGAAGAGAAGTGCTCCAACCATTGAAGGGTGATGGGAAGTACATCATCAAGTTCAAGAAGTCTTACAACTTTGAATCAAGAGGGAATATTGAAGAATGATTCAAAGTTGTTTAAAATGTGGTCCTGTTTTTCTTGAGTTATCCATGTTTGTTTAGATTATTTCCTTTATCTTAGGTATTTAAACTTATAAACTTTTGATTTGATTGGTTAATCTTTACTGAGATATTAGCTAAGTTTGTTATTTCATTGCCTATATATTTAAGCCTTCAATGTCAAGTAAATTATATCCATCAATAAATTCCTCTTACACTACCTCTTTTTTACTCTATTTTTTGTTAATTTATGGTTTTAAAACCTAACAATGGTTGCTATATATATATATATATATATATATATATAATAAGTTGTAAATGTTCGGATTCTCTGACCTGTTAAGAGGTTCACGCATTAAGAACTATATATATGTGTGTGTATAAGTTGTAAAGGTTTGGATTCTCTGACCTGTTAAGAGGTTCACACATTAAGAAAGACATTAATGACATTCGGTTGATCAAATTTTGTAAAAGTTATTAAGAAAGTTTTAAGGTTTCAACTTCGAAAAGTTAGTTTAAATTTATGGAAAACAAAATTTGTATTTCTGGTGTTTTCTTCGTTTATTCACTTTTACGTTTGATCCTGAATACCTAACTAAGGCTCGTGTTATGCAGTACAACATCAACCTATGCTCTTCTTTTGTCTTCCTTATTATATAGAATGGACTACTGTATGGGACTTGGATGTGGGTGATCTCAACCTTGGAAGAGAATCATGGTGTTGTAGCTCTTAGGTCTTTGCATATATCTTCACAGGCAGTAGGAATGTCAACTTCAAGTAATGCTTCCTACATTAAGACTAGAGGGATAACATTGAAAATACTATTTGTTGTTGTTGTCACAATTGGTCTAATGTGTTTCTTTCATAATGGGTGGCTTTTGCAGTTTACTGCTACCACTACTGTAGGCATAGATTTATAGAGAAGGAAGTTGATATGGAGGAGGGAAGAGCAATGAAACACTGAAACAACAATAAGATAGTTTTGGATCCTAGTTGCATACATATAAACAAACAAAACTTTCTTATATCGTGAGTTAAATAATATAAGTTTAGTTTCGGCAGAAAAGTTGTTTAGCATAGTTTACCTTCTCTTCAGGTCTATAATTACACAAGTGATTCCTTTTTTTAAAAGAAAAATTAAACACGAACTCTAAAATTCTTCAAGTTCACCTTGAGTTAATTCTTTAACTTCGACACTACTCCCGCTTGAATAAAGTCCCCCTTTGTTATTCCTTGTAATAAAATCATTCTATCAAGAGTTTCATATAAAAATAGATCATCTTTTCCTATTTCACCCTGCTTTGGAAAGTTATTTTTTTAAAAATGTTAGATTTCGTAACTTAAATTTAGTTAATTTTTCATTACCTTATTCACCTATGAACACATATCTTTTGATTATTCTAAACATCTAATAAAGATATTTTTCTTACCTCCTAGGCCTAGTTTCTCATATTTGTGAGAAAGGTTAATAGGACCATCCTTAACATTTTACAGGTCCTGGTTAAAGTAAAAAAAGGGACCCAATAAATTGACAATATATAAATATGTAAACTTTAAAAGCATAATTTTATTATTAAAGAGACTACCTTAAGCCCTTCGTTGTGACACAGTTGAAGAATCTAATAGGTTGTATTAATTCTTAACATAAGGATTAAGAGAACGACTAAAAAAATCAAATGAAAAAAATGTAAAGAAAATAACTAAGAGTATTTGTCTTATTTTGCTCTTTATGAGTGTCAAGAATGAACTAGACCCTATTTTGTTCTTTATAAAGGTCTAAAATGGGTCGTATTTTGTCTCATTTTATTCTTTATGAAGATCAAGAGTAGGTTTTATTTTGTTCTTCATAAGAGTGGGCCCTGGGCGAGTGCAGGTTATACATATAGCCAACACATTTCTATGGTTTTAGATTTCCCATATTAGGTTTTCTACATATTTGTAATTCATATAAAGTGTTTAAAACTAATTTTCTGTAGGGATGATAACTGGGCCTGAGCTAGGACGACAAGAAGTCAACAGACTAGACCCGGTTGATCGAGACTTGGGTTGCGCTACCTGGGCCAAACTTTACCCGAGGTCCGACCCCTTATAAGCAAAATGATATCATTTTGCTGAAAATGACATCGTTTTATATTTTTAATTTAAAAAAGTTTGATCAAGACTTGGGCCCTATCGATTGGCCCATTACCATCCCTAATTTTTTGTACACTTAATTAATCATAGAAATGGTTATAAGCAATACATACCCCTAATAGGTAATTGATAAATTTTCTTGTGCCACCACAAACCTAACCATTTCTAGTAGCTTTCTATTACATCTTTTCACAACACCATTTTGTTGTAGAGGTCGATGAAGACTTAATTGTCTTACTGTTCCCCTTTCATAACATGACATCTTGAACTTATCAGACATAAATTCTTATCCCCCTTTAGTTCTTAATACTTTTATTTTCTTATCTAATTAATTCTTTACCAGATTTACATACTTTATAAAACAATTTAATGTTTCTACTTTATGAAAAATCAAATAGACATGACCACACTAAGTACAATCATCTATAAATTGATGAAATATACAGCTCCACATATTGTCCTTACATTCGTTGGATCATAAATGTTAGAATGAATTAACTATAATGAATAGAAAGCTCGTGTTTCCTTTCAAAATGACTTTCTTTCCACATTACTAGCTAGATATTATCCATAAATGGGTAAATATACTTTATGTAAATAATATAAAAGGCCTTCTTTAGCTCATTAAATTATTCAATTTTGACCAATATGACATACTATAGCATGCCACAAAATTGCATCATTATTAGAACTATTGAATAATGTAAATAAGTAAATAACTTATGCTATTATTTGAATAAACAACATCTAGAATGATAAAATCATCGAATATAAATCCATAACCATAATAAATAATTATAAGATAAAAATTCATATCACTATCGTAGAAATATATATCAAAACAAAGACTAATTAATATCAATCTAAAAATGAGATTTCATCGGTTCTTTATAGCAAACAACACTTCAGCCTTGTTTGTCAATCAATTGATTACATTAGCTGTTAGTTGATAGCTGATTCTATCAGCTGATTCGATCAACAGATTGCATTAGCTGTTTGTTAAAGATGTTTGATAAAATTAGATGTTTAATATTAGCTGTTTATGTCTAAAATGACTTATAAGGATATAATTTTAAAAAATTTATAAGGGTATGAATATTATATAACTTGTATTTCGTTGAATATTTTTATAGAAATTTAGATTTTAAATATTTAATTCTACAAAAATTAAGTTTATAACTTTAATAAAAAACATAGAATATATAATAATAATAATAGTAGTAGTAGTAGTAGTAGTAGTAGTAGTAGGACCGTAAGGACCAAAATAATGCTGAAATGTGGTGATTTCATTAAGTTTACATAGTACATAATGAAGCTATAAAATATTAAGTTTGACAACTTTGTTATGAGGATGAATCCAGAATCAATGAATAAAACATGTTGTCTTCATTTGCAAATATTTAACACCATAGGTAGCTCAGAGTTACCTTCATACCACCCATTGCTGAGGCAATCAATACTCCACATTTAGCTCTATCCAATTCATTCATGACCTCCTCTGTAACTCCACCATTTGCCAAGGCTTTTTTTGGCTGTAGTAAGCATGTAAAGCATTAATTTATCCATTCTCTTTGATAGTTCCATCAGTTGAGAATGCCTTGATCTCGTCATTAAAAAAAATTCAGCTATATAGCGTATAAGATTCTTGAATGTTTATGTAAATGGCAAACCTCACCTCCATAATGTAGGCATACCAACCTATGTGATTTGTGCAGATACCTTGCAGATGAAAATTTTCATGAACAATTTGGCACATAATCTGCCATATCAGGATGGAGTATCAATTGGGAAAAGATCAGGAGATCATCTCTTCTCCATAAAAAAGGAGATATAGAAGAAACTGAAGCAGAACAGAGACAATCCATTCCACTAGACTGCAATAAAAGCTCTGGGAGAAGGTTATCCTTATCATAATCATTCTAAGCACCAGATTGCCATATGCCAAAGCCTCCTCTTCCCATCGCCACCGTCTTCTTCAACAAAGCTAGATTTTTTTCTACTCATTCATCCTCTCCTTGTCATCAGCTAAGGCCTTGAGAGGGAAGATATGAGAAGAAACGGACAGAGGTGTACCGAGAGTCATGTACGCCTTCTTATAGTCGGGCTTGGCGATGAGCAGACCGCCACACTTCTTCTTCCTGCCCTCCAACGAGAAAAATGAGACGGTACTAAAGAGGGCAACATCGACATTAAAAATTTTTTCAACTGATCAATCTCAAACGCTCCATTTGAGGAGCTTATTCAAAATACGTTGGTTGGGTTGCATCAGCCAACCCAACCAGCTAATAACCACATCTTAAACAACTTTTTTATAAAGTCAATAAACTGAAATAAGTCAATCAACCAAAAAAGAGCTTTTTATAAAATCAATATACTGAAATAAGTCAATCAATCAAAAAAGAGTTTTTTATAAAGTCAATAAACTGAAATAAGTCAATCAACTAAAAAAGAGCTTATCAGCTTTTTACCAAACATGGCCTTCATGTAAAATTATCTACCACCACACATGTCTAACTTGTTAGTTCCAATATCTTATATAACAACTCTTAAGTTATCCCTTACATAAATCCATCATGTTCCATATAGGATTTTTCGAAATTCTACAAAAGCATCCCTGTACTTCACTATATAGTTTATTGCTCCTGAGTCTACAATCTACAAAGAATTTTGTTTAATTAGAAAAATAAAACAAAAGATACTCATAAAAAAATGTCTCTATAATAAGATTATAGCTTTTTACGTTTATTACAATTTCAAGCGAAGTGATCCTTATTGCTATAAGTAAAGCACTTGACTCTTTATATGTTATACTTTTTGAAAGGACTTTTTCCTTTTCCATGTTGGTTACTCTTTGCCTTCTTTAAGCCTTGAATATAGTGGGTGTTTCTCTTCCCTTATTCTCATGTATGTCTATTGTAATACTTACACTTCTTGTTTATAGCTTCATATGAGTTAAAATCAACTATGTATACCTCGGAGGGCATCTTTGAGGCTTTAAGAAATTCTTCTTTTAATATAAGATGCCTTGTAGCATCTTTTATTATCTTGATGCTTTTATTATGGGTTAAATGCTTCTTCTTATACTCTCAATTATGATGTTATAAACGAATCACAACTTGTATTTCTTGCTCTTTTAATAATTTATGACCAACATCATGTAACTCTCTTATCATCTTTGACATTTGCCTCAAATGTTTTTTCATTATAAGATCTTTTCACTTTTTATATGTGCCAACTTGCTGGTGAGTGACCTGACTTTAGTACTAAGGTGCCTCTAAAATGTGCAATTAAAGTGGAATATATGTCCTTATCAATTTCGTATTTTCAGAACTCACACATTATTTTGTTATCCATGCTACTCAACAATGTAATACGAGCCAATAAGTTCTTTTTCTTCCATATTCCATAAGTATCATAGTCTCTTTTGTATTAGGTTGTATTGCCTTCCTCAGGAATATCTATGATTATGTTTAATAATTTCAAAGCTTGATGCTCTTCTAATATATATTGGATTTTCATTTTCCAGATTTTATAATTGTCGTCATTTAATTTTTCACACTTATTGAGTTCAACAACAATATTTTTTAATGTAATAACCATAATTAAAACACAAAGTTTATATAAGTAGAAAGAAATAGTATATATGCATGTCCATATCGTGTTATATAATGAATAACATATTTCAATTGCTTACAAAATCGAAAGATCACAGATGTTTTTAATCATCATTCCAACGAAAACTAAATGCCAATTTTCATACTCAAGTAGAATTGTCAAGTAAAAAAGATCATATAAAATATGTATTGATAAATTGAACAATATCAAGCTTGGCATACATAAATGAACATTATTTGTTCACTATAACTTAGTTCAACACAAAATGACTACATAGTATGAACTTTGCCGAAATATAAGCTCGACACAAAATGATTACATAATATGAACTTCGCCTAAATATAGTGAACCTTACATAAAATAAAGTTAATACCTTACACAAAATAAAGTGAACTAATTCATGTAATAATGTCATCAAAGCTCTATATTCGACATTTCAAATTATTTGAATCAGGAAGCCAATAAGATATGAGGCCCTACTTAATTCCCTTCTTTAAATTTGTCTCATAAAGATTATTGCTAACCAATTATATGTTTTTGGATTAGGCAAATCTAATCTCCAAAGCATGATTGACAGTTCATTCTCTCTCTCTCTTTTTTTTTTTGCTTTCAAAAGTTAGTTTATTTTCTTGTTGCTCCAATATTGAGAGTAAAGTTGTGTACTGTACTTCAACATTTGAAAAAGCCAGAGATAACCTCCAAAATACAACTTTTATATAAGCAATTAACGATAATAACATGATTTATTAAATCTTCTCCATGCCTGAATAACATCTGGAATAACTATGCTAACATGATGATGACTCATCTCATTCATGTAGCAGTTTGCAAAATTGTGCATGTCCTTATTATAATGCGCATTTTCCTGAAAACAAAATTTTAGAAATTAAAAGTTGCTCATATTAAAATCATAAAATAAATGATTTGTCTAACATAAAAATGAGCTGATGCTCATAATCTAATGAAATCTATTGCAATTTACTCAAAATATCATTTTCAGTTATTATTTGAACTATTCACATTAATAACTATAAATATTTTATTTTAATTAAAAACGAGTTTTTAATTATCACTGAACTAATCATAGTTTCAATTTAAATTATTATTAAACTAATCATAGTAATAACTTTAATTTAATTAAAATTTTATTTCTAATTATTATTGAATTATGAACTTACGAATTTAAATCAATTAGAAGCTTATTTCCAATTATGATTCGAGTAATCAGTGTTAATTATCATAATTTATAATATGTTTAGAAATTTATATCTAAATGTTATTACTTTAATTCAAATTTATAATACATTTAAATTTAGAAGCTTGTTTCCAAGTAAATTATACTGTCTAAGTATTTATATATAAAGTTCAAAAAACAAGTGGCCTGTTTATTTTATGATCGGCTAAAGAGTTGACTGCTCCACCTGCATATCTGGTTGCTTATTTTGTGTCAAACTAAAGATTTGTCCATTTTTTCCAACACCACTTCGAGCGGGGTTTCCCGTTATCAGCAGAGTTATGGGGATGCTCTCGGGCCTCATTCTGGCTTGGGATCTAGGATTTCGATGTGTGGTGATCGAAGCAGACTCTCTTGAGGTCATTAACCTTCTCTCTGCGCCACCCATACTACTGACAGAAGTTTCTTTTTTGGTGACAGGAATTCAGCAGCTGATGCAACTGGAATAGTCGTGTCAATTCCAACATGTTTTTCGAGAAGAGAATAAGTGTGCAGATAGTCTAGCTCGTCTCGCAGGCCATTTAAGTCCGAGCATGCATATCCTTCAAGAGCCCCCTTTGGGCCTCCAAGAGCTTCTTCACCACGGTGCGCACGGCGCAGTGTACCTTCGGGCGTTAATTTAGTTTTATAAATTTCTTTTTCCTCTTGTAACAAAAAAAAAAAGAAAAGATTTGTCCGTTTAGCCCATATTATAAGTGCGAAAACTCTAAACACTTGTATTTTCAAACGTCTCCTACAATCCTTGCAACCACAGCGAGGGGGAAGCACTCACAACTCAAAACGCTACTCGCCGCTGCACGCCAGCGTCTTTCCTGTCGTTTGGAGATGTGTCCAGCGATTCCTCGGCGCTACTCCATGCCAGGCACTGCTGCCCAACGTTTTATGGTGTTGATAGTCAAGTTCTCGGTGTTTTCCTATTCTTTATAAATCAAATATTTATCGAAATCAAATGCTCTTTAGAATGTTGCCCAAGATTTATCCCAGGAATTGCACTGTTTATGTGTCTGTTGTCTCTGAAGCTAAAACTAAATATAGCAAGTCTGGAAATCACTCAAATGTATGTATACTCTTTTATGTTTACCTTTCGGCAGTACAGCGTTATTAGTGTCAAAAGTATTTAAGGTGTTCTAGTTTCTACCTTTTGAGAAATAAGGCCCATCAGCAATGCAACAACAGAAGCTTGCTCCTTTTATTTTTCCGGCGTCCTTCGATTCAACCGAGTTTTGAACCAATTACTTTCTTCGCAAATGATGGCAAAGCAAATGCTGCAGAATGGATCTAGAAGAACAAAATGACAGAAAAAAATAAGCGCAAGTCCACAAATCAATTAGATCTTGTGGGGTGATAATCACCTCGGAATTGTAAAATTTGAGCGTTCCCTTCACTCTCGGATGAATACCATCGGCATCTATCTTAAGCACCGGATGCTTGAAGTTGACTGCTGGCCCCTCAGTGGAGCAAAGCATAAAACCAATAACGCCACTGACAAGCTCATTAACAAGAACAAAAACGCCTCAATGAGTACCTTCCCAGTTCCCAAACAGGCTGCAGCACTATCAAGCATAGCATACTCCAAATCATAAAGGAGTGTTGTACCTTGGATATGTGGGAACAGTCGTCCACGCATAGTTAACAGAGCCTTTAAATATTTGACGACAGTTATTTACTATGTCTTCTATGATATGCATATGCAGCCATATGCTCTCCGCCTGAGTACTAACAACACCACCTGGGCGGAGCGCCTTGGCAACCAGCTCAAAAAAAGGCTTCTCAAAGAGTTCTTGTGCAGGCCCTGGATAAACTTAAGCAGAAGGTAATGAAATTTATCAGACAGAAGCTGATGGATGTCAAAAGGATGAAAGAAGCATACCAATTGGATCAGAAGAATCAACTATGATGGCATCATAAGTTCCGCTAGGAACAGTTCTGAGGAAAGCAACTCCTTCATGGTTCATCCAAAAATTTCAGAATTACATATATTAAACAACAATAACATAACAAAATAGATTTAAACAAAAATAACATTAAGACCAATACCATCACCAACATGCAATCTAACACGAGGATCCTGGAATCCAACTGCTACATCAGGGAAAAACTGTTTGGCAACCTGCAGAAGCAATAGATATAATATAGAAGCTGGTCTGCTATTTGTTTGTTTAAAAAATGTTAAACCTCTGAGAGGCAAATTTACTCAAATGGTGGGTTGCATAAGAATTTATTGAAACAAAGAACCTTGTGGGTAGTGATACATGAGAACAATCTAATAAACTCAAACTTGAAGTAGAAACTTCTTTTGGGCAGGAAGTTGGAAGTTGCTATCTCAAACTCACTTCAATCACTAGTCTATCTATCTCACAAATATCAATCTGCTCAACAGACGAATGGCGAGATACTTCCCTCAGAACACCTCCATCGCCACCCCCAATAACCAGCACCTGAAGGAAAATAATATCCAACTCAACACCAAGATTTTTACAATGTTCTAAAATTTTAATTTCTAACAATTAAGTTGTAAATTAGATATGAATGAAAAGTTTGCTTCGGAATATGGGGCACTAATGAAGAAAAAGTTGTTGCTCTGTCAATACCACAATGCTTAATGGTGGAGTACCCGATAACCTTTGCTGACTAAAGTCGAGTTGACTAAATGTATTCTAAATCAACATCACTATAGGATCAAACACATTCACCTTTTATGGACTTTCCAGTCTCAGAGCAAGAGGCATGCACATCCCTGAATGAATCGGTAGTATGGAACTGTCCAAAAACTTACAGAACTACATAAATGTGTTCTATTTTGAGAATTTAAAAATAAAAACCTTCTTTGGGTTTTCAATGGAGCACAGAGGAAGATTGGTGATCATCTCTTGGTATGCAAACTCATCTCTTTCAGTGAGTTGAATCACCCCATCCAAGACGAGAACTTTGCCGTATGTTGCAGACTGCAGCGATAGATAATAAAGGATGCCATACAAATAACTATTAGCCCGAAAGCAGCAAATACTAAATAGCGGAGGAAGAAAGTCAACCTGAAAATGGACCGAGCAATAAATGAGAGTTTAAAGTTTATGATTATTGCCTGGAATACAACAACATCTTGGTAATCTGACTTTTTATGAAACAAGATCTTCTTCACCTTCAAGGAATGAGCTTCCCCTGAAAAATTAAGAGAACAATCAACTCTGCAACAACAAATATTCTGCTTTAACATCCACAAAGGTTCCAAGTTTCGTTTTTTAGGAACCATAAGGCTAGTGACAGGCAAGGGGTGTGTGTACGAGAATAACCAAAAACACAAACCTGGCCACATGGGGCCGATTTCAGAGAACCAACCGGCGTTGACGGCCGACATGCCACGAACAGCGTCGGCATCAGAGTTCTGAATATTGCTGACAGAAGCAGAAGTGGGGTCCGCATGAGCCATAGATTCGACTGAGAAGACCAAGAAGTAAAGGGAGACTCTTTACAAGCTGAGGCTGAGAGGCAGGTGGTGTTCTTATAGCGGAAGATGACGTCATGCAGTGGGGATTCGTTGGTGCGTACGTGGTGGCAGACGGCGTGTATTGTCTTAGAAATTTGGCATTCAGACTTGAGACGAAGAGTGCGTTAGCTGGACCCCACTCGATCAAAGCCATTCTACTTGCTCTAAGTTGTTAAGTTAAATTTTAGATGAAAACAATACCATCAAATTCTGTAATTATCCTAAAATATATTTAATAATTTGATTAAGATGAGCAGTAGAGTTGAAAGCATGTTGAATGATATTTTTCCATATTTAATATTTAATAATAGCATCATAAATAAAAGAAAACTAGTAAATTTAAATTCCAAGTCTATCCTCCCTTCCCGCGGTTTCAGAAGCACCCGTCCTTTTCCCGCGAAACCCTCTCCTCCACCATAACCACCTCAACCACCCTTTCCCTCTCTCTCTCCTCCTCCTCCTCCTCCGCCATGGAAGAACATGAATAACTTAGTGAGCTCGCAGCTCCGCGCCCTCGAGCGCCTCCGGCAACAGCTCTCGGCCTCCATCAACAACAACAACAACCCCACCGATCCCCACCCTCTCCACATCCTTTGGCGCTACCAGATCCTCGACCCCGACAGCGACATTGTAGCATATTGGAACCACGTCTTCCTCATTACCTCCATTATCTCTCTCTTCATCGACCCTTTGTACTTCTACCTCCCTTACGTCCTCCCCTCCGACCAACTCTGCACCTCCGTCGACTACCGTCTCTCTGTCCTGATCACCACCTTCAGGAGCATCATGGATCTTTTCTTTTTCCTGCATGTTCTCATGAAATTTCGCACAGCCTTTGTTGCCCCCAGTTCCAGAGTCTTTGGACGTGGAGAGCTTGTTATGGATGCTAGAGAGATTGCTCTCAGATATCTCAAGTCTGATTTTGCCATTGATCTCGCTGCTGCTCTTCCTCTTCCTCAAGTACTCACATGCTACTGCTACTTCTATTAATACGACTCATCCATTTTTTCTAATGGTACGAATAACTGATCCTTATGAAGTTTTTTGTTGTTGTTGGTATTGCAGATTGTTATTTGGTTAGTGATTCCTGCAACAAAGCATCGTAGATGGGATCCTGGGAACAGCACTTTGGCTCTAATTGTTCTTATTCAATATATTCCCAGAATGTTTCTTATCTTTCCTTTGCATCAGCAGATTATTAAAACTACTGGCTTTATTGCTAAGACTGCTTGGGCTGGCGCTGCTTACAATCTCCTTCTTTACATACTTGCAAGTCATGTAAGTCATTTCCTCTGCATTCATTGTTGCTTAAAACTCAGTCTCTAAGTTATCATGTTGGTTAATTCCTTATCTAGACTTTAGGAGCTTCTTGGTATCTCTTGTCCATGGGACGGCAATTCTACTGCTTTGAAACGGCTTGTACAAGAGAGACTAGTTCAAGAACAGTAGGGTGCATTAAGAGTTATCTGGATTGTGAAAGCCTGGGGTTACAACACCGCCAGTTTTGGCGGAATGTCACTCGCGTTGGGGTAAACTGTGATGCAAGAAATCCCAAACTCGCCTTCCCATATGGAATGTTTGCTGATGCATTTATCAGTGGCGCTGCTTCATCTCCTTTCATAGAGAAGTACTTGTACTGTCTATGGTGGGGTTTAAGAAGTTTAAGGTATGAAGCCTTTAGGATATCTCAATCACATTTCTTTCCTAACTGTATATCGAAATTGGCACTTTTATTGAAAGCCACTTACATCGGTTGAATTTGACCGTCAGAGTTAACAGTACCTTTCATGTTCTTTTCTTCACATAATATTGAGAATCCCAAGTGCAATCAGGTTGAAATTTAATGTGTTCAGTGACATCTGACTAACTGTTGAAACAACTGATCATGTATTTTAGAAACAACCTCCGGTAATACGTTTGCCGTAGCTAACCCGTGATGTACTTCTGAAGTCTGGAGTTAATTGTTCATAATGCTAAAACATTCACATAATTTCTGCAGCTCTTATGGACAGACTTTGGAGACGACCACTTTCCTGGGCGAGAATGTGTTCTGCATTGTCATTTGCATCATCGGTTTAGTCCTGTCTGCTCAGTTACTTGGCAACATGCAGGTCTAGTATCCACAAACCTCCACCTACCACTTTTTCTTATTATTAAGGCCCTGGGAACAGGAGAATGATGCTCCTGTTACCATCATAATCATCTATCATATTTACAGCAAATTGTTGTCTGGTCCAAAAGCTTATGCTTTGGCTTCTCGTGTGCATCCTACTAGAAAAGTAGTTCTTGATTTGAAGAATTTCGAACTCTTCTATTATTTCTTGTAGGCCAATTTACAGTCTCTGACTGTAAGAGTAGAAGAATGGAGGATTAAAAGGAGAGATGCAGAGGAATGGATGAGGCATCGCCAGCTACCCGAGGAGTTGCAAGAAAGGGTTCGCCAATTTTCTCAATACAAGTGGCTTGCCACCAGAGGAGTTCATGAAGAATCCATAGTGCATTCCTTGCCTACGGATCTTCGACGAGAAATTCAAAGACATCTATGTCTGTCCCTAGTTCGCCGTGTAAGTAGCTTGTAACTCAACTCAAGAGACGTGTCGCTTCTCAGATTTTAGCTATTTTACACTCTGAAATTACCATTATCGTTAATTTTTCTTACAATACTATCCTTGAATCTGCATTCTCATTCCATTACTGCACAGGTTCCCTTCTTTGCACAAATGAGTGACCAGTTACTTGATGCCATATGTGAACGCCTTGTTTCGTGTTTGAGTACTGAGGGTACTTACATATATCGTGAGGGCGATCCAGTGGACGAGATGTTGTTCATTATCAGAGGACAATTGGAAAGCTCAACAACTAATGGAGGAAGGGCCGGATTCTTCAATTCTATAACCCTCAGACCAGGTGACTTCTGCGGTGAAGAACTACTAACTTGGTCATTAATGCCCAATTCCACTATAAACAGGCCTTCCTCAACACGAACTGTTCGAGCACTTACCGAGGTTGAAGCTTTTGCGCTCCAAGCTGAAGACCTTATATTTGTAGCAAACCAGTTCAAGTACCAGAGCAAGAAGCTGCAGGATGCTTTTAAATACTATTCTCAACAATGGAGGACATGGGCTACTTGCTTGATACAATCTGTTTGGAGAAGATATCAAAAAAGAAAGATTACAAGGGAATTGGCTGCAAGAGAGAGCGTTAGCTACATCCAAATTCCGGATGACATATATTACTACGGAGAAGAGAGCTACGAGGATGCTGAAGGCGGTGACAGGCTACCCACTGACAATGTTCACAATGTCCAGCATCTGGGTGCCACAGTCCTGGCTTCAAGATTCGCTGCAAATACTAAAAAAGGAAATCATATGAAATCTCCTGCTGGTTGTTCTTCCAGTTTACAGATGCCTCAGTTATTTAAACCCGATGAGCCTGACTTTTTTTCACCTTAAGACGATGTTTACTTAGCTTAGAACCTAATCCGGAAACGAAAGAAAAAGAAGAAAGCATTGAGGAGAGTATAGATAGGAACTTTGCATGTAAATTTATATTGTTAGGATAGCATTCATGCTTACTTTCTCGAGACTCTATCGTGTATAAAACAACTAGAATCATCAATTTGATAAACAAATTTATTCTGATACAGTTTTATATATTAGTACTTACATCAAATAGAGGGACTGAATCCTATCCATATCCAGTTTCCGGAAACAGATCCTCTGACTGTTTCCACTCTGCCAATTAAGCTAAAACTATCAATTTTTTCCACCAACTTATAGTTAGCGGGAAGTTATCACTTCTTTCGCTAACTACACCAAATTATCCACTTTAAGTCATTAACTCCACTTAAAAAATATATGATACATGTTTAGAAGATGTCAATTCATTATCATATCATCTACTCCACTTTTTCATTACTTAAAAAGTGCTCTCAATTTGTAAAGTATTGCTTTTATGTGTCACCATATTCTTGCACCCTAAAGCATACTTTTATGAGCCTTTGGTTTAGTCATCTTGAGCCATTCTTCGTGTATGGTCCATTCGAGCCAATCACATTGTTCCATAACCTGACTTGGTAATAATTGGAGTCATCCTATGATAAACCTTATATATTTACATACCTTTTAATCTCCTCGTCGAAGTTAAGAGCCATCGTACACCTTCAAATTTAGCACGGCTTAGTTGCATCTTTCACCTTTGGTTTTACATATAAATCTTGCTCCTAGTTGAAGGTATTTGTTAATATGCACTAATGCATACCAGTGCTCATTTATTCTTGAGTTTTCGTCGATTTTGCCTATTTTGTCTTGCTTACTCGCAAGCATTAACCTTGTTTCATTGTCAACGTGCCTTCTTCATGTCAATCTAAGAGTCAAAAAAAGATCAAAACTTGTCAATACTTGCATAATTTTGCAATTTAGACTTAATGGTTTATTAGTACTTATGTGGCATTTCTTTATCGATTGAGTCGAACCATTGGGTAAGCATCTATATTATTAAATGAGTATGCCTCTTTACCATCCTTTTATCTAAGAACACTACTAAAGAATCGTCAGCTTAAGTAATAGTAAGAGGAATGAAAATCGATATGTGCAAAGAGTTAGGCATACATTGTTTACGTTAAGATATACGAAAGACTTGAATCAGAGAATTAGGTGAAAGCTTTAGTTTATACGACCAGTTATGTCTGTAGTGTTATTAACAAACTGAAATCAATAGCCACAGGGTTATGTTGAGGAATGACTGTCCATTGAGTGGTATAGCCAAATTGGTCCTATTGATCTTAACTAGGTCTAGAAAATATTTTTGCAAAAGGATTGGTATAATAGATAACAAACCATGTAAGGGTATTAATTTTGTGTCAATATGTTTCTTTTAACTTCTCGAAAGGAATTTTTTTAAAGATGATTAGTGGTTCAGTTGGATTCTGGTGAGGCTGGGCGCTACCGATTGGATCCATAAGATTGGTTGATTCCGGCTTGAAGGTTCCTGCAAAGCAACAAAGGCATGTCGGGGGTTGTTTCCCGATAAGCCCCTCCGACGCTCAAGTTAGTCTTTTGGTGAGAGCTTTGGCGGCTAGTGAATAAAGAATAATTAAGGTTCTAATCTCGTACTTTTTTCATGATGAGGTAATCAATTTATATCTGATGAATACCTGCTAGGTTTAGGTCTTTTCTTTCACGCGGGTAGCCGTCATTTGTGAATGGACCGTCTATGTTCGGGCCTGGGCTTGGGCCTAGCTTGACCGACCCAACCAATTAGGTATGCTTATCTTTTTCACTATATCAAATAGATTACTCTCTAGCAGCCTTGCCATTTTTATTACCATTGAAGATTTATTAATTTACTTATCTTTATTTGGTCGTAAATCCACCAACCTATGCAATGTAGTAACGGTAGTAAGATGGTGTTGGGAGCATTGTCTCTGAAACTCAGTTTGTGCCTAAAATTGTCGTTCCAATAAAAAAAATTGAAGAGATTGTCTTCTTTTAACATATTATGAATTTCTTGCATTAAGGAGTTGAACTCTTGCAACTTTCATAAGGCTTTTCTTACAATCCAAGAGGTATTAAAAGATAAGAGCTACTACTTTAAGTTCCTACACCAACATTTCCATATCTTAATTTATAAACATCCTAGTTTTAAATCATCTATAATCCTACCAACTAAATATATGCTAAGCAGCATCACTTTATCCGCTTTTGCAATATAAAAATATTGTTACATATCGAATAGACAACTTTATAACACCTTGACATCTTGAACACCAATGAAATGCTTCTGTTCTGAAACTTTTAACCTCATCCAATTTGCTATGTTGTTCTGGATAACATTGGTTCCAAGAAATGCCAAAACATCTGTCATTACACCCATATTCTTGTTGGCTTCTCCATAAATTTCTTCCAATTGTTTATGGATGTGCTCTAACTCCTCGATGATGCAATCCAACATATCAGTCAAGGAGAATACCTCTTCTTTTAGAATTGGTCCTAAAAGGTACTCCAGCTGAGTTATCTTTTCCCTCAGTTGTTTCATGTTCTCTCCCAACATTGGTCACCAATGGTCCCTTATGATATGTCATGGGATTAAATTGAGGCTAAATTAGTGTCTTCAACTCCCTTGTGTCGTAGTTTATTTTTGCAGCCAAGTTCTAAAAATTTTCTATCAAACAGGTTGCACGCATGTCATTTCGGATTTCTGTCAAACACCTGCTATGCACTGCATTAAAAGATTATGTCAAACAGTTTTGTTGCATGTTGAACGTAGGTAATTCAATCTGACAATTGTAAATGTAAAGCAACGTTCTTGTAAGCATGTAAACATATTTTAGCCAAGTCTGGGTAGCTAAACTAGTGAATCACTCACATATTCCTTTAAGACGGTTTCATAAGCACATTCTATGCATTCCTTTTAGAGACATTTTTAAAAAGTAAATAAAATGAAAAAAAATTGTACAAAAGGAATTTTTATTAATATGTAATTAATGGTAATACATGAAATGAGGGCCAAGCCAACCATTTTTTTTGTCCATATTACACACATATTCATAAGTCAGTAAATGGAGAAATCAACCATAGTTTTTCACTAACCATCATGATTAATGAGTCTTGATTATCCAAACAAGTTTTTGTGGGTCTCACACTAGAACATGAGCTAAGAAACAAATTGGCAATCACATCACTATTAGAATTTTTAATAATGTATAGCTCATTAATAACAATTCAGTTTGAGTAAACTATTGCTAAAATGATTAGAACTAGTTGTTTACATAATTGGCTCTTACGATTTATAAATCCTTTAACATTTTTATGTTTAGTCAATATGAGATACCCTAAGTCTCTAACACTTTCCCTTAAGTGCAATTGGAACTGAACATCTAGTTAGTCATTTTGACAATAGTTGCCCTTACCACTTACAAATCTTTTAACATTTTCATGTTTAGTCAATATGAGATATTCTAAGTCTCTAACACTCTCCCTCAAATGCAACTGAGATTGGGCATCCAGTTGTAACTTGAAATAAATGTAGTAGTAACCGGACTAGGCTTTTGAGACTGGACATTCAAACAAACAACGAATAAATTAATAAACTGAACAAAACTTGCTTTGATAACATATTAAAATTGGTTAATATGAGTAAAGTGTAAAGCCCATTAACAAGAATTGAGCTTAAGTCATCTATTGTCAAAATAACTAAAACTAATTATTGGGATAGTTACATTTATCACTTATAAACTCTTTAATATTTTTACATTTAGTAAATATGGATACTCTTACAACCACTTTAACCTTCAGAGGTCCCTTATTTGTTGCAAACCTCATATATGAGCATATCTAAAGCTAGCCATGATGATCCAGTCTCCTTTTCTATAGCCTTGTGAGCCATCTCTGCATACTGTTTCATCTTCATCCTTACCTCGTCCCCAATTTTTCCCTCCATGAATTCTCTCACCATCTTCTTCAACTCCTCCCTGTTCAACATTCCACCAACTCTCCCCTCACATGTCTCAACTCTTAGGCCCATTTTGATCTCCTCCACAACCATCCTTGTATTCATTAGCTGGTCAGTCATCATTGGCATTGCAAGTATTGGTACTCCAGAATATATGCTCTCTAAAATCGAGTTCCATCCATAGTGGCTTAAAAAGCCACATTGTTGAGCATCAATATCTCCATCTGATTAACCCATTCTCGCACTATCATTCCTCTTTCCTTGACCTTTTCTTCGAACCCTTCACCTAATCTTAATTCGTTGTTTCTTGTCACCCATAAGAAGTTTACATTAGATTTCTCCAGCCCAGTTTCTATCTCCCTAAACTATTCTTGTGAGATTTCCGCCTGAGACCCAAATGCTACATATAGTACCGGGCTTCCTTGCACTAGCTTTTGATGTAACCATCGAATCCAAGTGGGCTTATCCATAGTTTCATCTTCAAGTCGTTGCCTGCCCAAGCATACAGGGCCAACAGTCCAAACCTTTTCTCCTTTCCTTTTCCAGTAAGTTGCAAATTTTGGTTCAAGCTTATAGTAACTGTTATATTTCCTACCATAACTCCTCAACATTGATATTCTAGTCGCCATCATGAACTCAGACTAAAGACTCATTTGTGCAGGGCCTATATATTTGTGATCAAGGGTCTATATATTTGTGATCAAATTCGTTTTTAGTGATCTTAATCCATGGAAGTTTATTCACTATGATCAATTCATCTGCAGACTAAGGTCCACCCAAACACCCACTCTGGCCCGTTATTTTTAACATGCAACAAGAGAAATGGCACGCACTATAAAAACACTAGTGTCGAAAATCCAAACTTTAGAGCATCATCGATAGTCCCCTATAGGAAATCATCTGAGACCATGAAGTTGACATGTCCAAAAGACTCTACCACTTTTTCAAACTCAGGTTACATAAGCTTGGTGGCCATTGCAAACGAAGGAAAGATCGAAATTGAAGGGAGTTTAGCAGTGCTTTTGACCCCAAATGGGCAATTTGTTATGGTGGTAAAGACGTTGACACTGACCCCGTGGCGAAGGAGGAGGCGAGTTGGGTGGAGAAGAGGGATGGTATGATCTTTAGACGTGAAAGGGAATAAAACTACATGATAGTAGTGTGAATCCATTTGAATTGTTCTAGAGGTAGTTGAAGCTCTAGGTCTCTATCAGACTATATTACCAAGGTTTAGTACTATATAAATTGAAATTCAGTGGAGAAGTTTAAGGAAGCAAGTTTGGGGGTTTGATCCCCCTTGTGCATGCAACAGTATTAAATCCTCAATAGTAGTGTTTTGCCACCCTTTCAGGATTCCACCCGGCACGATCAGGGATTAGTCTGAGCATAGTAATAAATTAAAAGTACTACTGACAATTCAGACCCACCTAAAACATCTCGTGCTCCTACCCAAAATAATAATAATAAGATTTAAGTCAAAGCTGATTTCATGCGTATGGTATTGTGGTCATGACATCTAGCCCAGTCTGTCTTCAATAAGGGAGCGTTATATTTTTTTCGATGACATCTAATCGTATTCTATGCATATTCACTAATATGAGAAAAACACAGACATATATCTAGTGGTGCTTCTTACATAAAAGAAGTTAAGAGGGACCTTAAGTAAAACGAGAGCACAACATGATCCTATATTTGGAAAGACAAAAATTCTATAGCCTTACATTTTAAGAGAGAAAAAAACGAACAGAGAGCTTTTGGAGATTAGTTTTGGAGCTAAAAATTCAATTAAGAACCGATAAATAACGAAAGAAAAATCTCAGAGATTCATCAATAACATGCAAGATTCAAGCTATAAGACTTCAAACTTCTTTCTTATGTTCTTTCTTATTCTTTGCAGGTTTTTTTAATTAGGATGTAAATCTAAGTGGAATATAATTTAAGACTTGATGTTATAAAATATTCTTGATTCAATAAAAGATTTTATTTTTCTTGAGAATTGTTCATGATTATATTACGTTAAGTTAAATTTTACTAGCAGTTAAATTCAAATTTGGATTTTGTATTTTTGGAACAAGAAATTATTTACATAAATAGATCATAATATGAACAATTAGAGTTACATGAAACTTTGGAGATAAAGCTACATGAATATTTTAGGTTAGGGTCAAACCTATCATGAGAATTCACAATGCGAAGTAATATATTCTTAACGGTTTTGATTAGAAAGATATTTTAATTAATAAATCTAAGAATAATAGATATATTAATTGAGTGAGAATATAGTTGTCAATTTAGAATTTCTAGTTTCTACTGATTAAAAAAACTAAAATTAATCATCGTAAATATAAGGGAAATAAAAGATTTTAGGAGAATCCTTACCTAGATCTTTCTTATCATTGCTTTAATTAGGTTAATTAAATTAGTTTTATTTATTTTCTTTGAATCAATTACTCTTTTTTTAGATCAAAAAATAGGAAGACAGGAGTATAAGTAATTTTAATCCTCGTTAAATTGACACTCAACATACTAAGTTATGCTGTAGAAAATAATAGGTACATTTTTCTAAGTGATGTGTTTAGCCATGTTCTATATTTTGATTTATATTCATATCACATATCAATTTTTTAGCATTATTGTCGGGACTAAAATATTAGGAAAGTTTCATTTTTATTCATCTAATTACCTCTTTATTTTTTTATATTTGCTTATTTTCTTTTAGAACATTCTATTCTCAATCTTATGGTTGTGATTATATTGCAAGTGTAAGTTCTTTGGTATATGATCAAAAATAGTCATGTGAGTACCATTTGAGCTATATCCAAAAATCGAAAGCAAATTATTTTAAATATTGAATAAGTTATACAAATATATTTTTATAATAAATCATAATATATCGTATTATAAGATGAAAGTTGAGATGAATTTAATAAATTGCTAAAAGTCTAACATACTAAAAATAATTCACCCTTAAATTTATGATATAATCAAAATGATACTTAGTCAATTTTTCTCCTAAATAATTTGGAATTTTGTATTTGATTGACTATGAAAACTAATATAAATAAAAATATTTAAAATATATTTAAAATTTTGGCTGTTAAAATTATGATTTATATGCAATACTTTACTATTTTTTTAGAAAGATCTTTTATAGATGAATTTCAAGAAGCTCCAAAAGATTTATTTTATTGAATGAATAAATATTTTTGAAAAATGAAAAAGAATTTAAATTATAGTTAAACTAAATCGACGTTACAACGAGTTTAAGACTTTAAGCCTACTATCATATGGCAATATGACCCAAGAACCAAAACTTCCTAAGAAAGATAATATGATTGTCTCCATAATAGACAACAACAACAAGACACAATTTAGATACTACTGAACTTTCATCTTCATGGGAAGGCTCCTTCACCATTACTGGTATTTGGGATTTGGCTTTCTCTTCCTAGTATATTTCCTTTTTGCATATTTAGATTGCACGCAAAAATCGCCAAGTGTCTAGGACATGTTCTACAACTAGTGGGGTATCACTGTCCTCTGTTTGTTCGATGTCCCCTAACCTCTAATTCTCAGTTAACCTAACAGTTGCAACTGAAGACAACATGTTGACCCAATCCCTCTGACGGTGCTCCAAATATTGAAAGGTGAAATCATTTGCCCCTCACTGGAATTCTCAAGAGTTGTCTTTCCCTAGAAAATATATATGTCAACTTGTTCAGTCCTCAACCTAACTAGTTGAATACCGTTAGATTGTTGCTGCACAATTTTGCTAACATCTGCATCTACCTATTATGTGTTACAACTGGCTGCCACCATTATTCTACCAACTTCGGACACCATTGATCTATGCTCAAGGGAGGTAATAATCTCTACTACGTACACTGTCCTGTTCTCAAAGGGGGCAGAAATATCAGTAGCCTTATCCTCCTTTCCTTCCTTTCCAATAACTAATTGTGGAGAGTTTGTCACCTTAACTAGATTCTACGATTTATGCATACTTACAGGCACTATACACTTTTCACCACAAATAATAGTAATTTCATTAACTACTTGCTCACAATGAACTATTCCAGTACCACCTGCCATTAATTCATCATGCCAAGTAGATTGGAAAGTTCAACTAATGGGGATCCATTTTTTAGAGGAGGTATTCAGTTGCCAGGGGTAGGAGATATGCAAAAATGTTTGCTCAAATTCACCAGTATCAATTATACGCATAAGAGGTAATTGATCAGGCAATGATGATGTTTTAGGTATTTCAATACATACCTTAGTATAGTTGATCCTCACCATACGTGTCATTTGAGAATCCATGCATAGAATCTTTCCCAGGGAGCTAGTGAGAAAGTTCAACCCTTTAATTGTCCAGAAATCCAACGGTAGCTTGTGGAATTGCACCCAAATTGGAAGCACGTCTATGGTATCCCAATTGAGCTCCATGCCTGGCCTCCACTTTTACACGAACATTGGTTGATCCCTGATGTGCCAAGGTCCCATTTCAATAAATTCGTCTAAGTTGGAGGCTTAAGAAAATTTGAATTAAAAAAGTCATCCTCCGTTAACATAACCCATTCCAATCCTTTTTGACTCCAACATGCTTTTGCCCATGCATTAACGATTGGAAATGCAAGTCATTTGGACCAGAAAACCCCATTAACGCGGAAGACCAAGCCCTCACGTCTACTTGGAAGAGCTCTATCAGAGGTGTAATGTTGTTTTCTTTAATCATGTTATGGTAGTATTTTAATGCATCTTTGTGGTGTATCTTTAGGAAAAATTGTCGCTAGTCTCCTTCGTTGTGGGTTTGTCTCACCTTCTCCAATTAGGGTCAGTATCGTTGCAATTTCTGCTGCTTTCACCTTGAGAGACTCCATGGAAAGAGTAGGGAAATCCTCGTTGGCGAATGAGGTTCACCTTGCTCCATATGGGAGGCCTACCAAGGAGGAGGAGGTCGATGTCACTGAGAATAAGTCGAGGAAGGTCGATTATGTTAATGAAATCAAGGAAGGAGAAGAGAAAAAGATAAAAGTAGAGAGAGGTCAAAGCATTTTCTCTCTTATCATCGGTTTTATGTTTTATTAAATGAATATTGCTTTCTATTGAAATTTTAGTTTTCTCTTTTAAGATCTGATATATATATCAATACAAATGTTTTTGTTTTGTATCCTTTTTCTTCATGTTTCGTCAATTTATCTAAAACGATAATATATATATTAAGATGGAACTATTTAAACAGATCTTTTATATATATATATATATATACAAGAATATTACTGAGTAAGAAAAGTAAATTTTGTTTTTAAACTAAATGTCAACTTAAAATTAAAATTAAATAAAATTTGAAATTGCAAGTTTAATCATCAGAAAATATAGGTTTAAATATAGTTAATTATTTAATTATATTTTAATTGTATATGAAACTATTTTCTTTTTTTCGGTCATATTTAATTATAGTTATATTAATTTTAGTGTTTCTTTTATAAATCATTTTATTTTGGTTATATACCAATATCATCATCGTTAAGTTGTAAGGTTACATATCTATAAATGCATACCCTATTCTTTATTTGATTGTCGATAATAATCATATTTTGATTGTGCTTTTTGTCTTATTTTATTGCCTTCTCACTATACATGTTTACGGGACTACTAATTTATACTTAATTTTGGTTGTTAAGAATTTTAATTTAAACATCAATCATATTTCTTATTATTGTTAAAATTTTCATGAATGATCTTTTAATGTGATAGAATTATCATTGTTTTTTTTTTTGACAAAAGACAACTTATCGAAAACAAAGAAAGGCTAAAAAAACTAACCCAAGCTGACAGGCTTACCCCATACACCTAGTTCCTATAAGCCTTTCCCTATTATCGACAGTACAAACAGATTGCTCTAATAATAAAATAGAACGTAAACAATCAGGACTAGTATCCCAACATTGGTAGTTTGCATGTAATAAGGCTACCCTTGCTAAAGCATGAGCCGCCTTATTGGCACTCCTACGCGTCCATTGGAAGGACAAAAGAAGGAATTGTCGTGTTAGCGTGTGACAATCAAACGCCAGCATCCCAATCTCTGAATAATTTAAAGAAGACGTTGTGATGGCTTGGATCGCCTGCAAGCAATCCGATTCCACAATAACATGGTCGATTTGCTTATCCTTCGACCACGAAAGTGCTTCCCGTATCGACATTGGCTAGACTATAACTGGATCAAACAGAGACGAATAGTTATAAATCTGCCCCTTGCATCCCTAAGTACAGCAGCAAACCCCGTAGCATTATGTTCCTTAAAGATAGACGCATCGACATTGCATTTCATGAAGTCTTCCGGTGGCTGCCTCCAATTTGAAACACGATAGCTGGGGCCACTATATGTTACGCAAACCCTCCCAAAACAATGTCGGGCGTCCTACTAGTCTTTGAGAAAATTATCAGCAAATCGAATGATCATATAGGAGGGAACAATCTTTCCTTGCCAGACGCGTAGATTGCGGTGATACCAGATGCTCCATAAAATGGTTAACGCACGGGTTGAAAGAGATGTAGGCATGTTTGTTAAGATAAACCCCAACATGGCGTCGTTCCTCAGTACCGAAACACACAAATTCGCTATAGCCCAACACTCTTGTGCTTTAGAACACTCAAATAACACATGATTCATGTCTTCTTCAATGCCACAAACATCACAATCAGTTTGGAGCGTGACACCCTTCCTCAACAGACGGACTTTGCATGGAATAAACTCCCGATCACATCGCCATGTGAAGTCCTTTACCTTAGGGGGAATAGGCAAATTCCATAGCCTATTCCAAGGTTTATCCACAGTAAAATTTGCATTATCCCTGAACAATTTAAGCACCATTTTATAGCCTGACTTAACCGAATACAAACCGTTCCTATTGTAATGCCAGATCAACCGATCAGGTGGTCTTGAAATTGCAATGGGAATTCTGGAAATCCATCCAACATCATAAGGCGTGAACATGCCTTCAAGTAGTTGTTCATCCCATTCCAAACCCAACTCATTAAAAAACTCCTTCACTTTCATGTTATCCGAATATTGCATTGGAGGGGATGTGATGAAAAAATTATCATCCTCATTAAGCCACGGATCCTTGAAAACATTAATCGATGCCCCATCGCCAAGCCTCCACCACACCCCATGAACCAGTATATCTTTTGCGGCATAAATACTTCTCCAAATGAAACTCGCATTGACTCTATCCGTCGCTTCCAGAAAGCTATTATTTGGAAAATATCTGGCTTTAAAAATTTTGCTAGGAAGAGAGTCTGGGTATTCAATAAACCGACATGCCTGTTTGCCTAGCATGGCTACATTAAAACAATTCAGATCCCGGAAACCCATGCCCCCATAATTTTTTGGCGCGCAAAGTCGATCCCAACGTGCCCAATGTATGTTCTTCCTGTTTGACATGCCCGATCCCCACCAGAAGGAATTCATCAATTTTTGTAATTCATCATAGGTTCCTCAAGGAAGAAGAAAAACGCTCATGCAGTAAGCTGGCAACGCTTGGGCAACAGTCTTGATAACCACTTCTTTTGTTGGGACCCGATCCGGAAACCGGATCCCAACCGAAAAGCAAGAACGGAAACGAAACGAACGAAAAACACGAGGCGGAAGCAAAACTCAAGCGGAAGCACATCGAAACCAAATCGAATCAAATACAAATCGAACGAAGCATTCGAACTGAAACACAAGTACCGACATTCGATAGTATACTCTTAGGAAAACGTCGCGTTGGAAATCTAGACTATCCAATCTGAAAATCCGGTATAAATTTTTTTTT
>JANVCQ010000008.1:10498298-10533778 GCA_025531925.1 Erythroxylum plowmanianum | reverse complement strand
TCTCATCAATTTCCTCAAGGCATAGAGACTTCTATAATACAATTCATATCCGAAAACACTCATTGAATCCATTTTAACATTTTTAATTTCCACCGAAGGTTCGGGGTCCAACATCTTTTCCCGGCCTGGATAACAGTTTATTCTTCCAACTCATGATACGCTTACTCAAACGATCTTTAATAAATGCAAAGACCTGTTTTTCCCCTCTCCCGATTAGTGAAGGGAGACCCAAGTACCTTCCATGATCAATAGGAGTGCTTACACTCAAGATAGATTCCACCGCATTCCTATCCACTTGTGTGGTGTTAGAGCTAAACATGATATCTGACTTTTGATAGTTAATCACCTGTCCCGACGCCGCTTCATATATATCAAGCATCCTCTTAACATTCTGCCCTTCCCTTGCATTTGCCCAAAAGAAAAGAAAAATATCATCTGCAAAAAAGAGATGAGAGACACTAGGGCTTCCTGGACAAATTCTAGCTCTGTGTATATCCCCTCGTGCCTCATTTTTCCGGAGCAACGCTGATAATCCTTCAGCACACAGAATGAAAAGATACAGAGATAACGGATCTCCCTGTCTCAAACCTCGCTTAGGAATAATAGGTCCAATTTCAGAACCATTAAAAGCCACCGAGTAACGGACTGTGGTAACGCACACCATAATGAGCTCCACCCACTTCCTATCGAATCCCAACTTTAATAAGATGAAACGTAAATATCCCCAATCAGCTCTATCATTGTTGAATTATATAATAACTTGTTATGTCATTAACAACAACAATAACTCTGTAAAAGGTTCCATTGAGACAAAGTCTAAGAAAATCCCGCCGTACGCAATTTTATGGTTAACTAATAAATTGCCAGTTTCCAATATTAAGGGGTAGTAAAACTCATTCCCGAAAAGCTCTTAACTAATTTTACTCAGCTTAACCAAATTTAGAGTAACAGAAAGCTAGGATCAATGAATCTGATATAACATCTAATTAAGCTAATTGTACTAGAAACAAAGTATCAAAGTACAAACTAAAACGCTTGAATTTGAAGTGTTACGAACTAGACGATAAAACAAAAATTGGAGAAAAAGCCAAGCCAATCATCAGCTGCTTCGCCACTAGTATTACTGATGTGTGTATGTGCGTATGTGTACTCTAAGCTGCCATTACTCGGTCATGCAAAAGATACTTAAAATGAAAGAACAGCTAGTCATCGCATTCATTTCCCCATATAATCAAATGTGATGTGGGACTTATTAACCAGAAACTGTTTTTCAATCACTACCAAGAATATCATAGAGGAAGCGATCTAGGACTATGTTCTGTCCCAGTCCCAGATGTTTGAACTTGGGAACTTTCTCCTTCGTTCTGTCCCAATTCGACTGTAACTTCTCTAATTTCTGTTATCTGGCACTCGCTTGTGACAGGCCTGACAGAATTCATCAAATGACCACATGCTCTTGTCGCGCCTTCTCTTATTTCCGTGCTGAAATCACTGTAATGGTTACTCTCTGTAGTCTGGCTCCCTCTCATTTCCATGCTAGTATCACTGAAATGACTGCTTAATTCTTCAGTTACAAGCATCCTAACTCTGCTCAAATGAGCACATGTTCTACAAATAGGACATATTGGCGTTTTCAAAAGCCAAGCATCGACACATTGAGCATGGAAACTGTGCTTGCACAAAGGCAACAGTCTACACCTATCACCGTCCGCAAAGTTATCCAAGCAAACAGCACAGTTAACTGGACTACTTCCATTGCTCTTTTCTGTATAATGATAGCTTGGAAGTTTCTCTACATCCTCAATGGACATGCTTGACCTGTGATTGCTCTCTGCAAGACTGTTGGCAATTCCTGCTCTAAAAGCTCTTCCCACAATACAGACATGTACTAAGATCAACAACACCCCAATTCCCAGGAACAATAATATGACAAAAATCACGATAGTCATAACCATAATCTCTGATGCAACCCCAAAAACTTTTGCACTCATAACAGCTCTCCTGGTTTTGATACTCCTATCCTCATTCCAGAACCCAGAAACCAGAACCACTCTTTAGACTCGAAAAGCTTTGGCTTACCTTACAAGTAGAATAGAATTTTCAGACTGATCCGCCCAGGATTAAGCAAGAAGAACCCACTTTCAAGTGGAATTTTCTTTAAAAAAAGAAATGATCTTTTGTCATCTGTAAGTAGAGGCTATAGAAGGGGTTAATAATAAACAAGCCGGGGAGATGACTCTGAGGTTTGCAAAGAGGTGATGGAGAGAGACCTGATTAAAGCTAAGGGATTTGTTAATCTCATGATGGAGCAGGTGGGTTAAGAAAGAGGTTGCTTGAGTAGAGACAATGGTGTAATTTCAAGACTGATAGCTCTGTTTCTTGTTTGTTTGCTTGTTTGTTTGTTTGTCTTGGTGAAAAGAACATGCTTATTTTATTCTAAGATGATAATCGAGATTGCTTCACATTCATATACTGCAGCTAAATACTGGCCTCTGACAAGGGCTCATTTTGGATGCCAATCATATAATCTCCAAAAGGTTACCTTTTCAGAGCATCCGGTAAATTTTGTTTCTTTTGGTGTTTTACCAATATACTAGGTCCAGGCAACTCGGTTACTGGAAAAGGAGTCATCTTGGGTTAATAGGTTCAATTCAGTTTGGTCTTAACTGATTTCCTCTTCAGTTAAAAGAGATTTCCCAGCCTGGATCGATTCTCTGTACTTGTGTGGTCAGAGAATGTTTAAGCCAATTATTGAAAACTAATCAGGATTGAATGGTTAAAATGATGACTATGATTGTGGAAAAGCCTTTCCAGAAATATACGAGAAATTTTTATAGATATAGGTGATCGTAATCAACACAAATGACAGGTGGGTCTGCATCAGTAACGGTGAAGACGTGAAGTCAATATAGCGTGTCATTGATTAATTGTGGGTGTGGAAGATAGTTTTCAAATTAGAAGTATAATAGAGACAACCAACCTGGCAAAACTCATCTAGTTATCTTTATCTGCTCTTCCTCACATCTCAATCACTTTAAATTTCAAGATATTTCTTTTTTAGGTATACTAATATTGTAGGTCGTTGGTTCTATCATCAGTTGTTAATTTTTTCACCTTAATCAAATAATAGCTATATATATATATACATCTATAAAGAATTACTTGTATTATATAAACACGTTTAATTTGCTAGATAATGAGTTTGTTTATCAATAACATATCATCAGGAAACAACTCTTACAGTATCATTATATCGACAATATTAGAACACAACAGAAATGCAATATCATTATATCAACGATATTAGAACACAAGAAATGCCAAAAGAATAATCCGTCCGTAGTAATGGCTAGTAATGGCTAGCAGCGAACAATCTATAAAGAATGCTAACGTGCTTAACAGCAACTCAGGAACCTCTCTGCCTCGAGGTATTTACATTAGAATGATATGAATGTGAGAAAAGATGGTAATGGAAATTCATGCAGTGAACATGAGAGTAAAATAGTCGTTGCTCACTACAACTCATATATGGACCATCCAAGTTGTGTCATGACCCCAGAATAACGCCTTCACGGGCAATGTTGGTCACTCGGAGCACAGCTTGTGCGCTTAAAGGAGATAGTTTTGACTGACAGAAGTGTTCCCAACTACCCAATTCTCGATTATCAGACATTGGTAGTGTGATCTCATGTGACTTCTCATATACAGTCCGAAGTTTTAGAAGAAGGGTCCGTGCAGCTTCCCTGGATTCAGGAAGTCGGTCGCTGAGCTGTGGAGCAGCTAATTGGATCAACTTGTCAATTCCATAGGAATTGATACCTTCAACACCCTGTCACACATAAACCAGAACCAATGATGTACCAGCATGTCAATCCTAACCACTGCATTACTCAAACTTTGACGAAAAAATTGGAAAATGCATTATTAATATGTAAACATTACCCAGTGGCATAGGCAAAAAAATGGAAAGAAACCTACTTCATATGGCTGAGACACCACAGGAGTACCAGAGTTTTAAATGAAAATACAGGAGTTAACCTCAGGATCCAAAATACGATTACATAGTAATGTTGTTAACATTTTACACTGTTAGAGGAATAGGCCAAAAGAAGCAGAAAAACCTATAAACCAACGATTTAAGTACTCTGGTGGCAGGCTATATATATCATATATAGTTGGTAAACATATAAAAGTAGTCGGATCTTTTATTGGTTGGAAAGAGTTCAACGTATATTAAAAAGACAGAGAAAAAGCACCAATTAAGCACAAACAAGAATGGCTTTACCAGATATGGAACACTTTGACAAAAGCACATTGAAGCCTTAGCTCGAATTCGTGGATTCTTGTTCTTAAGGTGCGGTTGTAACTTTGGTAACAGCAGGTTTGGTGAAATCCCAGTAGTCATTGCCGCTAGAGCTTTCTCAGCTGCCTCACATACAAATCTCTTATCTTGTGAAGATTTGAGAAGAAGTTGTACAAGCTGCAACATAGAATCCCACAATGGGAAACCATGAAGAAAAATCAGTACAGGTATAACCAATTATCAAGCATAAAAGAAATATAGGAGCACAAAAGGTACAAGCAACAACAATAATGTACCAATGGATCCAATGATTCAATTATACAGTCACCATATGCATGGAATAGATCAGCAGAGGTCATAATTGCAGTTTTGCATACTGCACTTCTTGGATTTTTCAAGGACTTCACAATTAGTGGTATCACATCCCCTCTGTTCATTGCAAAGGACAATAAGGTACACTTTTGCATAAACAGAGCAAACATGGAACATTTGACTTTCGGGAGTACTTTCAATTAGATCAAAAGTCTAGGAACTTACAGCGCATCCAGCATTACTTCCTTATGAAATATTGACAACCGCCTAAAATTGTTAAGAGATTCACAAACAAGGACCCAATCTTTAGAATCTAGTCCAGCTAGAAGTGTCTGAAAGATGAAATAAGAAATGAATCCAGAAATAATTTACAGTCAATCTGCAAAGTCAGACCTATAGTACCACATACGTCAGTTCATTATGCTAACCTCTACACTGGTATCAACATCTTCTACATCACTCAGGTTCTCAGATTCGGTGTACTCTATTTCTGAATTGCTAGTTTCTCTTCCAGTATTTGCACATTCATGTCCATTAACAGGAGTTGAAACCAATGAAGGAGAGTTTTTTCTGTGTTGCTCTTCAACATTTTCAGCAGTATTCCCAGCAGAGTGCTTTGCAAAGCTCCCCTTACTGGAGCTGTCATTCTCCCTCTCTGATCCGGGTTGCCCATCCAGGTCTAGCAGAGCACTATCAGACATCACTGTTAGGAATAAAATCTGCAACAAAAACCAAATCTATCAATAAAATCATTTCCAAATAGATACAAAAAACAAGAGTGCAATTTGTTCAGAATAGCAGATGGCAAAGATTTTCCGAAACAACTAAACCAACAAAAATAAACCTTGGAAACGCAAAAAAGAAAAGAGAGCAAAACATTTGCATGATTCTTTGCTGAAAGCACAGAAACAAATATGAGAAAGCAAGCGTTAAAATAATGATGCCTTGACCTATGCAGAAGTGTGAAAATCCCTCTCACTGACATTGACGTTCATATAAACTTAAATGGCAAGAGAAACCCCTAATGTGTCATTTGAATGCCGGAAAGAAACCAGTAACTTCTCTTCTGCAGACAAACCTAGAATAGTTTGGAGGAACACTCAGCAAGTAACTAAGTCTTGGGCTCCTACAAGCCAGTAAAACAATACACTCTGCATCAACTAGCTTCACTTTCTTTTCATTCATCAGTTTACCAATATGTGGTACGAATGGCAGACATTTGGAGCCCTCTTCCAACCAGACATTTGGAGCCCTCTCTCTAAGCAGCAACCTTATTCATTGCAAACTGAAAAAAGAACAAAGTACCCATGCACAGAACAAAACAAACCCAATCTCAACCGCAAGGCATAATCGAATTATACAAATCTATAAATACCAACAAGAAGTATTTTTATTACTATCCGAATAAGAATCGCAAACTTTTCATTAGAACTCCCAAATATGGACAAACTAAAACGCTTTGATACAACACCAAAAGTCACCAACAAATTACCATCTTTCTTGATTTTCCTAAGTCATAAAAATGAGACAAACTCCGACTCAACTCAATTCATTACTGAGATTAATATATCCAGCGAAAACTAAAGTAAGTAAATCACTACGATAAACTTTGGTTTGTAGTTGTCCAAAACCCACACGAACACATTCAACGGAAAATCAAAACCCGAATCCCAAACCTCAAGATCTCGCCATTCCAGCTCCTCCAAACCACATTACCTCACTCAAAATCCAGCACTAGAACTCGTCACTCCACACGCAAACACGAAAAGAAATGCCTTTCGAAGAGAAAAAAAGATGAAGAAATCATTACCCAAGTGCACAAATGAGCACAAAAGCGATCGATCGTCTAAGCAGTACAGTGTATGTACTCGATGTAGACAGAGAAAGTAACTGGCAAGGAAGACTTGAGTAACAGTCAAAACACACGACACGCCGTTTTATATAGCCGACCAAGGCCGGCAGCAGTAGTAGATCGGGAGGAAAGAGTTATGTACTGCACGTGATTAACCGCCTTGTGTGTTTTCCCTTGCTTAATTACGTTATGTTCGTTGGATTTAGTTTTCAATTCACGCTCCATCTGGGTCTGAAAGGGCTGGCTTTGCCTAATCATTTGCTTCTTTCCTTGTATTGTAATAATTAAAAGTATGCGTATACTCTAATCTACTTCCAATTTATTAAATAAAAATTTGTTTATTTATTTATTTTTTATAAAATTTAATTACTTTATTAAATTAGCCTTTTATTTTGCAAATAACTTATCAATTATTTTTTAGCCAATTGAAAGTTTTAGCTATTTGACTATGTGTAAACGGTTAATAATTATATTTGATAATCAGTTGATTGTGTTCACAGATTAAACTCAATCCCTTGATTTTAAAAAAGCTACTACGAAGGCCATTTTTCTCTAGTGACTGAGAAAGTAAAAGATTAAAAGACTATTATAACTAAAAGTTATTACAAATTACCAAATGAACAAATATCGTTCCGTATCGGTCGAAAAATGGAACAGTATTTATTCCATTAGTACGGGTGTTTTTCATTTGATATTTGTGTTTTCCATTCGGTACTGACAGGTACGTACAATATCGAGATATACCGGCCGGCATCATAAATTTCGGAAAACTCAAGAACCAATTTGTAAATTTTTAAAACTTAACCTAAAAAAATCCCCCCTGTGCTCTCACTCTTGTGTCTCGCCTCTCAGACTCCTCCTTGCTTATGCTCTCTCTCTCTCTCTCTCTCACCACCGCCATTGCCATTCCCCACCGTCTCTGTCTTCTCCACTCCCCGTCTCTATCTCTCCTCCTTCCCTCATCTTGCTCAGCTCCTCCCTTGGCATCCCCCGAAGAAACCATCGTCTTCAACCTTCCTCCACGAGGACCTGAAGACACCACCGCTATATCGCACCATGTCGTTGCCAGTCACCCCTAAATGACTGAAAGAGGAGAGAAGGTCGCAGCTCAAGTACATCTACACGGGAAGCCACTGAACACCTCAGACCTGTTACCCAACCCGAAGATCCAAAGCAAGTGAATTGTTTTTGGGTGTGTTTTTTCATGTTTTCGAATATTTTTGCTTAATTACATTTTTTATTGTGTTGGATTTGAATTGGATGATGGATTTGTGAATTGGTTGGATGATGGATTTGGGAATTGGTTGGATGTTGAAAGTTGGTTTTCTAATGTGCAATTTGCGTGTATCTAAATTGGTTAAATGCTGGAATTGAATTGTTGAATGCTCACAGTTTTGTTTTGTCATTTGTGATCTGAATATTGGAAATGGAATTCTATCAGTCACGGGGATGACCAATGAATGAGTTGTTTCACTTGTTTGGTTGTTTTGTTTGGTTATAAAGAATAAATATGGGTTATTCTGTTTGGTTATAAAGAATCATAAATTTATGGTTTGTTTTCGAACGAATAAAAATTATGAAATGTACGATTGAATATTGATTCTGAAACTTAGAAAGTTGAAGTTGGAAACAACTTAAATTTAAAATATACATAAACCGATAATATTAAAGTTATTAAAGTTGTAAAATTGTACTAACTTAAAACATTAATTGACAATTAATGTTGTATGTTGTAAGTTTGCAACTTGTAAGTTGTAAATCAAAAATTGTATTTTATTTTTAATATTTGGCTATTGACTTAAGGTAAATAATTAGTTGAGTATAAAATTATACAATTGAAAATTAATAATAATTCGGTTGTAGTTAATGATAGTATTTACTTATTTAGTATTAGTTTTGGATAAATAATTAATTGAGTATAAAATATGTTGAATTTGAATTATTTGATTATATATATATATATATATATATATATATTGGCGGGGTATCATAAATATTTATAATAGATAATGTGTGAAAATAGTGAGGTAATAAATGTATCCCAAAAAGAACTTTTTTGTTTTCAAATTGTGAATATGTTGTTATTGTAGGTTCCAATCATTTATAGTTAGACTTATTAATAAAAATTAAAAATTGTAAAAGTAACATATATTTAGGAGGGAAATATAAAATGGTGTATATAATATTATGGTTTATTAAAAATGAAAAGAAGATTCAAAGCTTTAAATAAAAAAAACATTTCCAAAGAAGTTATATCCTTCAACTTGATCGATTGATTCTCATGTTATGAATATATCTTCCAACTTGATCATCATGTGATGAATAGATGTGTAAGATATGTCATTTATTATTTATCAATTATGTAAATCATATGATACCCTTTAACTTGATCCTCAAGTTAAAAACTTTGAATTGAAATTGTTGGAAATGGAAATTATTTTATGAATGTATTATTGAAAATGAAAATTGTTTTTGTATGATTTGTGGATGTTGGAAATGGAAATTATTTATGTATGATTTGTAGATGTTGGAAATGGAAATTGTTTTGTGAATGTATTGTGATTATTGGAAATGAAAATTGAAATTGTTTAAAATTGTTAGAAATGGAAATGAAATTATTTATGATTTATGGATGTTGGAAATGGAAATTGTTTATGTATGATTTGTGAATGTTGGAAATGGAAATTGTTTTATAAACATATTGTGATTATTAGAAATGGAAATAAAAATTATTGAAAATTATTGCAAATGGAAATTAAATTATGTATGATTTGTGGATGTTGGAAATGAAAATTGTTTATGTATGATTTGTGGATGTTGGAAATGACAATTGTTTTGTGAATGTATTATGACTATTGGAAATAGAAATAGAAATAGAAATAGAAATTGTTGAAAATTGTTGGAAATAGAAATAAAAATTATGTATGATATGTGGATGTTGGAAATAGAAATTGTGTATATATGATTTGTAGATGTTGAAAATAAAAATTATTTTATGAATGTATTGTGATTATTGAAAATGGAAATGGAAATTGTTGAAATTCATTAGAAATGGAAATTAAATTATGTACGATTTGTGGATGTTGGAAATGAAAATTGTTTATGTATGATTTGTGGATGTTGGAAATGGAAAGTGTTTTATCAATGAATTGTGATTATTGGAAATAGAAATGAAAATTGTTGAAAATAGAAATGAAATTATGTATGATTTGTTGATGTTGTAAATGGAAATTGTTTATGTATGATTTGTGGATGTTGGAAATGAAAATTGTTTTATGAATGTATTGTAATTATTTGAAATAGAAATAGAAATTGTTAAAAATTGTTAGAAATGGAAATTAAATTATGAATGATTTATGGATGTTGGAAATGGAAATTGTTAGAAAAATGGAAATTATTTATGCATGTTTGGTGATTGTTGGAAATGAAAATTGTTTTATGAATGTTTTGCGATTAATAGAAATGGAAATTGTTAAAAGTTGTTGGAAATGAAAATTGTTTATGTATGATTTGTGGATGTTGAAAATGAAAATTGTTGAAAATTGTTATAAATTGAAATTGTTTATGCATGTTTTGTGATTGTTGGAAATAGAAAGTATTTATGTATGTTTTGTGTAATTATATATATTGAATGTTTTGAATTGTTAGCTTTTGACTTATAGTGAATTGTGTTACATGAAATTGAATTATGTGTAATGTAATCATATAGAATGAGTTATATTATATAAGATGGATATGCATATTGTATACTGAAATTATGTATTATTTATTTACATATGTTATTTATTATGATATATGCATTCATTTATTTTTACAGATAAATGGAAGAAAGTTTAAGTATTCCTGTTCAATCCACTTCAGGAAGATATAATGATCCAGCTTGGGCTCATACTGCATTGGTTCCCGATAAGAGGTGTAACGCCCCCTTATCGCAGGGTACACACCGGGATACCCGGAGGTCATTCTGGCACATATCCTATGATAAGAGTACGCTACGTTCGATCACTACACTTACTTCTCATGGTATCATATCATTAATTGCTTATGAAGCATTTAAAAAAATCACAATATTTTTAATTCAAACCAAGAGTCTACATTGTATCTTTCGACTTTTTCCACATGTACATTAACAAAACTTAGTACCATTGTACTACATGAAAGAGGAAAATATAACAAATCTATCTAAGCCATCCAAAAATCTCAATTGACCGACCTTCGAGGCATGACTGCTCTTGTTAAAGCACAATCTATACGGTAGTGGAGCCTCTCAGTAGCTAAAGTCGTCATTCGGTCCTGAAAAGCCAACGTTGCAATTTTGGTGAGTTTTGCGAACTCAATGAGTGAACCATCATTGATGAGTTCACCGAATTATAAACACGTATCATATATTTCATAAATATTCATTCAATGGATTTCAATCTTATAATGTTATATGCATGAGACTCACATTCGTTCTTATTATTGTGACCGAGTGCCTATCACATACTTATACAAATACTGGCCCATAGACCTCAGTCAGAACAGAATCACAGAGCATAGCTCTGTATACATAACATATATCACGGAGCAAAGCTCTACGTGGAAGCGTTTCATACTGGCTATTCAAGTCACAACACCTTTATCTGAGCATGCATTTTATGAAATGCATCAAATACTGATTATGCAATATTAGATAATCACATGCAATGATTAATCAAAAACTTATTATCATCAGACCTAAATCCGACATTCAACTTTCGTTGAGAAATCACATATCATACAGGATTTCAGATCAAATCTAAGCACTTCCAATACCCATATCCACATAACAAACTCCTCGGACTTTAAGTCCGGAATTCAAATCAAATCACAAACAATTTATAATTGGAAGCTAACACATCAAAATAAATTCAAAGCAAATCAATTCTAGGAAATCATCTAGGTCGACTCACAAGTTTCTCCCGAAGCTAATGCCTGGAAGATCCAGCAACGTCTGTGGGTTGACGTTCCAATTGCTCTTCTATAACAAATAACATACACATGTATCACAATATGCACAATCATAGGTGTTTAATAATGCACATGAATGCAATGAAATATGTACAATGCATATTCATGACAACCCCGGGCATCAATCCATCAATTTTATCACAAGATCATTCTCATATCAAAACTCATCTTTGTTTTTCCAAGTCACCCCTTTCGGGTCTACTATTCACATTAAATCAGAAAGTGAAGCTGAAGTAATTGGGTCATACTCTCTTCTAGAAACGTATTCCTTTATGTCTTATGAATCCATTGGCACCAAAATCACTTAACTTGGTTCAGTAAATAGGAAGATATACCTCAAACATTTTTGGACTGCTCTCGTCCAAAATAATATACTATGCACAACTTCCATCTAAAATTTAAACATCTTAGAGACTGAATTAGATTCCAAGTTCTTCGTACCATTTGTAGCTCCATGTCTCTAGTTTACTAAAAATAAAAAATCATCATATTTGAAACTCTACAGATCAAGATATCATCAAAATATTGAAGTATGTTTAGTAGAATAACAACAGTTCATATTATTTAAGAATATACTCACTGTACCTGTTCCACTTTTTCACTCAATCTTTCTTAATTTGATTTATAGGTCTATGATTTTTGGTAGATATGTAGAGCAGTGTCTTACGAGTCCAATGGTTTAAGAATCAAGTCATTTGGGTGTCTAGAGAAGGAGTTATGACCAAAAGAATTCAACATGCTCACGTCGTTACTCATATTGTACATGTTTTGGCGCAAATGCCATAACTTTTGCTACAGATGTCCAATTGACTTAATTTTTTATTTATTTGAAATAAGACTTCTAGATCTACAACTTTCATGAAGAATTCAAAAGAATATTTGACCTCTAAAATGATCAGAAATAAGACAAAAGATGACAATACAAACTAAGACGATGCAGAAGTCAAACTAAGACGAAGCAAACTGAGACGATGCAGAAATCAAACTAAGACGAAGCAAAAGTCAAACTAAGACGAAGCAAACTGAGACGAAGCAAACTAAGACAAAGCAAACTGAGACAATGCAGAAGTCAAACTAAGACGAAGCAAAAGTCAAACTAAGATGAAACAAACTGAGACGAAGCAAACTAAGACGAAGCAAACTGAGACGATGCAGAAGTCAAACTAAGATGAAGCAAAAGTCAAACTAAGATGAAGCAAACTGAGACAAAACAAACTAAGATGAAGTAAAATGAGATGATGCAGAAGTCAAACTAAGACGAAGCAAAATGAGACGAAGCAAACTAAAATGAAGCAAACTGAGACTATGTAACATTACAACTTGTAATGCTCGTATCTCTCAACTCTGATATCCAAAATTTATAAACTTTATATCGTTGGAAAGACAGAAAGATCATCTACAACTTTTAAGAGACAATTTTACCAAAATCTATCTAGATTAATCCAGATTTTCTCCCAAAGTCGGAACACGAATTTTACCTTCAGCTTCCAATGTGCTGGACCCAGTTCTCACTTCATGACAAATTTGAGACTCTTAGAGACATAATTGAAATTCAATGTCTTCATACGAAATATAGCCACATATATATAGGTTAATCCAAATTAAGAATTATCTTGTTTGGATAACTAGAGAAAACGTTGTGGCTAAAAGACTAAAACATATTCGGTGAGCATTTTCTAGATTTTCAAACTTTCAATATTTTACATCACCAAAACACCAAACATTTTTCAAAAACTAATTTAACACTATAACTGAATTTATTTCCTCCCAATCACCCAGTATTTATGAATATACTTTTAAATGTCACTTTCCATACAGATGATAGTAACTCCTCAACTTTCTTTCATAAATCACCAATTCTAAAGTATTTATTCACTACTTATCTGTCGGAAACTCCAAAATCTTCAAGCCCTAAACTCCATGCAATTTACGTATTTCACTGTGTACAATGACCAGCTTCTGATTTTTTTAAGGTGGAAGACACAAATAGCAAAGTGGCTTGGTGTAGGAAGGAAAATAGAGAAATCTCTTAGAAGGGTTTAGAAGGAAAACTCTGTGTGTGGGAAGGAAACTTAAAGAAGATGACCATCAAGAATAAATCTAGACATATAACTTAACTTTTCAACTGTCAGAAACAGTAACCTACATCTTAGAAAAGTACCAAGCCTAAGTGACACTTGTCATTTTCCTCATATCAAAGCTCTAACTTAGTTTCTTTTGAGACTAACTCCCTTAACCTTCATCTTTACAATTCAACTATCTCCAAATCTTCTTTTCCCTATTCTCTATAATTTTTTCGAAATTTACTCCTAAATTCACCAAAATTTCCAAAATTCTCCAAAAAAATTCCACATCAACAATTAGATTATACAAATCACTTTTTTTAACATATACAACCAAAATTTTCAATAAAACCCACATTCATAAACAATTTTACCGAGGAAATGTCAATGAATACATGTGCAATTATGTTCATGTGTAAAATTTTCACTATTCTCATGTATGTGTATGACACATTATGCATGAATATGCAAATACATTTCTAAGCTCTCATGAATCATTCACATTTCTTTCCACAGGTAATGGGATGTTACAAGAGGAGCCATACTATTTGCTTGTTTTATAAAAAGTATTTAAAAGGTGGAGGAATTACCCGATTAGAAAAACATTTAGCTAGGATTAAAGAAGATGTGAAACTCTGTAAAAAGTAAGTCATGATGTGAACTTGCAGACGAAAGCATTGCTTGATGAATATCAATATGAGAGAGATAGAAGGGAAAGGTTGAATTTTGAAATTAGTAGTGGAAGTTTGTTCTCTAGTTTTCATGGTGAATTTCAAAATGTTAAAGGTGGAAGTGGTAGTGGTAGTAGTGGTAATGATATTGGTAGTGTTCTATCTCAGGCTCAAGAAGGAATACCTAAATCTGATGTGAGGAAGAGAAGAAGGCAGGTGACTAGTTTCTTTGCATCACGAATAACTCCTAGAGCCCAACCTTCAATTCGTAGTGTAATGCAATCAAGAGATGCGACTCACTATGTCAATATGGCAATAGCTAGATGGTGATATGATACAAGTTCATCATTTAATGCTTCTCAGCTTATTATTATCAACCTATGATGGATGCAATAGCCTCTTATGGTCTGGGACACAAAGGTCATTCGATTGATGACTTAAGAGGTAAACTTTTGAGTTGTGCTATTTCTGAAATTAGAAGTTATTGGTTGAAAGAATAATAAATTAGGGTACTTATGAATGTTCAATCACGTGTGATGGTTGGACAAATAGAAGATAAAATCCTATAATAATTTTTTTGGTTTATTCTTCAAATGACTCTATATTTTTGAAATCTATCTGGCCTTATTAAAAATACCGATACTTTGTTTACGATATTTGATAAAGTTGTGAATGATGTAGGGCTAGAAAACATTGTTCAGTTTATTACTGACAATGATTTCGCTTATAAAGCAGTAGGAAAAAGGTTGCAGAATACGTATAATTCATTTTTTGGACTCTTTGTGTTACACATTGCATTGACCTAATATTGAAGAATATAAGGATCCTAGGTATTTTTCTGTTATTGATGAGACTATGCAAAAAGTTAAAAAGGTTACAAAGTTCATTTATAATCGTGTATGGTATTGAAAGAGAAAGGAATTTACCAGTGGTAGGAATTTATGTCATCCTATCATGATATGATTTGTCACAAATATCTTATCACTTCAGTCTTTTGTTTCAATGAAGAAAGGGTTAAGACAAATATTTACAAGTGATAAGTGAATTGCATTTCATCATGGTAGGGTTAATGCTGGAGTAGAGGTTTGTAACATTATATTGGAAGATAGAGAATTTTGGTCTCAATGTCAATTTGTTATCCGAGTTTGTGAGCCTTTGGTGAGGGTGCTTCCCTTGGCTGATAATGAAGAAAGCCAATAATGGGTTATATTTTTGATGCCATGGAGAGAGCGATGGAAACAATCAAGGCCAATCTGAAACATGAGCCTTCTTTATACACATCATATCTTTCAATCATTAATGAGAGAAGGAAAAGATAACTTTCTTCTCCATTATTTGCAGCTGGGATTTTTTTGAATCCTAATGTCTATTTTAGACTGGATCTTACTAAGCAAGCTAAAGTTAATAGAGGAATGCTTTTAACTACTACAATAATTGTTAGCATTGAGGGGATGAAAGGTCTTTTAAGCTCACAAATGGAGCTTTACAAGTTGTCTTATGAAGATTTTGGAATGCCGATTGCTATTCAACAAAGAGGAAAACTTTTTCCAGGTATTAGTTATTTCCTTTTTCTTTTTTGTTGAAAATTAACTATCACTTTGTTTTGTTTATAACACTACTTTTGTTATCTTATAACTTACAATTTCTCGGTGGAATCGATTTGAAAATGGTGTTCCATAATTAAAAAGGTTTGCAATTCGAATTTTAAGTCATTGTGTGAGTACAACAGGCTATGAACGAAATTAGAGCATATTTGAATTTATCAACTCAAAGAAAATGAATAGATTGGAGCATAAGAGGTTGAATGATTTGGTTTTTGTTCATTACAATTTACAGCTTCAGGAAATGTATGTTATTTTCATTATTATCATTATTAATTTCGATATAATTTCTTATAATTTTCTAATAATTAAATTTAATTGTTTACTAGGAGTCTTAATAGTACAAGTGGTTCAACTGATCCGATTTCCATTGATAATATTTACCTTTTGGCGGATTGAGTTTCTGAAGAATTGAATTTGGTAGATGTGAATGATTTGGAAGATAATCTTGGATAGGAAAACATTAGCATGTCATTTGGTGCATTAAATTTGAATGATAATGATGATAAAACTTCTATCAATGATGATGATTTTGTACTAAATGATCATTGGAGTTAGTGCAGTTATAGCGTGCATCCTCCCATTGACAATTGAATTTCATTCCAAATTTTGGTTTTTCTTCTTTATTTAATTTTACTTATATTTAATGTTTATGTTAAATTATATACATATATATAATGTAACTCTAAATATTTTTCTTTCAAATTTAACTTCTACTTGATTGTTCTTTGTCATGAACTCTTTTTGTAAATTGTTTAAAGATATTTATTATTCTTTTTATTTGATATTTTGATGTAATTATTATTTATTAAAATGATGAAATTGTATTTATTGTAATAGTTTAAATACTTTGTATTATTCTTAATTTTATATTTGTATAATGATGATTGTCTTTTTTATATTAATTGTGGTTATTATTTATATGTGAAATATTTAAAAATTATTATTATTTTATATTAATTGTTATTATTATTTCTTATTATAATTTTTAGAAATAGGGTTGATGTAAACAGTAAACTAGTAAAGTATACAGTACAACTGTACAATATACTAATGGATTATTTTGTAATTTTTAAAAATTTTAGGTATTATTTCATAAATTTAAAAAATTATCCAAAACGGTACCCGGTATTGATCGGTACTAGTACAATATTGTACCAGAACTCAATCCGGTATGGTACTCGCAACTTTGCAAATTACTCGTAGAGATAAAGAGGAAGCTATGAATTTGACTTACTTTATACAAAATTTATAAAATTAGTAAAAAAATTAAAAATTAAAAATATTTAATATTAAGTTAAAATTTTCAAAAAATTAATTACTTTTAAATTTTTTGTCTCTAATTATAATTTTTTATAAACCCAATATTTAAATTCCTTTTATATAAATATTTAGTATATAATATTATTATCACTTCTATATTGTGTTTAATTCAATTCAATTTAATATAAAATTAATAAGTCAAACTTAAATTAATTATTTTTATCTAAGTTTAAATTTTAAGAGATTAATGTAAAATTTTTTAAAATAATTTTATTTTAATTTATGTATTAAAATATATAGTTTAAAATTTTAAAATTAAAATTAAAATAAAAAATTATATTTCCTTAAATTAGAAATTAAATCGATATCATTTTTACAGACCTCGTTTCACATTAAGCTCATTGGTGTTGCATTTGAGGAAAAACTTCTGGTGTGATCGGATCAAACTCCTTCTCAAACTTATTTTTAGCGACACTTTGGTGATTTCTTGAGTTCTTCAGTTGTCCCTTGCCAATCGAAGAGGACATCGAAAAGTTTTTAATTAAATTTATTTATCATTGTAAAGTTGAATTGAGAGGGCTTTCGATGTTCTTAGTGTTCGATGAAAGATATTGGAAAAAATGATAATGTTAACTTCTTTTGCTTTTTCTAAATTTTTATGAGAATATTCAAAGAAATACTAAGATAAAAATAACTAATACTCGTGTCCTTATAAATCTTTTTTTTAAAGTCATACTCTTATAGATCATTTTACACATAGACAACTAACACTAAACAATTAATTTTATCAAGTCTCATTAAATAAACCATTGACGTTATCCGTTGTCAAATTAACTATATGTTAACTAAACTGCTGATAGGATAAGTTAATAGCTAATGTAATCTGCTGATAGGATAAGTTAATAGCTAATGTAATCTGCTGATTATCAAAAAGTTCAATAAATTAATTAATTTTTAATAATAAATTATTTAAATAAATTAAACAAAAATTAAAAATCGAAAAAGATAGCTGGTTAGATTCAACCAAGTGAATATAGGAGAAAACAGAAGAAGATATTTTAAGATCCCCTTCTCTCTCATACATCTTTCTCCTGTAATTATTGGAATCAGATCAATGAGGGTAATTCCATATTTTATTCTATTGGATTGCCAGTCTCAATGTGGATATTTGACGCTCACTCATCATCATTTGCTTTTCTTTCAATACATTCTACACAAACACACACATTAATTGGGGTAGCATTAGCTGTCATTAGTTAGTCTATAGACCATACGATCAAATCCATGTTCTTTTTTTTAATGGTTTTGCAACAAATTGCCTCAAGATTAGCCCTTGTGTGTGGCCTTCAGGACATAGGATCTCTTTATGTAGAGCCACAGGCTACAGTTAGTCCCCTGTAACACCTTTTGCACAGTTTTATCTGATGTGTAATTTGCACAGTTTTATCTGATATATAATTATTATAAACGATAAAATTATAACTTATTGTTACATTAAGGGGGAAAATAAGCTTTAACATATGCTGAAGAAAATAGAAAAAATATTGTAAAAAAACATAAATAACAGTAAATTTATAACTCAGTTTTACTACTCTTATCATTACAAGGTCCGGGGACTCTTCCATTACTTTTACCATTACCGACTCGCGGAAGTCACTGTGCTACGTCGGCTCAAGGGAACAAAAGCCTTGTTTTGTTTTTGTCACCACCGCCCTTTAAGCAAAATCCAATAAGCCCTTTAGTTTTGTCTCTTCGATCTCTCTGTCTTTCGTGGAAACACTAAGCCTCGTTCTCCGTCTGTTGAAACCGAACCAAGCAAGCAATGCACTTGTTGGGATAATGGAACTCCCCGATTCAACTGAGTTGCCAACAACTCGCTCTCCTCTCGTCATCGATCTCAACGAGATCCCTTCCTCCTCCACCTTCTCTCCCTCCACCGCCACTCGCCGCGACCGCGATTTCTCCGACCCCTCCACGGAGACCTCTGTCGGCGAGGACCGCGCGTTAGAGTGCAACGAGTGCGGGAAGCCGGTGGCGGATGGGCGATTGCTGTTGTGCGACGGTTGCGATAAGGGGTTTCACCTAGAGTGCGCCGGAATTGGCCGCGGAACCCCGCCGAGGTTCGAGGAGTGGCTTTGCGGGAAGTGCGTGGGTGGTGATAAGATTGAAAAGTGGCGTCTTGGTGTTCATAGTCGATTGGTTCTTGATATTAACGCCTCGCCGCCTAGCGACATCGATGGAGAGGGTGGCAATGCTGCCAAGGTTCTTGATTTCAGGTATTTCTTTGTGCGAGTAAATATTTGGTTTTGTCAGAGTGTGGAGTGGACTATATAGTGGCAATGATTTTATTGAGTGTGAATGCGTGCTTAGTTGTAGGATTTGCTGTTAGAGTTACATTGTGCTAAATTTCGTGCATAGTTTTCATTCTAGTGTCCAGTGTGGACAATGTGTTCCCACAGCTTTTACGGTCATTGTTATTAAAACCGATTCATGATGGATTAGTGACATACATAGGGACGGCAGTGGTGTGTATTCATAGATTCTATTAGAATTAGAAGGGAAACAAGAGAAAAGACAATTCTCCTTGGCAGGTGATAATATTGAGGAAGCATTCAATGCATGTTGTTGCTCATTGACACAACCTTAGATAATTATCAACTTGAACTAGATTTGCCTTTTGTATTTATGAACGGCATCCTGCGCGATTATGCTTCCACAATGTGTTTGAACCTTTGTGTTTGAAGGCTAGATTGGGCCTTAGGAAATGTTCTGGGCTGAGAGTGCACGTTTTGGGAGCAGATTTTGAGGATTTATTTCTGAGGCACAGTTGATAGAAGCGTGCTGGGGCCAGAATTGGTTTAGCTTTAGGAAGTTTTAGGATTAATCTCAAAGCCCCAGTTGGAGGTTTTCATAGAATTCATGCCTGAAAGGTATGCTGCACTCAGTGAAGCTCGACATGTGGAACTTAAAAATCTTAGGTCTAGTTTTGAATTTTATGTAGTTTATTGTCATCCTGATGACATGGCTTTTGGTTCAAAGTCTGAGGTTGTTAGTCATCTTGGGTTGGTACCTAATTGCAGTAAAATGGACACCGACGCTAGAGGTGATGGGTGTCCCTCTTTGCAGGAGAGTTTGCATTTGCCTAAAAAGAGAAAGTCAAAAGGAATTCAGATTGCTAATGTTTACTCTGAAAGTAAAGAAAATTCAGTAAATGGCTATCATGGCGAGCTATCATTCAGTGATCGAGGTACAGAAACTGTTGCTGCTGAATCTGGTAAAGTTGCAGAAGTTGATGCTGTCAGTGATTTTTCTAATTCTCACCAGTCTCGTGTAAGTATGCTTCGTTTTCATGCTTAACTTAGGCCTCAGGGATTTAGTCACAATTTTCTTTTTACTATGGTGTCATCTAGATAATTGAAATCATGCTTCTTATATTGCTGTGTGTTCTATGATTGATTCTTGTTATGATGCTTTATATTTCAGGAAGGACTTCCTGTACAGTTTGAAGATTTTTTTGTTCTTTCTTTGGGAAAAATTGATGTCAGACCTGCTTATCATAGTGCTAGCCTAATTTGGCCTATAGGTTATAGTTCCTGTTGGCATGACAAGGTTACTGGTTCTTTTTTCATTTGTAAAGTTTTGGATGGCGGTGATTCTGGACCTCTCTTCAGTATCAGTAGATTTCCATGTTCAGCTTTGCCAATTCCTGAGGGTTCAACTGTCTTGTATAGGAAGGACATGGACCAGTTTCCATCTCAAAACAACAATAACTGCATGGTTTCACATAATAAGGATTTTGATAATGATGTCAGTGTTGAGGCTATTCTTGCTGATCCTTCTCCACCAACAGAATCTGATATTTTAAACTGCCTTTTGAATAGTTCAAATGGCATCCATAGTGGTCAGAGATCAGACCGCTTGAGAAGTAGTAATATTCATACAAGACCTGGGAGGCTTCAATCCAACAATTTGAGTTTGGGTGATGAGATTGGTGAGATAACAGTGGAAAACTGTTCATCTACTGCTGCATGGAAAATGGTGTCTGCTAACTTGATAAGTGCTTACTCTGAACTATGTAATCAGAGAGGTACATTCCAAATTTCCTGCAAGCATGTTGGTGATGAATGGGGGTCAACTACATGGGATACGAAGGATGAAAAGAGTATGGCAAAATTTTCTCCACTGGCCAAATTCTGCAGTTCCGTTTGCTTATTTGAAATCCCGTCTGGGGGTGAGCTTGAAACTTTAGTTGCTGCTTTGTCAAAATGGCTGGATGAGGATAGATTTGGGCTGGATATGGAGTTTGTGCAGGAAATGATAGAACGACTCCCTGGTGTTGAGTCTTGTTCACAATATCAATTTCTCCTTAACAGAGGTTACTCATGTACTCCACTGACAGTTGGTGGTGGGCAATTAATGACTAAAAGAAAGAGACATATAGCGTCAGATGAGTCATGTAGAAAGTCCAAAAGTCCCAGGTTGGTTGAAGAACATGAGATGAGTGATCGTGATCCTCCTCCAGGGACGCCATTATGCTCCAGGCTTCCTCCTGTCCTTGTTGGCGACTTCTATCAGGTATGTGAATTGAAATCTCCATATTTAAACTAAAAAAAAGGTATTTTCACGTCGTGTGATAAAATTGGTTGCTGGAGCTGCAGACCTTAAGCTTGTTGGCCTTGTGTGCAGGTGTGGGAGTTATTGAGGCGCTTCCATCAAACTCTGGGTTTGAAAGAATCTTTCACAATGAAGGAACTTGAGGAAGCACTTAGCAACCCATGCTATGATGTCTCCAATCTTATTAAGAATTCTGAAGGGAAAAGTAATGCAAGTGAAGTCTTAGATTTATGTAGAGGTGATAAAGGAAGTCAACAAGACTCATCTTCATTTGATGAATTTGGCATGGCATGTAATGGAGATAATTTACATACCTTGGTACCTGTTGATTCAAGGAAGACAAAGGAGTCAACTCAAAATAGCTATTCCTCTAGTACAGCTCTAATTCAGGCTCATAGCTCACTGCTAGGTGTGGTAATAAGTGAGCTTCAATGGAAGGTTGCTGCGCTGGTGGATCCAAATTTTGATTCTGGAGAATGGAAAGCAAGAAGGGGGAGAAGGAAAGATTCAGATAGTTCAATCCCTATTAGAAGTAAACTGAATTTGCTACCCATTAACGATTTGACTTGGCAAGAGTTAGCACGGAGGTACATGTTGGCTGTATTATGCATGGATTGTAACACTGACTCTAGTGAGATTACAGCTCGAGAAAGTGGTAAAGTGTTTCGCTGCTTACAAGGTGATGGAGGGGTTCTTTGTGGAGCACTTACTGGAGTTGCTGGGATGGAAGCAGATGCACTTGTAAGATTAGCTTTTGTTCCTTCTATAGTGAAATTCAAGATAAATCTTGGACAAAATTGTCAAATGAAGCAATCTTTGAATCTTGTATTCATGTGACTTATCTTTTTATAATGCTCTGTTTCCCTTTGTCAACTTGCTGGGTTCACATTATGTTTTCTCTTAAGATTTAGGTTTTTTTCCAGCATGCCTGTGGTGTAAGTTGCTTCGTATGCATATTTGTATTTCACTAAGTATTTACTTTTTTTTTTTCTAGTTGTAAGAAAAGCGTGCTGGAGTGTCATAATTTCAACTAACATATGAAAGTTGACGTTCAGTTGCTTGCAGATGCAAAGAAGAAGAATTTTGGTTGTTTAACCAGAGAAAAAGATGTTATCACCATAGAAGAAGAAGTGAATGATGCAACTGCTTCTGAAACGACTGATGGGGATGATGGTGGCATCCCAGAGTGGGCGAAGGTTCTGCAACCTGTTAAGAAGCTTCCTACTAATGTGGGCACCAGAATTAGAAGGTGTGTATATGATGCTTTGGAGAAATCTCCACCAGAATGGGCAAAGAAAAGACTAGAGCATTCAATAAGTAAGGAGGTCTACAAAGGCAATGCGTCAGGACCTACAAAGGTGCAGCTTTTTTATTCTTATTCTTAGGAAACGACATTATGGATGCTTATTTGTTTTCACTTTATATGACTAATGATGTTGTTAATTGTGCTTTTGAACTTTACTTTCATGTTACTTTTTGGAAATTCTGTTGTTGGTCTCTAGTTCTTTCCACAAAATTATTATGGTATTGTTAGAAGTGGTTTTTGACAATAATGGCCCCTGCTAAATTGCTTCAATACTATATGAAAGTAGAGATAAAGAGGAGAGGAGAAATGACTATACACATTGATTTAACATGTTGACTATAAATATGTCCAGACATACAAAGGCTATTGAAGGTCTTGAGATATATTATTTATTCCCATCTCTTAATACAATATTTCTGAATAATATTTAAACAATTCTTTGATGGGATACATAAATATTCACTATTGGATACATAATATTCTTATACTAAATTCAAATTTCTATAATCTTCAATAGCCCCTAATGGCAATTAGGGAATTTTTGTCAAAAGGACCAAAGACATTGTGCATAATGGGGAACCTTGAAACGCTTAAGTAAAATATCTTTTGTTCCTGACATTATTCTTTCTGGTGTAACGGTGTTTGAGACAATATCTTCTCTTGGAAACATTTTCAATAAATTTGAAGTGTCCAATATGCCTTTTTGAACTTGATTTATGATAATCTTTGTTGAACTTTCGTTGAATTTCACATATACAATAAGTTATATGTACTCTTGATTCTGAGTTGAGTACTAATTGTTGATTGAACACAGAAAGCTGTTCTTTCAGTTCTAGCAGATTTACCTAAGGAAGCATTGGCAGAGAAGTCAGCTAGGAAAATCAAAAGGAAGATTGTTATACCTGTATCTGACATTGTAATGAAGAAATGTCGTATTGTCCTACGTCTTGCTGCCGCTGCTGATGATACCAAAGTTTTCTGCACATTGTTGGGAGGAAATCTGCTTAATTCTGGTGACAATGATGATGAGGGACTTCTTGGTTCTCCAGCCATGGTTTCTCGTCCTTTGGATTTTAGAACTATTGATTTGAGATTAGAGGTTGGAGCTTATGGCAGCTCTTATGAATCTTTTCTGGAGGATGTTCGAGAGGTTTGTGCCTAAGCAAATTCTAATTCTTGTCGAACAAAGATAGTTTCCAATCCCCACCTTTAGAATTTCGACTTTGGTTCTTTTGAAAATTGGCTTTATTGATTGATAGTTTGGATGAGTATAGATGAGTTAGGATTTGTAGCAGCTTTCATGCTGGTTCAGCAAAACCTTTCTTTTTTGTTTGGCATTTGTAGAACATCTGTTAGCTCAGCCTCCTGGAGGAACTACTTTTTGCAAGAAATTGCACAAAATTCACCTCATGATTGGATGATCGCCAGCTTCATGGTTTACATATTAATCTGGACAAGTTATGTTAACCTTCAAATAATGACTCTTAAATGCTTTTTAATTTCTTTCTACCCTACTATTGGATCTTTTCCCATTTTCTTAAGCTATAGCTGGATTAATATTGGGAATATTAAAGTGTTTTTATGTTTTACTTTAGGTAGTTATATCCATATATTATATCTCACAATCTAGCTTTGCAGTTATGGAAAATTGTGCAAATCGCATTTGGGGATCAGCCTGATTTGGTTGAATTAGCCACTAGACTAGCCCACAATTTCGAGTCATTGTATGAGGAGGAGGTAAAGGCCAATTCTCTTTACGCAGATTGTCAAACTATTTAGCTTGTTAAAACTAATGGAATTATAGTGTGTTATACATCAAAATCTTTTTCTTCATTAGCTTTATCAGATTCTTTCTTTTTTTTCTTTCCATTTCTGCTTCATGTTCGTAAATCAAGTGCTTGAATATTCCAGCACCTCAAGAGATGTGATATAAATGTGATCCTATACAGTTATCTGAAATCCAGCCTTAGTTGATGGTCATTCTTTTATTTACATGCTCAGTTTGGGCAAGGAAGGGATATATGCAACTTGCTACATACTTTTAGGATTAAAAGATAACTTGGGTTTATATGAAAAAAATTATAGATGAAAAGATGGTCATATAGGTTTGAGAAAAATACTCTATGCAATATGTCAAAGTTGATTTCTAGAAGAAAGATGACATAAGTAACCAATAGATAACTCTTTCTCGAGATGGAAAAAGTTCTAAAGATTGCTAAAATTTATAAAAGAAAGGGGCATATTCCTGTATCTGTTTTTCTACTCAGTTGGTTCTTTGATCCTTTTTGCTGTTTTCTTACTCTGCTGCTTAGCTTGCTTATTTCACATAATGTTTCTTCTTTAGCTATTAATTGAATTTAATATGCCTGAAATGTAGGTGGGCACACTTCTCCAGAAATTTGAAGGGTATGCCAAATTGGATTACATGAATGAAGAAACAAAGAAGGAATTAGATAATATTCTTATTTCCATGAATGAGATCCCAAAAGCTCCTTGGGATGAAGGGGTTTGCAAAGTTTGTGGTGTTGATAAGGATGATGATAGTGTTCTCCTTTGTGACACTTGTGATGCTGAGTATCATACTTACTGCTTGAATCCTCCACTTGCAAGGATTCCTGAAGGGAATTGGTATTGCCCATCTTGTGTTGGTTTCCATATGGTTCAAGAGGTGTCCGGAAACACTCGGGTCATTGGTAAAGGCCACTGTAAAAAGTACAAGGGGGAATTTAACAATAAATATTTGAAAACTCTCACCCATTTAGCTGTTGCAATGGAAGAAAAAGACTACTGGGAGTTGGGTGTAGATGAGGTTTGTTTATGGACCCAAATGTTACTTCTGTAATATATTTTTCATGTAAGTGTGCTAGTTGCTCTTTCTGGAGTTGGAGTCGGTTTTTAAGTGTGCTAGTTGCTCTTTCTGGAGTGTGAGTCAGTTTTTCATATGCAAAATCCATAGAAACCTTGTGATGTAGAACATACACAAATAGGCTTTCTTTTCTTCTCCCGCTGATACCAAAAATAGTTACTGCAAAACTAGTGCTCTTGAATGTTATCGGAGTAAATAGGTTTTGTTCCTAACTTGTGTGGGATTTCTCGCTGAATGATTTTTTGTTGGAATGTTGTAGGCAATTTTTTCTTCTATCAGATAACATTGAGTATGCTGGATATTATGGAATTCTTCTCTCTAAGCTTAAAAGATAGAATTTTGGAAGAATGATTGGATTTTTGAGAGAGAAAATCTTTGTCTATGATGAGTGCATTTTTCTTGTTTGAAGTGTGAAGATGTGCATGTGTGCTTTTTAATGAGGCTACATATACAATTCCATGGCTTCTTGGCACAGCGTCTTGAGTGGATTTTATGGGAATTTAACATTCAAGAAATGATATGCTATTTGTATCTTTCTTTATGGTTGGTTGTCGGTTGACTTCCAGTTTGTTGTTTTCTAGTTCTTAAATCGTTTTTATAGATCGATGTAGATCTTATAGTGTTGATACTTGTCATTTGCTTAATCAGATGCCATTTGTTGTGACTGCAGAGAGTTTTCCTGCTTAAGTTTCTGTGTGATGAATTACTTAGTACAACCCTTATTCATCAACACCTTGAGCAGTGTGCAGAAACCACTGCTGAATTGCAGCAAAAAATGCGATCACTGGTAACAGAATGGAGAAGTTTGAAGTCAAGGGAGGAGTTCCTTGTGTCAAGAGCTGCAAAGAAGGACATTCTTGCGGTTGTAGACTTACCTCTAAAGGAAGGGCTTACTTCTGCGACCTCAAACCAGGGTAAGGGAGTAGGACAGCTACCAAATATGAATGGTGGGGACCACTGTAGAACCTTCTCTGTTGATTCACCAGCAGTAGATTGTGAGAAAGATGGAAAAGGCATTGATGGCATTAACAGAAAGACTTCTGGTATCAATTCTGACAATATTAGTTGCTGCAACAATCAAACTTTAGATGGCATGGATGGTGGAAGTGAAGATGGAGGTATGCATGCTACAGATGATAATAAGATATCTTTGCTTGAAAATGGCAACACTGGTGGACAAAATCATTTGCATCAAGTGACTAAGGAAACCTCTGAAATTCAAGTTCGGGCTAAATTGCAAGGGTACATCAGTGTGAATGATTCTACTTCCGGACTATCTTCAGAGAACCAAGGATTTTACCCAACTTCAGAAAACATTCATGTAGCTCAGCATGGCTCTCCTGCACCTGTGAATGAGTGTCAAGCGCCCAATCTTGAGTTAAGCAGTCTCAAAAATGATATCCTTTGTTTGCAGAATACAATCTTGAGAATAGAAGCACAGCTTGAGAAACAATCACTGCGCAGGGAATTTCTTGGTAGTGATTCTAGAGGCCGTTTGTACTGGGCTTCATCAACATTAGACATGCTTCCTCGAGTAATTGTTGATGGGAGTTTGACATTGCAGCATAGAGAGAAATCAGACGAAAAAGACGTGCTGGAAAATGGCCACATCAATTCAATGGCTAACTGTATTGAATGGGTTTGTTATGAAACTGATGCAGAAATTAAGGAACTTATTGATTGGTTGAATGATGAGGACCAAAAAGAGAGGCAGCTTAAAGAGTCAATTTGGCTGTGGATGAAGTTAAGATTCCAAGGAAGAAAAGAAGGTAGAAATCAATTTCATGAAGAGCATCAAAGAACTTTGTCAACCACCTCAATTGATGATAAAATCACTTCTAATTGCCTAGTTAGCAAAGCTGCTATGCATCTTGAAAAGAAGTATGGTGCTTTCATAGAGTTAGGCACAAAGGACACAGTGAAGAGGCGAGTGAAGAAGGCAAGATTGACTGGTGAAAACAAAATGTGGCGCTGTGATTGCTTAGAGCCCATTTTGCCTTCCAGGCACCACTGCACTTCTTGTCATAGAACTTTTACTTATGAAGCTGAGTTTGAGGACCATAATAATGATAGGTGCAATGTAGTTCCTCCAGTTCCTGAAAAGAATGAAGAGAGAGTTGATTTCTTCAAAGCAAAGGGTGATAAAAAGTCAATGATCACTAAGGAAAATTGTAACAGTGAAAATAGGATGCCTGAAACCTCGATTGGTGGTCAGTCTGAGCTCAGGTCAAAGTTGATTCAGTTTCAAAACACTGATGCTGTGTGCCCCTTTGACTTGAAAGAAATCACCTCCAAGTTTGTGACAGAAAATTCTATTAAGGAATTGGTAAAGGAAGTAGGTCTTATCGGTTCAAATGGGATTCTATCATTTGTTAGGGCTGCGCCTCCTTACCTCAGTGACTCTATGTTAACTATGGTTTCATCTCATAAAGATTTAAGCATTCAAGATGACGAGTTCAATGTTGATGACAAGCCAGCTAAGCCTGATTCACTCAATCAGTTTGCACCAAATAGCTCTTTTGGACAACCTGCTCTAGATGAATTTCATGAAGTGCTAAAATCTGGCAAACCACATTTGGGAAGAGATTTAAAGTCTTATGTAGATAAAAGTGTCCTTCAGGTTGAGCCTGGTTGCTGTTGTGTTGTCCCCAAGTCCTCATTGAGGCCATTGATTGGTAAAGGTTCACTTATTTTAAGGCAACTAAAGGTCAATCTGCTTGACATGGAAGCTGCACTGCCTGAAGAAGCCTTGAGATCATCAAGTTCTGATTTGGAAAAGAGATTGGCCTGGCGATCACATGTTAAATTTGCGGAGTCAATTTATGAGGTTAGCTTTATTATTTGTAGCAACATGTTTTTTGGTTTTCTTTTCAAAATAGAGTTCTGTTTTGATTGCATCTTCCTAAAGTATAGCTTGTTCTTTCAGATGGTTCAAGCAACTATTATATTGGAGGATATGATTAAGATGGAGTTTCTGCGGAATGAGTGGTGGTACTGGTCATCACTCTCTGCTGCTGCCAGAACTTCCACTATTACTTCTCTTGCCCTACGTATATATTCCCTTGATGCTGCTATTCTGTATGATAGGATGTCAAACTCAAATCTAAGCAACAGTTTGAAATCCAGCAGTTTGGTGGACCAGAAGTCATTACCTAGTTCCATTCCTGTGGACGAATTCAAACAAAACAGGAAGTCTAATAAGAAGACTTAGAAGAGGCAGGAGTCAGAAGGTTCATTATTCAAAAAGGTTCCTGAAGTTTTGAGGAAAAGGGATTCTGGTTGCGTTCCTTGGAAGGACAACAGGTTGGTCTTGTGGTGATCGCGGGTGATCAGTAAATGTGGCCTCTTAAATTTGTTTAAACTGCCTTGCTCGATTGCCTTTGGTATACCTGCAACAGATGCCATTGATCCTGTAAATTCATGGGTGAGACGCTCATGTGCTAACTCTGGTGACTGATCGTGAAGTGAGTTCTTCTATAGGAAGCACGGGCACGGGTAGATTATAGAAGAATTAGATATTGACTTTTTGTATTTGTTCCTACTGAAGGCTTCAGTTGGTTGTTTGGCGACGGTTATGGAATTGAAGGATACTCTTACATAAAGGCTCGAGCTGTATACATGAGCAAATAGATGTAGAAGTCGGGAATGAAAAGGACAGCAAACCCAAAAAAAATGGAGAAAGTGTAGCTTTAGTAACATTTCATTCAATTTATAAAACTGTTTTGCGGCTCTTTCATTAGTGTCGTAATCGGCAAAAGAAATTCCATGTGTTTTGGATTTGATTGATTCTTGTGTTGGCTTTTACTGGCCACAAGCAAAAAGGTTTGTAGTTTTGCATGTTCTCGACCAAATTCTTGTGATCAGTCCCCAGGGTTTTGGGTGGAAGATGATGCCTCTGCTTCAATTCCACAGGAGAAAGTAGACGATTTGGTGAGTTCTGAATAAATGATAATATGATTAGGTTAAATTAAAACCCTTTTAATGTGAGACATATTGGTTCTGAGGTGACAAGTATCCTCTGGCGCAAACTTTTTAATCCCACAACTTTATAATTCATCATCTTCTGCAATTCGGTTTCTTAAATTGGAAACTACGCCCAATAGAAACTGTTGGAAGTCCACTGCATGTACGTACACAGCCATACGATTACTCTTCTTGTGAGGTCTGGTTTAGATTGGGTTCCATGTCGTCCTACTTCTTGATAAAGATCGTGACTTTTACGTTACATTTATGCCGAGAAACTTTTCGAGTAGAGATTTGATGTGGGTAGTGAAAAATCGAGAAATAAAAAGAAGATAAAGAAATAACAAGGAAGTGGAGGAGTGGGGATTGTTATTTTTCTGCAAAGTTGGAAGTGGCTTCTGAAGTGAAACAGGAGTTGTTGGAAACCCTAATTTCGTGTCTGCATCCTCACAGACGGCAGGGTGGATGCTCCTAAACCACTTCTTTTCCGATAAAAAAGATGACATTTTTGGATTGTAATTATGACTTTAGGCTTAGGTCACTTGCATGGATCGTTCAAATTTTGGACAGTAAATAATGATTTTTTACCGTAATTTTTTTAAAAAAATAAGTATTTAGTTATAAAATAAAAAAATAATTTTTAATAAATATATTTTTTTGGTAGTTAAAATATAATTTTTTAAGAAACTCAAATATATAGCTTTTGAAAAAAAGTATTTTTTAAGGTATATTTTTTAAATTAATTAATGAACGTATTTTTAGTCCCTTTTGTTCTTATATTTTTCACATAATTTCCATAATACGCACAAACACATCTTCACGTTTTTTTGATATTTATATAATATTATTTTATTTTTTAAATATATTTTAATATTAAATTTTCTTATATTATAATCCATGTAAAAGATTTAGATAGATATATTATATTCTAAAAACACTTCTTTTCCTAAAAAAAAAGATGATATTTTTGGATTGTAATTATGACTTTAGGCTTAGGTCACTTGCATGGATCGTTGAAATTTTGGAGAGTAAATAATGATTTTTTTTTCTTTTGACCAAAAAAAAAAAAATAATGATTTTTTTTACCCTAATTTTTTTAAAAAATAAGTATTTAGTTATAAAATAAAAAAATAATTTTTTAATAAATACATTTTTTTGGTAGTTAAAATATAATTTTTTAAGAAACTCAAATATAGAGTTTTTGAAAAAAGTACTTTTTAAGGTATATTTTTTAAATTAATTAATGAGCGTATTTTTAGTCCCTTTTGTTCTTATATTTTTCACATAATTCCTATAACACGCACAAACACATCTTCACGTTTTTTGATATTTAGATAATATTATTTTATTTTTTAAATATATTTTAATATTTATTATTAATATTAATTTTTCTTATGTTATAATCCATATAAAAGATTTAGATAGATATATTACATTCTAAAAACACTTCTTTTCCTGAAAAAAAAGAAGACATTTTTGGATTATAATTATGACTTTAGGCTTAGATCACTTGCATGGATCCACTTGGTCTCTCTCTTTTGTTTTCATATTTTTTCTTCTTTTTTTTTGTACAAAGAGAAACAGAAAACAAAATTACAAGGCAAGTCTGGGGAGACAGATCCCCGATAGATCCTTTAATAGGATGTGGTGGCACCCTGTGGGTGTAGTGTCAAAATAGGTGACTCCAATGTCGGAGTGGACAACCTAGATAGCAAGCCAATCAACGTATCTGTTGCTCTCTCGGTAGACATGTCAATGAACAACAGACCAGTCCATGGTGAACAGCTCTAGGATACCTGTAACTATAGGGTTGAGAGACTGGGAGCGGGTGTCCGTTGAAGAAAAGAGTTGATGTACCACGAGCGAATCCACTTCCAGCTCTATCCTGCGGAAGCCCATATGCCAGGCAAGCGAGAGGCAGGTAAAGACGCCCCAGAGTTCTGCAGATGACGCCGCGCACCGTCCAAAGTTTTGAGTGAAGCCTCCAAGCCAGTTGCCGTTACTATCACGAAGGAGGTCACTTGTTGTAGCCGAGCGGTGGGCGTGATTGCAGGCACCATCTGTATTCAATTTAACCCACCCTGGAGGCAGTTTGCTCCAACCGATGAGCTGTTCCTGGCGGAGTTGGAAATCTACGGTGGCTCGGCGCTGCCACTCGGTAGACTTGGGAATCTGATTTGCAAAAGACAAAATAGGGAAAATAGGTGAGGATGGCCAAGTAAATTGATGATCGAAAAGAGACTTGTTCCTCCATATCCAGAGGAACCAACATGTCGTGCCAAAAGAAGCGTCCAGTCTTGGCCCAGGACTTTCCGGTGTTGTTGCAGGTTGATGAGAATCCAGTTCCTAGTAGGCAGCGAGGAGTAGTCAAAAGCAGCGAAGATCGATGGGAAGACGGCCCACACTTGACGAGCTTTGTAACAATCCCTAACAGCAAGGATGGAGGACTCTTCTAGATGGCACTGGTGGCAGGTGCCATCAGAAGTGAGGTGCTTGCGGACGCGCTGATGGTTATTAAGTAACTGATCTTTCGCTAGTAACCATAAGAATGATTGGATCCTTTGGGGTCCCGACCACTGCGAAATAGCCCGCCATATTTCATGCGAAGGTTCGTCGTTGTGGCCTATAAGCATTGAGTATGTGGAGGCAATAGAGAATAGACCATTGTCAGATGCTCCCCATATCAACCTATCCAGTCCCAGATACGACTTAGGAGGAAACGTGCCGACGATGGTTTGGCAAATCTGAGACGGGAGATAAGGTTGGAAGATTTCCCAATTCCAGTTGCCGGTGGAATTTGCGAAGTGGTGGACAGTGAGGCTAAGCTGTGTAGCTGGGATAGGAAGGGTAGTATGGGAAATGAGAGGGCTCACTTCCGTGACCCAAGGGTCAAGCAAGAAGTGCGTCCTGGTGCTATCGCCGATCCTCCATTGCAGGCCTTGTGACACGATGGGCCATGTGGCCTGTATGCTCTGCCATACCATAGAACCCCCGGTGGATGGAAGAAATGTGGGAAGACAGTGGGCGTCAAACTTATATTTCCTGGAGAGCACCTTGACACATAAAGCGTTAGGGTTGGCGATCAACGACCAACCGAGTTTGGTTAGGAAGACATCATTCGTTTCCCTGATTCTACGGATGCCAAGGCCCCCCAACTCCTTAGGTTTACACACTTCCTCCCAGTTGACTAAGTGGATCTTTTTCCGGCTGTGAGACGAGCCCCACAAAAATTGTCTCATGGCTTGTTCCAACTCGTCACATAGACCTCGCGATAACCGGATAGTATGCATAGTGTAGCTCGAGATGGCCGCTAAAACAGATTAGATCAAGGTAATGCGGCCAGCGAAGGACAGCGTGTCGGGGGACCAGCCCGATAAACGTTGATGGACCCTGTCGAGAATGTACTGGTAGGTTCTTTTGCTGACGCGTTGGTGTAGAAGTAGAACCCCAAGGTACCTCACGAGATCAGTAGTCGAGGTGAAAGCTAAAGCATGGCTTAAGGATTAACAAGTTGAAGGAGGGGTATTCCTGGAGAAGACATATCTCGATTTGGCCATGCTCACCCGTTGGCCCGAAGAAGCACAGAAAGAATTCAGGATATCCCGAATGACGTTCACTTGGTCAATGTCAGCTTCGGAGAAGAGAATGAGATCGTCGGCGAAAAAGAGATGAGAAAGGGGGGACCATCTGTACTTAATTTGATCGGTCGCCATCTACCGTCAGATACTGCTTGTGTGATCGCTTGATCGAGCCGTTCCAGAAAAAGAACAAAGAGATAGGGAAAAAGAGGGTTGCCTTGGCGAAAACCCCGGGAAGGTGTAAAGGCCTCATTAAGCTCACCATTCCAGTTCACTTGAAAGGAGGTAGTAGTGATATACTTCATAATGAACAAAATCAGAGAATCGGGCAAGTCAACATCAATCAGGGTGTTTTGGATGAAGTCCCAAGCTAGACGATCATACGCTTTCTCGAGTTCCACTTTGATAACCATAATACTCGTCCGACCGGTCTTCCTTTTCATGGAGTGAATTACCTCTTGAGTGATGATGATATTGTCGGTAATAAGGCGCCTGGGTACAAAGCTGCACTGAGTAGGGGCAACAAGCTTTGTAAGGTAAGGCTTGATCCGATTAACTATAATTTTAGTGAGTGCTTTGTATATCACACTGCAAAGAGCTATCGGCCTGAACTGAGTAAACGACGAGGGGGACGGAGTTTTAGGGATAAGGACCATAATAGTGTGGTTCAGAGTCGACTCTCAAGCCTCATGACGAAAGATGCGCTGGAGAAAAAGAGTCAGGGAGAGTCCCACAGTGTCCCACAGGGATTGGTAGAATAGTGCTGTAAACCCATCAAAGCCAGGAGCTTTATTAGGAGCTATAGAGAAGAACGCCGTCTTGATTTCATTTGGGCTTAAAGGACAAGTGAGTTCAACGGTCATGTGAGGCTAGATAGGGGGAAAGAGACCATAGTTCTGCCAAGCAGAAGGGGACTACCCATCGAACTTGTATAAATCCTCTAGATACTGTTGCGCTAATCCACGGCTGGCTGCGGTGTCGGTGATCACGTTACCAACGTCGTCGGTCAACGAGATGGTACGAGTTTGTCGACGCCTAGAGCGGGTAAGAGCGTGTAATATACAATTCCCAAAGAGCATTTAATTGGCAAGACAACTCTTTCCTTAACCAACTATTGGGAAGTCTTATTGCACATACACATTCCAGGTTCTTGTTAATTACATACATCTCCTTGCGATGTCGATCACCACACCCACCACGGTTCCACCTCCTCGTGCTTGCAATTCTATTGATGCGGCGGCGAACATTTCTGATAAATAATTCCGGCCATCATCACTACCGTCTTCTACCTCAGATTGGACACTATCAACTAGGACACCATGTCCAGCAAAATTGTCATCATTTTGGAAGTATGAGTTCCCATTGTCCACAAACTGTGGACCGCCCTCATCCACCACTGCACTGCCACTGCTTCCCGAACTCAGGCGGTCCTCTGCCTTCGTGTTGAGTTGAACTGCGGACAGGTAGGATGTATCTGTCAGGAGAGACTCTGACCTTTGGCCTGCTATTGGTGCCATGCTTCCGTCTTTGGCCTGAAGCTTCTCAGTTAAAGAAACCACCTGGAGAAAAGTGTTACATATTTAAAAACTTGGTGAAAACTGAAATCCATAACTTAAGCTTTAATGCATAACTAAGAATGAGTCAATTTATAAAAGCATATTTCTTGTGAAGGTCGCTGTGGTATATTCCTCTTTTCTCTCCATTTAATAAAATTACTGTCTTTTTCAACCAAAGGTGCGATGAGTCCAGATCCTCTGTCTAATTTTATGGTGTCTTATCGTGTCCAGTGAATCTCAGCCATTTATTTATGTAGGTCCCGCGTGGGTCCCACAGAAATAAATGCGGGTTCCGCAGAAATAAATGGCAGAGATTCATTGGACACGATAAGACATCATAAAATTGGACAGAGGATCTTATCTCAGGTGCGATATGCTATTTTGTATGACACATGTTTGTCTATGTAAGATTGAGTATCATTTACCTTAGCCCCCACTACCTACGTGGGAGTCTTATCTTTAAGCTTTTGTTTGGATGGAGGGAAAGCAAGAGAAAAGAAAGGAAGAGAAATATAATTTCTCTTCCTTTCTACTGTTTGGACA
>JANVCQ010000008.1:10488101-10498198 GCA_025531925.1 Erythroxylum plowmanianum | reverse complement strand
TTCTTTTGTCAATATAAGTTTCAATTCCCTCCTATGTGCAAATAAGGAATCCAAACAAGGGAAAGGAAATCCCATTTCTCTTCCATTCTTTTCCCCTCTTTTCTCCTCAATATTTCCTTTCCTTTCCCTTGTGCAAATAAGGATCCAAACAAAGGCTAAAGGAATATCGAGTTTCGATAAGAAAATACACATCAAGGTACCAGTATACAGATTTTAAAGATTTTGTAATTGTCACAGTCAATCGTCTTTCTATTCTCCACCGATTGGTTGGTGGTGTGTAGCTATGAAGTTTCGACTACTTTCCAACTTTCCAAGAACAATATGGGTTGTTTTCATATACTCAAAAGTCATGAAAAAGACCTATTCTTTGGTGAAAATGATTATAACTGAACTAATTTGTGTATTCATTCAAGAATACCTCAGATTTAAGCCTCTCAGTTTCCTTAACAAGAGAGTCATGATTAGAGTGAAGTGAATCATAAGAAGCTTTGAGAAGATCATATTCTTTTTCAAGTTGTTTTGTCTTCCATCGGGCCCTTCTGTTCTGGAACCAGACAGCCACTTGCCAAGGTTGCAGTCCTAGCTTCTTGGCCAACTGGGTCTTTCTCTCTGGCTCCAGCTAGTTCTCTGTCTCAAAACTCTTCTCCAGCAGATGAACCTTTTTGAAAAGCACTAATAAGTCTCATTTATCAGTCACTACAGATATATTCTAAAAAAGGAATATTTGATCAATCTACAGATCTGTCTAGCTCTTGAGGGCACGAACTAGGCAGAAAGATTCCAACTTTTAATTTGCTAGATTGACTGGCATGCAAACCAAAAGAACAAAAATCCCATGTTTGGAATTTAATATGTTCTCATTCTATCTTCCGTTTTTCTTGTTCTAGTTCATCACGTACAAAGCAAAAATAAGTTTTTCATGTCAATATATTTTAATTCTTCAAGGAACCAACCAGGAAACTTGTTTTTACTGGAAAATGGAAGAGAACTGCATCCCGAAATGGCTGGCATAGATTTACACGAGCTTGTTTATTAACATGAGCTAAGCTTGACAAGGAATATCGTTCATTGTACTTATTAAGCATATGTTGACTATGGGAGGTGAAACCTGAACCACCAAGAAACCAAACCGACCTGCTCAGGGGTGAGGCGGCCCTTCTTCTCTGGCAACTGCTCGTCGCAATATTCTTCATCAAAAATGTCATCAGACGAGTAGAAAAATGGTCTTCTCTTGGATGTATCCTCCATATTCATCATTGATCTTGGACTTTCAGCACCAATAAATACAGAAGAAAACCATTTGGTAACACTAGGTTAGTTACTGTGTCAGAAATTGAAGCTCTTAAGCAATAAAAGAAAAATGGAAGTTCTGCATATTGAGTGATTTCAGAAAAGAAGAATTAAATTGAGCTAAAATATCGCCAAACAACTTTAGATAAACAACTTTTAAGAATTTTAAATTCAAATAGAAGTTAAATCCAACAAGAAGGTTTGCAATTCTGTAACTCTATACTAGTCTGTAAGAAAACAACGAGAAAGGTGGTAGCAATTTTATAGCTATATCCAATAACCAGAAGAAATTACAAATTTTAGTGAAAGAACCGAAGAGCAGACAAAGAAAATTGAAGGACAAGAAGATACAAATTACCTCGGAAAAGAGGATCGCCATGCCCAAGGAAAAACGTGTTTCCCTGATAAGAGGGGCAAAGAAAAGGCGTTCGGACTCCATATCCACTGTTTTTGTACGTCCAACAAATTATTAAGTATCTTTCGTTGTGTCAGATCCCTGTTTTGTGGTCAAAATTCCACCGGTGAGGAAGATCCGGCAAGCTAGAGACACGCAGAAACTATTAACACAAGTGTGCTAGTTATTGTGCACATTTATATAGCATACAGGGTGAATTAAAAAAGCATGAGCTTGTGGCGGAAGAAGCTGGTATTCCACAGCAACCTTGCCGGAGCCTTAAGTGGACAGATGCAAAATCCCATCAGTCCACCAGTGAACGGTGAAGGTGGTTGTGTTGGTTTTGGAATAGAGAAACAATTCAAAAAGGGTATGGAAACGACCACACCACCATAAAAACCGATTGTATCAAAAGAAGAAAATGGAGACCCAATATGCGTAATTCCAAATTCCAGCGAGGATAAGCAAGAAATGAGGCAGATACGCTTGAAAGCGTCACCTTCTAGGTGTTTTTTGCGACTAAAGTTTTTGAGTAGAGTTAAGCTGGTAGGGTTTTATACATGTGGAATGACTAAAATTTCGTTGAAAAGTGGGGGTACTACGGTCATTCGATTGCATGGTGGACTTTAATATGAAAGGAATTTGGAACGTTGGATTGGGAAGAGGAAGAGAAGTGGTTCCATGCTTTTTGATCGGAGGATTGTGGGATGTAACGGCACAATCAGTTTGTTCTTAGAATCACTCAAGTTGACTCAGTCCTATCTATCTTAACTGATATTTTGCATTTTGAATATTTGTTGCTAGTATACATGAAGTTGTTATTTGGCTGTTACTTTCTTATGTATAAATATTCATGTGATGATTCAATAAAACTCAAGCATATTTTTACAGTTCATTTACATTGTTACGGTATCAGAGCCAGCCTACACTCTCACGAGCAACAACCAAATTAAGATAAATTCAGATTTTTTTCTCTACCACTCTATTTCAGTCTTTTATTCTCACCATACCTTCCTCCAGTACTGTCACAAATGCCGATACTACTTTAATCCCCAATAATCCAAAACAAATAGTACAATTCAATCCCTCCTCACAACTCCCAATTAAACTTTCTCGAAGCCACAATTTTCCCACATGGAAGGCTCAAAACGCCATGCTTCTCCATGACCATGATCTATATGGTCATCTTGATGGCTCCACGCCATCACCCTCCTTTACCATTACCTCCGACGGTACTGAAACTCCAAATCTAGTATATAAGGATTGGTTTCGTCAAGATCAACTTATCCAAAATGCTCTAATGGCTTCAGTTGACGCCACAATTGCCTGCACTGTTGCTTCTGCTGCCACTTCCAAGATCGCGTGGGACAATCTCCACACTGCTTATGCTAACAAATCACAGACCCGCATTTTCAGTCTTCGTCATCATCTGAATTGCCTCACCAAGGACACAAAATCTATTGTTGAATACCTGCGTGAGATATGGTCTCTTTTTGACGAACTCGCTATAGCCGGCTCTCTTGTTCCCATTGAAGAACTAGTTGTGAAGATTCTAAGTGGCCTCGGCCCCGAATATCGTGAGATTTCAGTCTCTATTCGTGCCCGTGATTCTCTGATTACATATGACGAGTTTTTTGATAAGCTACTATATCATGAGCTCTTTCTTAAACATGAAGACTAAAAAAAAGTTGCTACACAAATTATTGCCGCCATTGCTCAATGTGCTCCCAACAATTCTCCGGTCAATCGCAACTCCCGCTGACCAACCTCTAACAATAATTGGCGTCAACAGCCTCGCCAACCCACTCTGGTTCCCAACCAACAGTGGCTCAATCTTCCTCCTCAAACCCAACATCTCCGCTGCCAACTATGTGAGAAGTTCGGTTACACTGCCAATGTATGTCGTTCATAGTCTCACAATCACTTTGAGGCCAAAGCCAATTTTGTATCCCGCACTCCTACATCAACTGATCCATGGATCCTTGATTCTGATGCCTCTCATCATATCAGTCTCGACACACAATCCCTTCAAACTATCGAACCTTTCACTGACACCGACGAAGTGACAATAAGTGATGGTAATGTTATTCCAATTACTCAAACTGGTAATACTCATTTACGTAGTTCAACTTCAGCCTTTAAATTATCAAATGTTTTATGTGCTCCTGCCATTAAATGTAAGCTTATTTCTGTGCATCAATTTTGTAAGGATAATAAAACCTCCATTGAACTGTTTCCTTTTCATTTTGTTGTGAAGGATCTACGTACGGGGGCAACACTACTGTGCGGCCAGAATAATGCGGGACTATACAAATGGCCATCTCTATCTCGCCCCGCCATCAACTTAGCTACTGCTGATCCTTCCCTTCATCTGTGGTACAACCGATTGGGACATCCTCACTCTCGAATTTTATTTTCGATTTTAAAAACTACTGGTCTTTCCTATTCCTCTAAAGAAAAGTTTCTTTTTTTAAATTCTTGCTCTTGCAATAAAGCACACAGATTTCCATTTTACCAGTCTACTTTGATCAGCAACAATCCGTTCCAAACAATTTTTAGCGGCTTGTGGGGTCCTTCCCTAGTGTTATCGATTGATAAAAAGCGATATTATTGCCTTTTTGTTGATCATTATACTAAGTACATGTGGTTGTACACTTTGAAAAACAAAACTGAGGTTTCCCATATTTTTCAAACTTTGCATCCTATGCTTGAAAGATATTTTGGACACAAAATTTTAACTCTTTACACTGATGGGGGAGGTGAATACCGTACCTTTGATTCCTATCTCACCTCTAATGGCATCCAACATCTACTATCCCCGCCATACACTCCTCAACATGTTGTCATAGCCGAAAGACGTCAACGATACCTTATTGAAACAACCAAAACCTTACTTCACCAAGCTTCCTTACCATCCAATTTTTGGACCTTTGCTTGTCATCATGCCACATATCTCATTAATAGATTACCTACGTCTACAGTAGCCCATACATCTCCATATGAAGTCCTATTTAAAGAAACACCTAAATATGACTCTCTCTGACCTTTTGGTTGCGTATGCTATCCATGGTTACAACCATACGCCAACCATAAATTAGATCCATACTCTAAACCTTGTGTCTATCTCGGTATTTCCCTTACCCATCATTGTCATCAGTGTTTTGATCCCACTACTTCCAAAATTTTTCTTTCACGGGATGTCAAATTTTTTGAAAATATTTTTCCTTTTTGCAAATATATTTTCCACTTTCAAAAAACACTATTCCACGGTACAATGGGAAATTATTCCTTCAGATCAAACCCATCCACCTTCAGAACTTAGCCATCATTCTTCCAATTCCATTGACACTTCTCTTCTTCCACATATTTCGGTTGCACGAGATACAAGTCACTCTCCTTCCACCAATTCTTCTGCACAGCATGTCGCCTCTAGAGATCCATCCGCCAGTCACAACTTAGGTATGCTATTTATTTTTCGCTCACCCCCACTCACCAACTCCACCAGACGACCCTCTCCTCCCATCTCTGCCAATCGAAAGCCACCTATACAACGAACATATCAACGTCGTCCACAAAACCAGCGACCTTGCACAATGATACAACCCCCTAAACCCTTGCTCCCTATAACACAAACCTCCTCCACTCCCTCACATGAGCCTCGTACTATAGTCTCCCGATCCCAAAACGACATATTTAAGTGTCGTAAAATAGTTGACTACACAGCCCAAGTTACCACTAATGATAATTTTATTCCTGTCACTTATAAACAAGCACAGAAATCTGCTTCTTGGAGGGCGACAATGCAGGCTGAATTTGATGCGTTAATAAAGAATCAGACTTGGAAATTGGTTCCACATGACCACACCAAAAACATTGTCCCCTGTAAGTGGTTATTTCGTGTTAAAACAAAGGTTAATGGGTCCATTGACAGGTACAAAGCACGCTTGGTTGTCAAAGGATTCACACAATGACCTGGAGTTGATTTTCATGATACCTTCAGCCCCGTGATAAAACCGGTCACTATCTGTACTGTTTTAACTATTGCTGTCCAACGCCACTGGCAGTTGCATCAAATTGACGTCAACAATGCATTTCTACAAGGAACATTAACAGAGGAGGTCTACATGTCTCAACCTCCAAGTTATGAGTGTCCGAATCTCCACAATCATGTATGTCGTTTGAAAAAGGCAATTTATGGGCTTCGACAAGCACCTAAAGCATGGTATGATGCCCTTACCACTTTCTTGACAAAAATGGGATTCAAAATGTCTACGTGTGATAATTCTCTTTTTGTGCTGCATAATTTGGGAGTTACAATTTATATCTTGGTCTATGTCAATGATATCATCATCACTGGCAGTAGTGAACCGCTTGTTAAGCAAGTTATTGCCTCTCTTGCCAAGCAATTTTCACTTAAATATCTTGGGTTGCTGAATTTCTTCTTGGTTATTGACGTCCAACGAGATGCTGAAGGGCTATTCTTGACTCAATCCAAATATATTCAAGAGCTACTCCATGATTACCACATGCACGAGAGTAAGGGTGTTTAATCACCCATGAGTATATCTGAACCGTTGATTCTTAATGACGATGCTCCCAAAATTGATGCCAAAGAATATGGGAGTGTCCTCGGCAAACTTCAGTATCTCTCATTCACGAGGCCGGATATCTCCTTTTCAGTCAATAAGCTCACTCAGTTTAGCAACTCCCCTTCCACCACTCATTGGAAAGCTGTTAAACGACTACTTCGGTATTTAAAGGAAACATCCTCTCATGGTCTTCGTCTTTCCTCCAAGTCAGCTCCTTCTCTAACCATATATATAGATGCTAACTGGGCTGGAGATATTATTGATCGTCATTCCATTACTGGGTTTATTATCTATCTTGGGTCTTCTCCAATTTCTTGGTGCTCTAAGAAACAACAAACCATTTCCCGGTCATCTACAGAAGCTGAGTACCATGCGGTAGCTGCTATTGTTTCAGAAACTACTTGGATCACTCACTTTCTCAAGGAACTCCATGTCTCTCTCCCTCACTCACCATTGATACTATGTGATAACATTGGAGTAACTTATATTGTTGCCAATCCTGTGCATCACACAAAAATGAAACATATAGAAGTTGATATGTACTTTGTTCGTGATTTGGTGCGTCGCCGTCAAGTTCGTGTCTCTCACATTCACTCCGCTAATCAACTTGTTGATCCACTCACCAAGACTTTGTCCAGACCAGCCTTTCAACGTGTACTTCCCAAGTTAGGTGTTATTACACCACACCTTACTTGAGGGGGGGCATAACAGCACAATTAGTTTGTTCCTAGAATCACTCAAGTTGACTTAGTCCTATCTATCTTAATTGATATTTTGCATTTTGAATATTTGCTGCTAGTATACAGGAAGTTGTTATTTGGTTGTTACTTTCTTGTGTATAAATATTCATGTGATGATTCAATAAAACTCAAGCATATTTCTACAGTTCGTTTACATTGTTAGGATGCAATTGGATTAGGACAAGAATGTATGTTGGGAATTAGAGGTCTAAGTCTAAGCAAATATATCCTCACATGTGTTGGCCACCAAAAGTTTGTAATCCTATCATCAACGATTAAAAATCCAAATAAAAAGGTGAATGAAAATAAAAAAGCATATTTTTGAGGAGCATGAAAGCTCAGTTGATGTAATGGAAACGACCCATCATTACTCTTCAATTCCTTCCAAACTTTTGCTGACCGTGTCTGATGTGATAGAATTACTTACTTGAGAGCTCCTGTGTAGATTTTATACATATATAAATTATACATTGTTGATACTAACATGCACCTATGGTTTCTAACTTTATTATCCATTAAAGTTATAACATTTAATAGTTTCTTTATCGTTTCTCTTGTTTTAATATCTCCTAATGCCTCTTGTCTTTGTTTCTACTATAAAAACTCCTCGCTTCTACTCTTTCCCTCGCTCCCACCACTACACATATTCTTATTCTCTCTAACCAAAACGTATCTTCTTCCACAAAAGACATCTTTACCCATATATCCCGTTTATTTTGTCTATTCTACTTTTTTCTGCTTTATTTATTTTTGGAGATAGTTTCTACTCTACCCTTTGGAGGTGGAGAAGGTGTTAACCTTAGGGTTGGATCCTACTATTTTGTTACATTGTAGAGGGAAAATTTTCGACTTAGGACAGTGATTTTTCACGATACCTTACATTTTAGATAAACCATTCCAATTTAATTATTATTGCTATTTTTACTTACAATCTAAGTCAGAAACTCTTTCGTTGCTACTGTTTGTTAGAAATTACTGCGATTTTACTGGTGCATATTTATTTTGATAGAAGTCGAATACGGTGTTATTTTCTTCGTATTGTTGATTATTTCATGTGAGACATTTATGCTTTGGATTTAATATGTCGTCTGCAAATGAGACCAATGTAGGTTCTGTAGTGACTGTTTCCCACATAAGTTTAGCCTTTATCACGTAGCCCCGAAAATTATACCTAACCTAACTAGGTTAGACTCAGATAGGAGAAATTTTAAACAATGGTATGAGAAAATTCTGTTTTACTTTCAACAATACGAAATCAATTATGTACTATTTCAAGAGATCCCTAGTGATAATACGGACCCTAAGACTACTAAGGATAATCGTATCGTTAGGGGAGTGTTACACAACCATATGATTAACCCTTTGTTTGATATCTACTTTAAGTACAAAACTACTAAGAAAATTTGGGACGCTTTTGAAGCGAAATATTGGACGGATAATGCTGGTACTTAGAAATATGCAATTGCTAGATGGTTAAAATTTATTGTTGTTGATGATAAGCCTATTATAGACCAACTACATGAGTATGAAAATCTAGTTCCTGAAATCCTTACTGAGGGTATGAACATCTGTGAGATGTTTCAAGCTAATGCCCTTATTGAGAAACTACTTGCCTCATGGAATGAGTATAAAAACTAGTTGAGGCATAAAAAGAAAGACGTGAAACTTCAAAAATTGATAGGACATATAAAGACTGAGGATGCCAATCGTGCACAAGATAAGACCAAAACACTCACCCTTATCCCTACTATTAAGGCTTATGTGGTAGAATATAGAAATGCTAATAACTTTAAGAAGAATGGTGGACAAAACAAATCTTTCAACAACAAGTAGGGTCAGTTTAAGCGTAAAAGGATTGATGGTGACTATTGGTGGTGTCACAAGCCAGGCCATCCTGATGCCAATTGTCAAGCTAGAATCAACTATAAGAAGAAAGGCTAAGGACAAAAATCGCAACAGTTCGAGAAGGAAACTAGACGGGGTACCAATGGGATAACCAAAAGAACTTTGGTAAGCCTTAAGCTAATATGGTTGAACTTGGCGATGACAAAGAGATCATTACTACTATGGTGTCTGAAGTCAACCTGGCTGAAAATTTGGTCTAGTGGATCATTAAAATAGGATTCACATGCCACATATGCACCAAGAAGGACCTATTTAAGGAGTTGAATGATCTTGTTGATGGTGAATTCGTATACATGGGCAACTCTAATAGAGTTTCTGTCTAAAGAGTTGGCAAATTCTCAAACTCACTCACTTTTGGAAAAGTGTTGGCATTATAAAATATTTTGTTTGTTCCTGATGTACGTAGAAACTTGATTTCTAGTACATTGCTTAACAAAGTCGGTGTTAAACTGACCTTTGACACTGATAAGCTAGTTCTGACTAAGAATGAAAACTTTGTTAGAAAAGGGTTTTGCAATGGGGCCTTGTTTATACTTGACGTTGAAATGAATGCATCTGCTTCTTCTGCGTATATTGTTGAGTCTTTAGAGCTATGACACTTTAGACTTGGGCATGTGAATGTGAGTTATATTAAGAGGATGCAAAGTTTAAACTTATTATCTAATCAGATCACTAATGAAATGGAAAATTGTCAAATTTGTGTTGAGGCTAAACACTTTACGAAAACTTTTAAATTAGTGATTGTGAGAGAGTCACAATTGTTAGATTTGGTGCACACAGATCTAGGTGAGTTTAAGAATGTATGAGTAAATGAGGCATGAGATATTATAGTACCTTTGTGGATGATTGTTATAGATTTACTAAGATTTTCTTATTCAAAAATAAAAGTGAAGCAAAGGAAATGTTTATGAAATACAAAGCTGAGGTTGAGAATCAATTGGAAAGAAAAATTAAGAGATTAAGGTCTGATCTAGATGGTGAGTATAGTACTAATTTCCTTGCTGATTTTTATTAAAAAAATTGGTATTATTCATAAGCTTTTAGCCCTTTGTACACCTGAACAAAATGGAATAGCCAAGAGAAAAAATTGAACACTTAAGGACATGATGAATGCAATGTTGATTTCCTCAAGATTACTTGATTTGGCCGGGGGGGGGGGGGGGGGTGCGATTATTTTTG
>JANVCQ010000008.1:10433353-10479066 GCA_025531925.1 Erythroxylum plowmanianum | reverse complement strand
TTTAAGTTGAATATTAAAGAAGAAGTTGAAAAATTATGTAAGGTTGATTTTAATAGACCAACCAGATGTATTAAGTGGTTAGCTACGTTGTACTTGCAGTTCAAAAGAATGAAAAGATAAGAATTTGTGTCGATTTTAGGGATTTAAATGTAACTGCTCCTAAGAATGTATACACGATACCGATTGCAAATTCTTTGATAGATGCAACTAAGCATTCTTTATTTTTTTATGGATTATTTTTCTAATTATAATTAAATTTTTATAACCAAAATGATATCTCCAAAATAAATTTTAAATCCACGGTCAATAGGGAATTTGAGTGAGTTATAAAGCCTTTCAATCTAAAGAATGCAAGAGTTATTTATCAAATAATGTGGTGTTCTTTGAAAGTTTACATAGATGATGTTATTATAAAATAAAAAAAGAGGGAATATCATATCTAGGATTTACGAGAAGCATTTCATAGGTTGAGAATACACAAATTAAAGTTAAATCTCCTAATATGTGTTTCGAAGTAAAAGTAGGTAACTTCATGGAATTTTTAGTTCACAGTAGGGGAATTGAGCTAGATAAAAATAAAGCAAAAGCCATTCTTGAAGAGAAACTGCCTTGGAGTAAGACAAAAATTTAGCCATTTCTGGGCTAGGTAAATTATATAAGAAGGTTAATTGCTAATCTGACAAGAAAAACAAAAGAATCTTTAGACCAATTATTACGGTTAAAGAATTCCATTGGAAAGAAAGGCATCATGCAACATTTGACAATATGAAGGAATACCAAACCAAACCTTCAATATTGATGCCCCCTCAAAAAGAACTTATCTTAAAGTTTTATATTTTTATTATGGAAGAATGTATTGGATGTCTATTGACTCCAATAATCAAGTTCACAATAAGCTAACCTGATTCTATCAGTCTTATTAACTCCTTTCTATCATTGTGAACCTGATTATCATTTTGAAAAGAAAAATGACAAGACCCTTCCTTGTCAATCTCACCTAAATAACAAGACACTTTAAAGTTTTGATCCATTCAATATCCACCAAAATTTCGATTTTATTGACCTATCAAAAATACTAAAGTTTCCAAAAAAGTTTTACTACAATTTTGACGAAGAACAAGTTAGATTATAGAAGAGGTAACTAAAAGGGTGAAAGTACTGACCTAAACACCAAAAATCACAAAATGAAATTCAACTTGATGTTTAATTAATTAAAACTGAACATGTTAATTTCGTAAAAGACTAAATCGAATTGAATCCAACTATATTTGCCATGCTTAAGACCAAATATTATTATATTGTAAATTATATGTTCTTTCTCCCCGTAATTGAGGTTATAAATTATATGAAAATTGAAAAATACTAAACACTTAACATTTTATTATCAAACCATAGTTTTGGTGAGCACAAATTAAAAGCATGTGATGAAGAAGTAGAAATAACCATAAAGTAATTTAGATTAATATTTGTAGTAATCAAAGAGAAGTGCCTTAGTCCATTAATACACCAACTGATGAAAGATGAAAGCTGGCCCAAGAATTGAATGTTACACATTTAGTTTTATATTTCTTTTTTATTCACATTAATAGTAATAATTATAATATTATTGTTTAAAGTTAATTTACTATAAATACAAAGGGCTTATTTCTTTAGTTATTAGAAATATAATTAGAGAGGGAATGAAACACATGCACACACACACCTCTCCTCTCTCTCTCTCCGTTCATGAAACGGTTTTCTTTTTTCTTCTATCTTTCCCACCTGTCAACTAACTCCGCTCTCACTCACACACTCATTTTCTCTCGAAAACTCTTTCACGCTCTTTTTTCTCCAGACAAACCCATTCACACACTCTCTCTCCCTCTCTCTATCTCTTCACCAGAAGGTCTGTTTGGGCAAAGATGGTGAGCGCTAGAGTGTTTCGCTATGTCGTTGGCATTATCGGTACCTACCTATTTCTTTCTGTATACATGCATGTACGTGTGTGTAGTCTTTTTAACTCTCCCTCTCTATATATATTCACTGTGTTGACTTTGATTTAAGCCGGACCTGATCATGTAATCCAACCAAAGAGAACAAAAATGGAGCCTATGTGGAGGCGCAATGTGTATGAATAGGCCTGTATATAGATAAACAAACGCATGCGTAGGTATAAGAGTGCATGAACGTTTATGTTATATATGTTGTGTGCTCTTGACGCTGGTTTTGAATAATTTGTTTATAGGTATCTTTCTCTCCTATTATTTAATTTGTTTGGGAATTGCGAGTTTTATATTTGAATTGTTATTCCTGTATAATAGACGTATAATTTACATTTGGAGATTATTCTTTTTTGTAATTTTCCATTGTCCTAATTTTTATCAGGGAATGTGATCTCCTGCGGTCTCTTCCTATCTCCGACGTAATTCCTCTATGTAGCTACATTTCTTAAGATTTATTCGAATGACAAATAATTAAAAAAATTGAAAGTATATGTATGGTGTGTACTACAGGCCAACATTCTACAGAATATGGAGGAAGAAGGATGTGGAGGAGTTTCAGTATTATCCATATGTGGCAACTGTACTGAATTGCATGTTCTGGATGTTCTACGGGTTGCCCATTGTTAAACCTGACAACATTCTTGTGCTCACCATTAATGGCTTTGGTCTCCTTATTGAGCTGATTTACCTTGCCCTTTACTGCTACTATGATAAACATAACACAGGCCGGGTACGTACGTCTTCATTAATAAAGTCAATTCCTCTGAACGTCTCACGGTGCCGCTATATATGTAACCTTAATTATTGGCAATTGCGTTTCCTTTATTTTAATTAAACGTTTGGATCTAATTTTGTTGAGTCTGGATACTGGTCATGCTTTAGTCGCCAATGCGGGAATGCATACTGGAGATACTTAGAGTTGGTGAAAATGGGAATGTAAAATGGCTCGAGTACAGCATGTAAATTAGAGTTGGGGAAAGGAGAAAAATGCATCTGATTCAGGGGGCGTTAGGTAAATGGGGTCAGTTTTTTCCTGCTCTGTGAATTCAGTTACGGTGTGGGGTATGTCGGGATTATATGATTGGCTGTGTTGCTGAGAGTTGGTCAATTATTAGGTAATGAGAGAAGGTTGATTATTTATGTTCTTTGTCAGTTTCTCTGTTTCTGGTTAAAAGTATAATTATGTGGGGTTTTGATCATATTGGTAACAACATTTCTTGCATGCCTGCAAGACAAATTTTTAAGTTAATACCTACACTCACGAATTGATCATAGATGCGTATAAATTATCTATACTAGTCTTTCTGAGACAAGTAAATCCTGCAGATGTTCATCAGGTGTTGATAATTGAAACATGGATAACCTTGTTGAATTACCCTTCTCAATTAACCACAGAACTTCTATTTATAATTTACTTAATTACACCTACCTAAAAAACTTGATGTTGATGATTTCTTTCCTTAGTAGCTGTATAACTTGTCTGTTTGCAGAAAATGGTTGCAGTTTTGCTTGCCGGAGAGACAGTTTTCATTGCCATCATAGTTACCATCTCAATGTGCGTGTTCAATCACTCTAAAAGGATACTTTTCGTTGGAATTTTCTGTGATATCTTCAATGTTTTAATGTACACTTCACCCCTTGCAATCATGGTACGTAAAATCCCTTAGATACAAATCCAATTCTTAAGTTCATTAGTGTAATTGGCACAGGCATATTTACAGTAGTGATATCTAAATTCTGTGTTATTCTCTGCGGATTTTGACAGAAAAAGGTTATTAGGACAAAGAGTGTGGAGTACATGCCATTGTCTCTCTCAATAACAAACTTTCTTAATGGTTGCTGCTGGACAGCTTATGCTCTTATCCAATTTGACGCCTTCATATTGGTAAATTATCGTTTTGAATACTTCACATCTTTACTGGTTCATTTTCCTTGGTGCTTTAGTTTGTTAAATTTATATATAGCTTATAGCCTCTTCTTTTATTTGTTCTCATAAATCCTTGTAGTAGGGGCTTTATAATATAGTTATTTAAGCATTGTTATTGGGTTACTCTTTGCAGGCCAGCAATGGTCTTGGAGCACTTTCTGGTGCAGCTCAGCTCATCCTTTACGCTATCTACTACAGAACGCCTAAGCAAGGTGAAGATGCATTAGTCAAGCCGTCAGAGATCCAGCTTCCTCCCTTTGGGGAAGCAGCATGCATGGTCTGAAGAGTTCAATTTGTTTCAGGGATATGACATCATATTACTAATTCTCATTGTGTGCTTGAACATCTGAAAGTTTGCGCTCGAACTAGCTAATAGCAACTGATGATTGCTTATATGGACTTGTAGACAATTCCGGGATTCTAAGTGATGACTAATAGCATTTCAACAAAAAAAAAAGTGATGACTAATAGTTTCCTGTGAAGATTAGTCCTGACCGTAAAGACACTCTTTTGGTGGGATATTAAAATGTTGGTAATTACATCATTTGCATTCATTCGATAACTGTACTTTATCTCATTAGTAAAACGTATATCTCCTTTAATTGGATCAACTTGACAGTATTCTCTGTCAAAGTTATATTGTTAACTTTTTAGTTTCTTTAAGAAACATACCATAAAAGTCTAAATTTAACAGCTTGGATATTTATTTCTTAGTTTAGGTAGGACCTGTATGTCAGAATTTTCTCATAAGGTGAGTTAATGTTAATTGTCATTTATTTAAAAAAATTGAATTTGATACAATATTAATGTGTAAGCTAGCCCAATGAAAAAAATGGTTCAATGAGAAAAATGATTATTGATATTGAATATGTGATGAGAAAATCCAATAAGCTTACCATATATGGAGTATAATTTGTAGTTTCATGTAATTGTAATTCGTAGAAATCCATTTTCTTTTGGTCGATCATGGCAATTGAAATGTGCACAAAGATTTGTGATTATTTCCAAAAGTTACACGAACAAATTAATAATAAAATAGAGTTTTTTTTGTATTATTTCTAGTTTTTGACATAATTTTATTGATAATCTTTTGTTTATACTTGATGGTGATTCTTGAATTGGTTTATTATAAGTTGCTATGGTTGTACAATACAACATTAGGGTTTGTTTGTTTCTATCAAGAGTTTAGTTTTTTAATTTAATAAAAAACTTGAGTTCCTAATCTTTTTGTTTTTGATTTTGCTTTCTTTTAGTTTCTATAACTTATGGGAAAATTTTACTTTTAATTAAAATATTTTACCAAAATGCAAATTAAATCAAACTATTTTAATTTGGAGCATTAAAATGAATTATAACATTTACAAATTATTTAATTTAAATCTTAAATAAATTAAAATATTGACATAGTTATGTCTCATTCTATTATTTGTCATGAAGTGATAGATAATTTCTTTTATTAATCATGCCGAATAATATAGTGAGACTCACACTTTTTTAATTAAATTTAAATTAATTTTAAACTAATTATATACAATAAATCTTAATTAAAACTAATAAATAATAATATGTTAGTGTTTTCATAAATTGAAAGTTTTATTACTATTTTTATAATTTTTATTAATATTTCAAAATCAAACAAAGTTTAGGATTTTGAATGTAATTTACTTAAAACCCTCATATTTATATTAATATACATTTTTCCGGCACAAAAGTATTTTGAATTTTATAAATTACAGAATGGAGGGTTTAAATAATTTGGCATGAATTCAATACAACTTTGAATTAAAAAGACAAAATTTATTGGTTAATTCACTTTTGTGTACCATGGCAACTTTGTACTCTGATCGTATGCAAAGTTAGATGACGGGTAATTTTTGATCGAAATAATTTTTAATTCATATCTTAAGTATTTTCCTAAAAAGGTAAAGTTGATAATTATTCAGACCATTGGCGAAGAAAGAAAGTAAAGTTTTCTTTTACATGGAATTTCTAAAGCAGATGTTCAAAGAATTAAAATTTCATCTTCCGTCTACGATTAAAGTGATGGGCTCGGAGCAGCCACTTAATGGCTGTCCATTAAGTTCAACATCCTGTCTTGGCGTATCTTGGTACGATAGAAGAGGCTTTGGAGGCAACCTCAAGCATTCAACGTCCTTCTCAAGCATTTCGAGCACTTGGTGCATCGGAGGACGTTCGCTAGGCCGTAGTTGTATGCACCACAATGCTACTATAATTATCTTCTTGGTAATTTTATTCTCCTCTTCTGTAACATCACCATTTCCTAATTCCACATGCTTCCCTAACCTGAACTGCTCGTAAGCCCATGCAGGAAAGTAAACTTGGCTCGAATTGTTGGCCAATGCATTGAAATTCTTCCTTCTTCCTGCCATTTCCATTAATAGCATCCCAAAGCTATAGACATCAGCTTTGTACGAGACACTTCCAATGTGCTTGTACAACAATTCTGGAGCCATATACCCTAATGTTCCTCTGGCAGCTGTGAGTGAAACAATGTTACTGTCCGTCGGACAAAGTTTTGCAATACCAAAATCTGAAATCTTTGGAACAAAATTTTCATCGAGAAGAATGTTGTGAGGCTTGATGTCAAAATGCAGAATTTGCATGTTACAACCTCGATGCAGATATTCAATACCTCGAGCCACTCCAAGAGAAATTTCGTACATTTTTTCAGTACTGATTGCATTGCTAACTTGTGGAGAAAATAAGTACTTGTCCAGAGATCCATTAGGCATAAACTCGAAAACAAGAGCACGCTTTAATCCCTGAACGCAAAAACCAATTAGTTTAACCACATTGACATGGTGAATTCTTCCAATCGTAGCAACTTCATTAATAAAATCTTGGCCACTAGCTTTAGATTTTCCCAAAAGTTTGACAGCTGCATACCCACCGCTTCGAAATCTTCCTTTATAAACCGACCCGTAACCTCCTTCACCCAACTTATCCCTAAAATTACCAGTCATCTTCTTAATATCTGAGAAGGGATATCGAATTGGCATGAAGTTTCCTTGAGTTTGGAGGAATTCTTCAATATTGCTATACATTGACAAATGCCTTCTCTTCCACTTGTATATCAGAAAAACGATAATGAAAGGACCCCCAGTAATGAACAATGCCATCCGGCCTAGCACTGTGTACAAACAGTAAATAGTAATGGATAAGTAAGCCTGCGTATCGACATAAGTGTCTTCCTGAGGTTTTGGCTGAGAATCCGCGACTTTTTTTCTTTCTCAAGACCATGAAGTTGAATGTTGCTTCCATTTCAGATTATAAATTGATTGTTCTGTTTTTCAGTGTATGTATAAATGATTCGTTTCCCATAGTTCTATCTATCAGTTGATATCCAACAAAACGTACAGGTTTAAAATTTATCTTACCAAATAGACCCAGTAGATGACGAAACAGAGGAAACAGCCAACGACGCCATTCTCTCGCTGCAGGATAAATAACATTGAAAAGGCAAGATAATCAGCAAAAGCCAACTCGCTATAATCAATGTATGAAGCTCAGGACAAGAGAAATGATTGTAAGTTGCAAATACAGTCACCCAACTTACTCAATTCTAAGCACAATAGAGCTGTAGTTTGTTCCTGGCTAGATTCATCATATCATAATAAAAAGCAGATTTCAATAACTAGCACTAGTCGTTTATAACTAACTTTACTTTCATACATCATAAAAATAGAACATCTCAATAGGTACATGGAGGATCTGTGAAATGGGGAAGAAAGGCTTTAATATAAGGATCTAAATAACAAATGCAAGAGGATAGAGATCTTCATGTAGAATGAGACGTGTAGGCATGAGGTGAGGGAACAAGTGTTTACCGTAGTAATAGGGAGGTATCCATGGACCTACAGTGTTGGAAAAGAGAAAGCATCAGTGCTTTCAGAATCAAACATCAACGTCTTCAAGAAAACATCGGTTAGCAAATGTTCAGTTATTGAAAACTTGCGAATCCTAGTTCCGTGTAGTGTATGAAAAACGAAGTTGAACATTATTTACAAAAAGCAGAGGAGCTCTTACCAAGAAGAGAGTTCACTATACTGGGTTTAACTGCCAAACGAACAAGGAGAGAACAGAAAGTAAGTCGAAAGAAAGAATCATCTTCCATTCATTTTCAACACTTTCCTAACAGGCCAAGGGCTGCAACACATTCATTTGCAATCTCTACACATCACGCTTCAAATGGTAATGAAATTGCTTACCATTTTGCCAATTGAACGATCTCCCACCGCCAAAAATGGAGAATACAGCAATGAACGCAGAGTGCACAGGATCAAAGATGTAGCGTGGGAAAGTAAAGTACGCTGCAAAATAAATAACACAAGCAGAAATATAAGCAAACAGCTACAAGCGAAGAAGATAAATAGCATCAAATATGCATTTAAAATTTCCAATTAATCATAATAAGATACTCTCTGATTTTCCTTCAAATACAACTGTGTAAGTCTTATCCTGTGTTTCAGAGTTCAAACTGCTCCGTCTAGAATGTGCTACGAAACCCAACAAGAAAAGAAGAAAGTAACACAGGCACACACACACGTAAAGAACATATCTACAATTTTGGATTATTAACGGCAACAAAAATGAAAAGTAAGGCTAACTAGAAGACTGGAGACAGAGATAGAGATAAAGTACTTCCGATAAAGAATCCGGAACAGCGAACGGTTCCAACGACGTTGCAGGGATTATAGCTCTTGAAATTCCGACAGCAAAAGGAAGCCCATGAAAGATCAATCCCGTAAACCAGACCATCGTGTACGTCTCTATAAGAAATGTTTTCTGAATAAATCATGGGCCAAGATGTACCTTGATTCAGCTCTATACGACATGAGTCCCTCAAAACATATGCCACAGCTCCTTTTATCGCATACGTATAACCCTTTGAACTGTTTGAGTAAGAAGTGGAATTGGATGTTCCATTGTTGCAAGACGAAGGGTCTAAGTAGTTGGAAACATTCACTGGATTCGCACAGTTCACAAAAGTTATGTCTGTAAAACTTGTGTCGTAAGGCGTTGACCCTGAGGACAAATCTGGTAAAGAATGACGAGGAATGGAGGAGCAATTATCCTTTTGAACATCAACATCTGCTACTCGCATTGTGAGATCAAGGTAATCGATTTCACGAACGTAGTACATCAGAGAAGACAAGTTAAGTAGTGCGAGGTTGTTATGGCAAACAAGCTGGAAAGATTTGACACCGCAGTTTTCAGGATCAGAGTCCAAGCGAAATGGGCTTTTAACGACGATGTCTCCACAAGAAGATGTGCAGTTACGGAGGAAGGTATTGTTAGCTTTGCAACTTTGCTGCGCTAAGATTAGAAAAAGGAGGAAGGCTACGTATAATCTGAACATTGTCAGAGGAGAAAAAGTTTGGGGACGATTCAATAGTTTCGTTTGTGCTTGAAATGAAATGATAGTGCTTGTTGAGTTGCAAGTCAACAGTCAACAATGGAATCTAATCGATTGTTTATTTGGTGTCTACTTTATTTTTGGTATGGATAAATAAAGACGTTTTCCTTTTATGGCAATTTGCGTCAGCTTGGTCTGGTTTTTCTCCAGCCGCCGGGCCGATTTTCATTTTTCATTTGTGTAATGTCTGAAATTCTGGTAAGTTTGATTTTAGTTCAAAGTTTAAATCTTTTAAGATACTTATATTGTTCTTGTTTGTATCCATCTGAAACCAGGAGCTTTTGATGGATGGCTTAAATTAAGGGTTTAGTTCTTTTCTCCTTTATTGTCCCAAATCACTAGACGAAGAGTCTTCTTCTATGTTATAACGCTTATACTGTAACCTCTCTTGAAATTAATCATATCAGTTTGCGAGAGACAAAAGTGGGAATTGTGGAGGAGGAAACTTAAGTAGCAATAAGCAGATAATTATTAATTGATAACACTGCGGGATATTGTTAGTAACACATACGCGTGTTACTTTTCATTTGAAGAGACATGGAGAAGATAAGGTAAGTTTGATTACCAGGTAAAAGCTAGGAAAATACACGCATAGACACCACCACGTGAACGAAGATGGACTTGCAGCCATCCCAAGTTCAGATGATTTCATTATTTATATCTGATCCAAAACCGCGAACCTCTATGGAGGAGCATTTGAAGTAACCTTGGAAAGAAGCGCCACGTTCCAAAGCATAAGCATCTCTGGCTCACTGGTACTGGCTAGCTAGTTTGCCTTCCTTGACAATATAATTTTGAGTTGGAAATTCTTCTCCCTTGAAGTACCTGTCAAGCATGTCCTTCACTCCAGCAGCATATCGCAGCTGCACAGTATACATTGAAAGAAATCTCAGTTGTTTTGGTGAGGAATGGAAATAGTACGTCAAGCTACTTAAGGGAAAATCAAAATTACAAACTTTTTCGTGAACCTGACAACAATACCTGAGCATCAATTGTTGTACCAGAAATATGAGGAGTCATTGCTTGATTAGGCATGTAGCGCCATGGATGATCCTTTGGAGCTGGCTGTGGATTCCAAACATCACCACTGTAGCCTGAAAATCAAGGTCTTGATATAGAAATTAGTTGTCATGGAGTAGAAATGATGGTTTGGTATGCCTTAATTTTCGTTTGTCTTGGACTGCCACATCAATGCTATGATCCATATAGTCCTGATGAAATTTAAAGACTGCCTCACATAGAAGACGACTCAGTGAAGCATAGTAGTTACGTAATCTCCATTCAATTGGCAAGTTTAATATGGTGTTGAGTAGCAAGTGTTCATTCTGTCTGCCCATGTTTTAACTTTGGAATTTTATGCAAATATTATCAAGAAGAATACGAAGAAGGATCAATATTTAGTAATTATGAGATGATTTGAAGCATTATTCAATTATTCTATCATGCATAAGATTCTGCGTACCCCCAATATGTCCACTGTTACATGCATTAACAACTGCTTGAGTATCCATGATTGCTCCACGAGCATTATTAACTATGAGAACTCCTTTCTTCAACTTAGCAATCCTGTCTTTGTCAAACAGCCCTCTGAGAAACAAGCACAAGCACAAAGTTAAATAAACAGATGGATACTAAGTGAGACAGAACATACTACTAATGCAATAAGTGAGAGAGAATATAATACTAAATGCAACATCCGACTTTTCCAAAGGTAGATGCAAGGAATGACTTGGATGACATCAGAAATAAATTCTAGCAATTGCCCTGTGTGCTCGAACCATGGCATTTGGTTACTTCAAAGATTATGGTTATCTAATAGCACTTGGGGAAAAAATTTGCCCAACAGGCAGTTAGCCAGCTACATGCACTGAAAATCAAAGGATGTGGGATCATACTTTGTCTTCTCTGTAAGAGGCATGTTGATGACAATTACGTCACATTTGGGAAGCATAGTATCGAGGTCCTCCTCAAACTTTGCACCAAGCTCAGCTTCTAATTTTGGATCCATCTTAATGCGATCATGATAGAGGAGATTACAATTGAAGGGTTTCAACCTTTGAAGTAAAAGTTTGCCAATGCGTCCAGCACCAACAGTTCCGACTGTCTTCCCTTCAAGGTCATAAGCTCTGTAAGCAATACCTGCCACGTTCCAGTCCCCATTTACAACTTGCCGATATCCAGGTAAGAAGTTCCGGACCAGAATGAGGATTCGCAAGAGTTCATCTTCTGCAACCGAGACAACATTGCTTCCTGTGACCTCAGCAACAGTCAGGCCAGCAGCAGCTGCAGCCTTCAAGTCTACATGATCAGAACCAATTCCAGCTGTGAGAAGCAATTGTAAATTTTTGGCCTTCTTGATCCTTTCTTCAGTGACATAGGCTGGGTGGAAGGGGGTGGTTATAAGGACATGAAGATCAGGAATATGTTTCTCAAGCTCTGCAAAAGAAATACAGTAAACAATTTATGCATTTGAATGATAAAATAAATGTTTGAATAGATGACATTGACAATGCCTTACCCGAATTGGATCCTTCCTTGTCATCAGTAACAATGTACTGGTGGCCCAGTGATTCCAACCAGTCACGTATGCCCAATGCTCCCTCGACACAACCCACAAAATTGGGATTCATTGAAGCATACTCATTGGCCTTGTAGAACACCCCAACAATCTTTTTGCTTCCAGCAGATGCCTGCGAGCACACAAAAATAATGCAAGCAGAGCATTTTATGTTTTAGTCGAAAGAGAAACCTACTTCATTGTCATTTACTCTTTTGTCTCTGCACCAAAGGATGAATATAAAGTTGGTCACCTTAACCATGTCTTCAAATAAAACAAAATTCGTATTATTGCAGAGGCTGTTCATGAGATAGCACTTATTGACTTTAATTCATAGATGATTGTTAAATTGAAGAAAAGGCACAAGACGTGGAGCCCACAATAACCTTGTCCTGTTCTCAGAAGTGGCGGAACAGGAAGCAATAACATACATGATAATCTATGTACCACCACCGTCAGCGTCAATGTTACGTGGGGCCCGCCAAAGCCGCATTTTTTCCACTCGTAGCTTGATTGGCTAAGGCAGTGTCCCTTGGGGTGAAAATGGAAATTCAATTCAGCTGAGTGGAGTTGGAGCTCAAGCAAGACTTAATTAAATACCGTTGCTTTGCTGGGAAAATCCAGTTCCAAACAAATGTTGACCGTCGGCTCCGAAACACAAGCGGGAACATAGACTGAACTTAAGTCTCCTAGAACCGCTAAACATCTAACTTAGGAACGATCGTGATCGTGATCGTGGTTGCAAAACAAAATATGCATGCTTGCTGAAAATCGAGCAAAATTTTCTAAACAAAATTAAAAGAAGGTCTAAAAAAGGGTTAAGCTTACATGGAGGTGACGAGTGAGAGTGGTAGAACCAGAGGTAGCAGGCGATGAAGCAAAAGCGCGAACTGCAGAGGAAACAACACGTTTCATGGCCATAATAGATTTTGAGTGTGTTAGAACGACAGACGAACTCGCTATCTTCTCTCCACTAGAAAGAGGGATCTAAATCTAAATGGCATTTATACAAGGCCCATGACCAGGACGTCTTTGTCTTTTCCTTTCCTTTCTCTAATCTCAACTTTACATTGGAGAACGTAGAACTTAAAAATGAAACTACGCGGTAAACAAAATACATTAGGCTACGTTTGACGGAAGTAAGTTATTTAATAGAATGAAATAATTTATAATAAGATAAAAAGTAAATATATATAATGTTAAAAATTTGTTGTTTGAAAAGTAATGTAATATATATTTGCAAACCTATATTTCTATACAGATGTAGTCTATTTTAAGTTATTTATAACATAAATTATATAATTTTTCATATAAGATAATATCATGAATTTAATTATAATTAGAGCTTTGTATTCTTCTATTCGCCACACCTCCACGAGGTACGATAAGGATGGCGTCCCGTCAACAATAATAACATTACTCAATTCTTGATAATAATATAATAAACTGGTGATGTTTATATATCAGTTTTTTATAATACAACATGATGCTTTGTTTTGTAAGCAATATTCCAAATCTTTACGCTTGTATAATATAAATTTTAAAATGTGATTGAGAAACGAAAGTCGACATATTCATAAAGGTGAAGCAACTGAGTTGGCTAGCCGGCGGCTACCCATGATAAGACGCGCCGACGCGGGGTTACCCCTAAGGGAGGGTCCTTACGACAAAACCTTATCGTCTACTGAATATAAAATATTCGCTGAGATAAGACAGTCATGTCACCCATCACTATCAATCAGATTATTAAGAAATATTAATTAATAAAGTATTGAATCGAAATTAAGTTTGTGGAAACAATATCATGTCATATATATTTTAAATATTTTAATTAACACACACTTTTTCTTTTGTGAGCCGACAACAACTAGCTCAGTTCACGTGTTTAACATAGGCGGCTGCCTAAACACTAATGCTTAGTTGAATTTGCTACTTTTAGAAATTAAGAAACCAGTTCAAAGCACCAACCTTTATTATCTTAGTTAGAAGCAGAAGCAATTAGGGGTGATTTGTAATATTTAATCTACAATATTCAGTAACATCCCTCCCAAATTCAAAATGGTTAAAGATTAGCTAGTTGAAGTTTGGAGATGACAGTATTAAACTAACTAGGTGTAGGTGAACGAGATTTGTTGAAAGTATCAACAATTTGAACTTTAAAGGAACGAAAAATAAGTCAATTTTACACTGTGAATAAATTAGAACGAATAATAATTCTTTAAAAGATTCAGGTAATAACTATTACGAAGAGAACAATTATTAAGTAGATAAATTAGAGCATCTTGAGATAATAACAAAGCAAATATAGAGAGTAAAGAATGGATTTTCTTCAATATTAAATTGAACATTTCATGATTTTAAGATCCTAAAAATGACTTCTTTTCTTTTTGGATTCTTTCTTTGACTATTGTTGGCTTTCTTGATCTTAGTATAAACTAAATTAGATAGATCTAAACAAAATAAACCCCGAAACTATTTGTTTCAATTGATTCTTTGATTTAATGAAAGGTCAAAGTTATCTTGTATATTATTGATGACTACTCTTTGTCCTTGGATTGAAATTTGCTACTATTTTATTCAATCTCAATTTCATATGTAAGGATTAAGAAATCATACATATGAATAGAACGTAACATGAATAATAAGAGTTATATGAAATTCTAAACATACGACTATATAAATTTTCTGGTTATGATCAAATCTAATACAGGAATTTATAGAAAAACCCTATGCATTCTAAAGGTTTTGATTAGAGAGAGATTTCAGTCAATTAACTTAAAGATAAAAATTGTATTTCTTGAGAAAGAATATGGTTATAATCTTGGAATTTCTATCGGTATAAGAAACTACGATTAATAATTAAATCAAGATAAGTTTAAGCATAGAAAAGTTCTAAGGAGATTATATATCTGGATCTTGTTTATTAATTAAGTACTTTGTTCTTATTTATTGCTTTGGTTGGTTATTTTATATTAGTAATTCTAGATAAGCAAATCATAATTTTTAAGCCAATCATTCATTCTGTTAGATTAAATACTAGAAAGATAATTCTTATTAGTACTTATAATCATCATGAAAATAATACATATATCCACTAAACTATACTATAAGAACAATAGGTGCACTTGCCTAGTTGATCTTTAGTATTATTTGTAAATTATACGTATTCAAGTTTTAAGCGTCATTGTAGAGACTAGGATATTACAACATCAATATCCCAATAGAAATCTTACTGAGAAGCATGATTTTGGAAGGTCCAAAAGTACATAGCCTTACTCCTAAATAGTAGAGAGATTGTTTCTGATAGATCCATATGAAAACTAAAGAAAAAAGAAAAAAGTTATAAGGACTATTTAAAGAAAACAAAAGTCAAAATGCAAATAAATAACTACATCAAAAATAGAAATAAGAATAAATTAAAAATTAACTAAACTGACTAAAAGGGAAGTACTATAGATAAAAGTGTTTGGGCTAAATATAAGACATAAGCATTGAAAAAAATGTTGAAAAGATCTATAAAAAATATAACCTTTCTATGTAAGATCCTTTACTCATATTTTAGTTCGCTAAAGTTTTTTATTAAGGGTCAAGTTCTTAGTAAACTCTAGCAGAGTCATATCCTTCCTGATCACCTAATTCAGTTCTTCTTAGGTCTTTCTCTTTTTCTCTTACAGAGACTAGGATATTAGGAACACTTTATTTTTATTAATATAAACTAGGGACTTGAGTTTATGACTAGGAGTAGTCCTATATTACTATTTAAGGTAGATCTAAAAAAAATAAAAGGATCGTACTTTATAACTTAAAGGAGAGACATGATAGAAGTTAAAGCCAACTAGATGTTTTAAAATTATAGATACCAAATATAATGATAAGACAGGGAGGACTATTATAGTGAATTATGCTAAACTATTATTACAAGGATAGAATCTAGCATTACTAGGTGAAGAGTGGAGTCTAATAACTTTAAGATCAAGCCTGACATGATTCAAATGGTTAAATAACTTGTGCATTTTAATAGCTTGCTGGATGAGGATCCAAATGTAAATATCACCAACTTTTTGGAGATATATGATACTTTCAAGATTAATAGAACTTTGGAGGATGACATTCAGTTGAGGTCGTTCGTTTTTACACTAAAGGATGAAACTAAATCATGATAAAAAATTTTGCCTCCTCGATCTATTACCATTTGAAATGGCCCAGTTGAAAATTATTTAACTAGGTATTTTCCTCTAGTATGAATAATGAAACTCAAGAATGATATATTTTCCACTTAATAATTATAAAGTGAGACTTTATATGATACTTGGGAAACATAAATTGAGTTAATGAAGAAGTTCTCATACCATGAATTTATTTTAAGGCCATAATTGCAAATATTTCATAGTAAATTAAGTTACTAATCCAAATTGTCAATTGATGCATCTTCAAGGGGAACTAAAAATTTAAAACTCCTAAGGAATTATAAGAGTTAATTGACAATACAGCTATGAATAATTAATGATGGAAGAATCAAGGCTAAAGCCAAAATCATGTGATATCTATAATGTTGATGTGGTGACATCGTTTGAAATGAAGTTAGAAACTTTGAGCAAGAAATTGATAGTATGAGTTTGGCAGTTCAACTGACATAAGTGATGAGTTACAAGATTTATGATAGTAGACACCTCATTCATGAATGTCAGATGCCTAACAACATAGGATAGCTGATCCATTAGGTTGATTGTGTGAGAAACTGGATTAGAAAATCTCTATAATGACACTTAGAATCTAGGGTGGAGAAATTATTCTAAATTTTCATAGATTATTAAGGACAACAAAAGTAAGACTCTATAACTAGATTTTAGCAATAACAATAATTTTATAAGAAGCCAAGTCCTAAAGAGTTTGTGAAAATTTTTATTACTTCATCCAAGACATGCTTCCAAAGTACTAAAGTTTCACTTTGAAATTAAGAAGCCTCCATCCATAACTTGTAAAATCAGATTGGAAAGTTTGTTAAGCTTGTCTTTAAAAGGCAACAATATACTTTGCCTAGAAACACCAAACCAAATTCGATGGAGCAAATGAAATATGGTGAATTTGAGGAGTGAAAAGGAGATGAAGGTTGAAGAAAAAGAGAAAGAAAAAAAGAAAAGTGATGTTGTGGAAAAAAGGAGGATGTGAAAAAGGAGAAAGAGAAAGAGAAAGAGGAGCCAAATAAGAAAGTTAAAAAGTACAAATCGCTAATTCCATACTCAAATAGTCTTGAGAATGAAGGAAAGAAAGATTAATTTGGTAAGTTATTAAAGCTTTTAAAACAATTATATATTAACATTGATTTTGTTAAAACTCTTTCATAGGTGTCAAAATATGTCAAGTTCTTAAAGAATCTCCTTTCTAACAAGAAGAAATTTAAGGAGTTATCAATAGTTACTTTAATCAAAGAGTGCCTCTCATCTTGCAAAATAAGCTACCCAAAAGAATTAAAAACCCAGGAAATTTTACTATTCCTTGTAATATTAGTAGTTTTCAATTGGAAGGAAATTTTTAGCATACTTAAAAGCTAGTATTAACTCGATGTTATATGACATATTTAAGAAATTAGGATTGGGTGAACCTAAGCCAACTATGATGAGTATTCAATTAGTGGATAGGTCAACTAAGTATCCTACGAGCATTATAAAGGATGTATTAGTTAAGCTTGACAAACTTGTATTTCCTATTAATTTTTGGATTGTGGATATGAAGGATGATGGAGAGATTTCCTTCCTCTTAAGATGATCTTTTCTAACTACTATTAAAAATATTATAGATATGCATGATGAAAAAACCCTAAGGATAAAGGATGAGGAAGTAATTTTTAAGATATTTGAATCCATGAGACATCCCCTTAGGGAGATTAAGGGGAATGGGTTGATCTATTAGAAGTGATATTGTCTTGTGATTCATTGCATTAGGTTCATATATATGATCATCGATGAGTAGTTTAGTTGAAACTTATTAAATAGTTTTGATAATGATGCTTACATTAAATAATAAGTCAAATGTATAATATTGACATTTTTTTAGTTTTGAGAGTTTTGGATTCATGAGTGGTTGATTAATCCATTTTAATTGTGAATTGATAAAAAAGGCATAAATAAAGTGAGCATAAATGAATTATACTATATTGATTTTAATGTAATTGTTCAAAATTATGAGTGGTACTAGTAGTCGATTAAAATTGTGACCTGACTAAGTAACTAGAGGTATTTATAATAAGATGTTTTCACTCTCGTAAAAAGTTTAAAATGATGTTTTAGCTAAACTAATCGTTTTCATTAAAAAAATTTCAATAAAATTGCATTATTTTTTATTATGGCTTGTCAAATACTTCTTGACTTAAATTTTTTACCCTTTTAGTATATGCTTTATATATGATGTGGTGTTATTCGAATTGAATTGAACTTGAATAATTATTTATTTAAGTGGGAATTCAATTATAAATTAGTGCATTATATAAAGATCTAAGTGTTTTATAAATGGGATGATTGAGCTAAAAATGGTGATGCTTGACTTATTTGATTGAATTATTTAACTTTCCTAGAATTTAACTTAACTTGGTTGATGTATTTGGAGATTGATTTGCCTGCGGGCAAATAAATGCTTAAGTGTGAGAACATTTAATAAGTGCTAATTTAATTATATTTTTAACATAATATTAAGATCATTTTGTTTATATTCTGATGGTGTTTATTAGATTAAGTATATAATTTAACTTATATTTTATTTTTAACCTTATTTTAGCTTCTTAATAAAAAAGGAATGAACTCAGACAAATTGGAGTCAAGTTGGAGCACTGATATGGATCAAAGGGGCTAGTGATTTGGCATCTCAAGTTGGGGTTGATGGTTTGAGTGTTTGAGATAAGAGTTTGAGGTCTTTAACTCAAATTCCGCCATCAACTTTCGAAAGAGACCCACTTTTGGGTATTGTTGGGCCTATGACAAGGGCTAAAACCAAAAGGATGCAAAAGGCTTTGAATAATTTAATTAAAGAAACTCATTCTCAAGCCTAAGTCCAAGTTGCTTCAATTAAGGAGTCCAAGCAAGTCCACTTAATAAGTCTTGGAGAAGTTGGGCCAACTTAACTTGACAAGTAAGGCCCATGGTCAAATTTACTATTAGTAGGTTTCTTTCTTTGTAGGGGATAATTAACCAAATCCTAGAAGGTCTCTTGTTTCCTAAAAGTTAGTTTCTTAGTAAGTTAAGTGATTTAAGATTAGTTGGTTTCCTTGACCAAATCCTATAAGATATCTTATTTCCTAAAAGTTAGTTTCCTAGTAGGTTAAGTAATTATAGGTTTAAGGTAACTCCTTTTCCTTAATTTTTGGTCAACCCGTCTTCTATATAGATGGAGGTTCGGCTATCACTAGCGAACATAATTTTATAACATTATTTTGTGAGGTTTATCCATATTATTATTCTTGTTGAATAATTAGAATGTATTGCATGATTTTCATGCTTTGTATACCACTTATCTAATTGATTTTGTTTAGTCAATTGGTGGCGTCTTTATTTGTTGTTCTTCTTTCAATCTTGTGTCGTTCAATTTATAATTTGCTTGAATTCGATTATGCATGTTATTGAAGGTTGGGTTACAAATCTCTTGAAACAAATTTTGTTCTTCTCTTCTTATTCGAATCTTCTTCTTGGTTGAAGATCAAGTGGTGAATCAAGAAAAGTCTTGGGTAAGCTTTTATATTCCACAATGTCATATCAATATGGTATTAGAGCCTAGTTATCTTGATTTATATTATGTGAATAATTTCGTGCTTCTTAAATTTGCATTCTTGGAGTTCGTAATCAATCTTGAATTGTTTCTTGGTTGATTTCTTTTGTGTCAAGAATTTCGTCTTTAGGTGTTTCCAAATTTCTGCCCAAATTTAATTTCATGACAAGTTTCTTTAGGTAGCTTCATTCACCTTTGTTTTTTAAAAAAGCAAAAAAGTTATGTTCTTGGAAAATTTCCTTTTGTGAAGCTGTTTCAGAAATTAAGTTTCCTAATTATGAAAGGCATTACCGATTTGGAAGGTACTTTACTTATAAGGAAAGAAGTCTTGCTTGCCTATTTTTTTGTTTCCATATTGGTAGGAAGGTCAGTATTGCCAAAATTGGCTACTTTTAGTCAATCCTATTTGCATCATATTGTTTCCCTTTTAGGTGTTATAACTTAAAATTGTCATATCTTTTTAACCGTGAGGATTTTGAGAATGTGCTATAAATCAATTTGATAGTACACAACGAGATCTTTTGATTAACACCCATATTGCATATTTTTACTCCTCAAAAGATTTCCAAAATACCCCTACCTAACATTGTGCCAATTTCCAACATATTCTTTCTTGTTTTAGATTATAGTTGCAAGTTATACTTGAGCCATTTTTATTCTTTGACCTCCTAACTTGTTTTCTTTGTGCTACTTTGCATAAGAATTAACATTTATTATTTATTGCACTCAAGAAGAAAATAAGAAAGGAGTGGCAAAAGTTCGAGTTTTTATTTTACATCTGGTTGTAAAAGCCTATTGAAGAGTGAAACACTTGGGTTGAGAGTTGTAGGTTATATACAAAGGAGGTGGTTCAAAAATAAACAAAAGAGGGTGTGAGATTTTGTTTTGCATGCATCATGTCTGACAAAGCAACAAGGAGGAGATAAGCTGAACTTAAGGTTAACTTAGCCCATGTCAAAAGGGACACAATGGTGCCTAACAATAATGACTTGTTAATGGCATTGGTAAAACAAATGACGAAGTTAGGAGTTGAGATTAAAAACATTAAGGAGTGCATGAACAACATGACTGCAACCAAAGCTTCTATGAGCAATCAATATCAAGAAGAAACTAAGGAAGAACTTGAAACTTCCAATCACACTTATGGACAAGGTAAAAGGTATATGGTAATTTGGGATCTATTAAGTTGAAAATTCCTTAATTTCATGACAAATTTAATCTTGAAGCTTATTTAGATTAGGAATTGAAAGAAGATAGGATTTTCGATGTCCATAATTTTTTCGAAGGAAAGAAAGTTAAGCTAGCCATTGTTGAATTCCAAAATTATATCGCTATTTGGTGGAGTAACCTTGTGCGAGAACGTTGAAGGAATGAGGAACCCTTTATTTCATCTTAGCCTGAACTAACTAACATAATACGAAAGAAGTATGTTCCAAATGCCTATTTTCGTGAATTGTATAATAGGGTACAGGAACTAAAACAAGACAAATGAATTGTAGCTGAATACTTTCAAGAGTTAGAGGCGTTGAAAATCAAAGCTGGCACTAAAGATGATGAAACAACCGCTTTAACCCATTTTTAGAAGGGGTTAAATCGATCAATTCACGAGAGAGTTAAGATGCAAGGGGACATTGATATCAATGATTTGTTAGAGAAAGTCATGGCTGCTGAGAGACATAAGAAGGAGAATGCTTCTACTTCTTCTTTTAATGTAAAGGCTCGACCTAACAATGTACACTGGTAGTAAAATAAATAGGGAAACAATGGGGGTTAAGAGAAACCCACCCATCCCCAATGCCAATAAAAATATGTCCTTTAAACCTTCTAAGTCTAAGGTTAGTTGTTTAAACTTAGGTCAAAACTGAAACCAGCCAAAACATATCACATGTTTTAAGTGTCTAGGTAAGGGTCATATAACATCACAATGTCCTAACCAAAAGGTGTATATATTGTTGGAGGATGGGACTTACATTAGTGATCATGAGTGTGATGATATGTTTGAATTGACTTAAAGCGACGAGGAAGAAGGTGTTGAGGGGGACGACTTTGCTGATGAATTTGAGGCTGAAGGGTCTAATAAAGATGGATATACTAACAAGTACTCTTTTGTAATATATGGTAGGACATGTACTTTGAAACCCCTTTCGTCTAAAAAAGTTGTCGGCACACAAATCAAATTGAGAGAAGAGAGAGAGAAAAGATAAAGTGAGCCGCAAAAGTCAAGTGAGGGGAAAGAAGCAAAGGAAGTACTAGTTGAGTGAAAGAGTGAAAAGTCAAAAGCTAGTGAGAAAAAAGACATTTTTTATTCAAGTGTGACATATGAAGATAGGGTTATTTCTGCTCATACGCTTGTTGTCCTTATGATTTATAAAAAAAACTGCTTTGCTACTAACGAACTACCTAGTGATTTACCCACTGAGGTTTAAATTATTTTGTAGGATTATGAGGACATCTTCCCTGAGGAGATGCCAAAGGGGCTTCCACCCCTTTGAGGAATTGAACATCAAATCTATTTCCTAACTATTCAAACATTCCTAACCTACCAGTGTATCAAGCTAACCCTAAGGAGACAAAAGAGTTGCAATATCAAGTTGATGAACTCCTTGACAAAGGTTTGGTTAGAGAGTCGTTAAGTCCATATGTCGTGCTTGTCATACTTGTACCTAAGAAAGATGGAACTTAGTGAATGTTTGTTGATTGTCGTGCTATTAATAAAATAACTATTAAATATTGAAACCCTATTCCCAAGCTTGATGATATGCTAGAAGACTTGTACGGTGCATGCATATTTTCAAAAATTGACTTAATAAGTGGTTATCATGAAATTCGCATGAAAGATAGTGATGAGTGGAAAACATCATTTAAAACCAAATTTGGACTTTATGAATGGATGATTATGCCTTTTGGTTTGACTAATGCTCCTTTGACTTTCATGATATTAATGAACCATGTGCTTAGACCTTTTATACGCAAATTTGTAGTAGTTTATTTCGATGATATTTTGGTGTATAATAGCGATATAAGTTTGCATGCTAAACATCTTAAGCAAGTACTTTCCATTGTACATGTACAAAAACTTTATGACAAATTAAAGAAATGTACTTTTTGTGTTCCTGAAGTTATATTCCTTGGGTTTGTTATGAGTAAAGATGGCGTCAAAGTTGATGAGGCTAAGGTTAAAGCCATTGTCAAATGGCTTGCACCTAAGTCTACTACTGAAATGAGATCCTTTCATGGTTTGACGAGTTTTTGTTGCAGGTTTGTGAAAGATTTCTCAACTAAGGCAGCCCCACTAAATGCGTTAGCAAAGAAGAACGTGAAGCTCAAATGTGGAGAAGCACAACAACTTTGCATTCTAGTCCTTAAAAAAGGATTTGACAACTACACCGGTATTATCCTTATCTAACTTTGAACAAACTTTGAACTTGAGTGTGATGCTTATGGCATAGGTATTGGTGTTGTGCTAATACATGGAGTTAAGCTTATAGCATATCTTTTGTAACATCTCATTCCCATACTAAGAGTTAGAACCCAAAGGTGTGGTACATGTGAGATCACTGAGAGATTTAAAAAATGCACTTCATGTTCATGCATATTGTTAGCATACATGCACATGAATTTGAATTTTGGAACAAATTAGAATGACTATACATGCATTCATTGACAATTGTCGGGTATAATTGAGTTTAAATGTGATTATGTGAGAATTTTGAATTAATTGTATTGAAAATCGATGTGGAGAATATAGGTATTGATTTAGAATATTTGGTGAATTTTGGAAATTTTTTTGAAAGTATTGAGTATTATTGGACTAAGAAAAATGCCAAGAGGCAAATAAATTAATGTATGGAAAATAGAAATAGAAATAAAATGATATCGGAAAATTTACAAATGATTTTGAAAATTTCGGATGACTTAGAATTTGTAAGAAGTTGATATTGAAAATATTGGAGATAATTGTAATGAAATGATGAAAGTTATGGGAGCTAGTTCAAAGAGAACTAGTTAGTTTGGGAAATTAGCTAAGGGTATAAGAAGTGGACAAGTGTCCATGTTTAAAGCTAATTTTCTTAACCTTGGAAAGACCAAGTGTTGTATTCTTATTTTCATCTTTCTCGAAACTTCTTCCTTAAGATCTTTCTTAATACAGAGTTTTTCATCAAATCATCACCAAAAAGAAACCTTGTTTTTTTATCCATCCACTTGCCATCCCCAACTTCGGTTTTCTTTCACTTCCTTAAGAGAAACTGAAACTTTCCATCTTTCAAAATGATGTATATAAATTGCATGAAGTTTAGGGCTTCGTGATAGTTGAAGATCTTGGAGGTTTAACAAGTAAGTATTGTGTAAATCCTTTAGAGTTGTTGATTTATGAGATAAAATTGATGAATTAACTGTCATTTGCATGATCATGGAATTAACGACCATCTTCATGAACACTGTGCTAATGAGATGAAAAATTTGGATATAATGTTATTTAGTATTTGATGATTATTTGTAATCATATAATGTAGAAATGATTTTCTTGGAGTTGAATGATCTTAGAAAACATGTATAATTAGGTGCAGAAACAATTTGAAGAAAACAAAAGTGAAGGCTTTGTTTTTACTGTATACGTGAGTGTTAAGTATTTTTAAGTATGAGAACAAAATGGATTTTAGAGTTAAGGAATAAGTATGCAGTGATGTCTGGTAAGAAGAATGAATGATTTAAAATGGAAGTTGAGGAAGAAATGAAGAAGACGTAGAAATTGAAGGTGCATAAATATGAGAGTGAAACAATGTAGTAAAGTCGAGTATTACGTGGATGAATTTTTCTGGTTTTTTGGATGACTTTTGTGAAAGCTTGGATTTTGGGATTTTGTTTATGAATGATAAGTAAAATAAGAGATGAGAAGATTGTCTAAAATGAAAGTTGAGAAGAAAAACAGAGAATGTGCAAAAGGGTTGAAAGGTAGAAAATGGTAAAATGCAGAACATGAATATCTAATATTTGGATTTTGATGATTTTGAGAAATTTGAGTAAAATTTCACATTTTGAGGTACTGTGAATTTGTGGTGAATTAGTTGAATAAAAATGGAGTGGAAAAACTAGAAATGAAAACTTAAGTGTTGGATTTAGTGAAGGAAGACGTTAGAGAAGTTGGCTGAAAATGAATCCAAGAAAAGAGAAAGGAGAGGTAAAAGTTTGATCTGAAAATTTCTTGATTAAACTGTATTGATCTAGAAAAATTTTGACAAAATTATCTTCATGAAAGTTGTAGATCTTTCTTTTAGCTTTCCATTGATATAAAGTTTGAAAATTTTCGAAAGTTATGGAGGTTTAAAGTTGGATATGCGACTAAGGGAATTCAGACTTTCGCTTGAAAGTCGTTGTCGTGCAGATGCACGATAGCGACTTTGAAGGCTTGAAAGTGAAAGTCACTATCGTGCAAATGCACAATAGTATCTTTGAGGGTTTTAGGTGAAATTCGCGATCGTGCACAAGGGTTGATGGTGAAAATCGCGATCGTGCTCATGCACGATCTTGAGTTTGGAATGCTGAGAGGCAGATGAACATCCTTTGGTTTTTTGACTATATCTTCTTCTTCCGATCTCCAAATGACATGAGATTTAGACCATTGGACTCTTAAGACATTGTTATACTTCTACACCAAAAATAATATCCATATGAACTGAATTGAGAGAGATTGAATGTAAAAAGTGGGACAAGTGGAGTGAGTGTGCTCTTAAATAGTTCTGCCCAATTTCTGTCTTTATCTCTCACGCCTATGACTTCTCACCCTCACACCTGTGACTCATGCTTGCCCTTGAGTTTTCTCCCTCACCCCCATGAGTTTAATTGCAATGACTGAGTTTAATTGTCCCATCAAAACACTGTGTTTCATAAATTGTTAGCTGTGACCTTCATCCGAGAGCAATGTGCAAGCTGAACCATCTTGCTTATTTCAACTATAACTTCTTCTCTAGACCTCCAAATGATTTGATTCTTAAGCTAATAGATTCCTAACACATTATTTTGGCTCTCCACAAAAAAAAGGTAGTATTCCGAATTGATTGGAAAAAGTTTGTTTTAAGGAAAGTGAGGGAATATGTTGGAATAGTATGAACTGGTGTTATTTTACTAAACATATTTCGATATTTTGAATATATATGGATCTGTAGGGTTCCAAATGAGATAATTTTTAATGTGGAGTAAACTAGAGACATAGGCTTACAAATTATACGAGAAGTCAAATTCTGATTCAGCCCCTAAGATGTTCAATTTCTGGATGGAAGTTGTGCATAGTATACTGTTTTAGAATAAGAACAGTTCATAAATATTTGAAGTATAACTTTCAAATTACTGAACCAGATTGAATGATTGTGGTGTCATTAGAAACTTAAGATAATAGGAAACACTTTTCTTGTAGAAAGTATTACCAAATTACTTCATTTACTGATCAGAATGATCACGGAAAATTAATCCAAAGGTCTAGATTTTTGGAAGTGATATAGGATCAAAATGAGAGTTGGATAATTGTTTGGTCTTGTAATGCTAGAATTACATTAATGAGTGAATTGTTGGTATTAAAGTACCAAAGACAGAGATGAAGTGGTTCATTTGATTAAATTTGTGATTCGAAGAAGAGGAGTAAAAGTGTATCTAGTTTAAATGAATGAGAAATTGATAATAAGAGCAAGTAATGCAAGAAAAGAAATGATAAGTGATTGAATTATGAAATGTAAATAAGCATAAGAGATGAAACTTGATAATATACCCGGGATTGTCATGAACGTGCATGGTACATATTCCATATACACACGTGTTCATAAATGAATGCTTATAATTATGCAAAGTTATTAATGTGAGAGTGCAATGTGTATAATGCATAATTTGAATGTGCAACATAAACGTCTGCATTCAGACGTTTCCAGATCATGAAAGCAAATGCTAATCTGAAGCATATTGTGAGTAACCTAGACGGTTTCACTTAATTACTTGTTTGCTTAAATTCTATTATAAATGATTGAATGAATGTGTTTTGATAGTTGATTCCGGACAATGAAGGTCCGATGACTGTGATATTGGAATGGGATATTGAAACGCTACTTGAATGTGAATGTGATGAACTATGTGCTTCATGATATGATTGATTGTGATAGATGTATTCCATACATGAATGCACAATCAGATAATGACAGTTGTGACTAGAGTTGATGGACCCTAAATTTTCGAAGTCCAAATCAGAGGTCATAGAAAGTGAGCTTATTACCCTGAAGGGTTATTTCAAAAAACCCTCATTAGCCCACTATCCGGAGTCATATAACGTGGGCATAATCCAATGAAATATCCTCAACCCTCAATAGTTCATCTTCATTCTCATAACATCCTGAAAATTTTCCCTATTTGATCAATTGATATGCGACAATCAATTCTTATGATCATGTTCCCAATCATATTATGCCTGTAAAAATTTCTCTAGAAGCCATAGAGGGTTCGCCGCGGTGAACAAATGGGATTCAGCCAAATAACCCTTCGGGTAAAGTTCGCCGAGGTGAACTCTTGACTTTGCCGTGGCGAAGTTCCCATATTAGACCTAAGCATCTCTTGAGATAATTACGCCGTGGCGAAGATGCACAATTAGCCATAATAAGACCTTTTGCAAGGGTTCACTCAAAAGCCTTCCCTAGGCCTTTACATCTATCCAAATCCTTACTTTCACTCTAAGTTGTCCCGAATTCACTCCCCTTAAGGTAACAACATTTCATGACAATTCAACTACCAGTGTTATTTCATCATTCTCAAATCTCTACTACAACTAATTCTCATCCTTCACACTTTCCTATCTTTCTTTTTCCATAACACATCTTACTTATATGTAACCACAATTCCTATTCAAAAATTCATCCTCTCCAATCAATTGCTTCATCAAGGATCCCTAATTTCAATTCAACCTTATCCATACGCAAATTCATATTTCCACTCAATAGCATCCATACATAATTTATAATTCATTAACATCAAAAGAAAAGAGTTTTTTTTTACAAAGCCATAATGGCATTTCAAACCATACTACATCAATGTCTCATAATCCCAAAATACATAAGATACTTGTACTAATAATACTTGAAATGCAACTAAAAGCCTCATTGTTACAAAATCTAGCTTAAAATACTAAAATGTGTAACTTGGAGTGATGCCTTGACCCTCTTTACCAGAAGACGGGATGGATAAAGGGGGGTGAGTTTAAAGCTCGTGGGTAACAAGTTTATAGTCGAGAAACAAGAAAAAGCCCTTTTATAAAACTCATTTTCATTGAACCATTTCATAACCATAGTAATTCTGCATTTAAAAGTCATAAAACACTTATTTCATGAAATTCTCAATTTGTCAAACAATTCACAATAGTACAAATCATGTATGCATCCATCTTGTTAAACATATCATGAGCACATAAGCACATCAGAATGGTTTGGGTTGATCCAAAACAGAACGTCTACACATTTCCCATAAGGGTCCTGTGTAACCGTGAACAAAACGTATTAACGCAATCCCACATAATGGTTTTGCGTAGCCGTGAACTTATGGGAATCCATGAAGGAGCTCCATGTCACTAACGGGCAGGCAGGAGAAGCCTTTTGTCAAAGTGCACTTTACTTAATTTAGGGGACCACCACAAACCCACATAACATATAATTCATGACTTGTAAACTTGTTGCCCAAGATGGCACATTTTCGAAACTTGATTTTTCATAAACATGAGATATGTCGAAACCATGATTTCATAAACATGTTATCTTTTCAAAAATCACTTTCAAAGTTTTTTCATAAATCATCACACAACTCATATAGCAACTTATTGCACTTTCTCAAATCATTCAAAAGCAATAAATGCAACACTTATGATACAATTGAAAACATTAAACTTCTATGATTTAAAGAGAACATTAGTGGCTTATTTACTCTATTATAAACATGTAACCCACCTTGATTTCCTTGCTTAAAGACTTGCTCAAAGGTGCCTCAACCTTTGCTCCTCTTGCCTTCCTTGATTTCCTTTAACAATAACCAAAAAATCCATTCAATAGAAATTCCAATTTATGATTAGGTAAAAGAAGAAATTTGATAATACTTTCTTTTAGAAAAATGTCCCCCATTGTCTTAAGTTTCCAATTACACCAAAATCATTCAATTTAGTTCAGTAATCCGAGAGTTATACTCCAAACATTTTTGGACTACTCTTATACTGAAATAATATTCTGTACTCAACTTCCTTCCAAACCTTGATATCCTTAGAGACTGAATTTAAACTTAATTTCTTCATACAACTTGTAGCGCTATATCTCTAGTTTACTCAAATAAAAAATCACTCCATTTGGATAACTATAGAAAACATTATGCTCAAAATACCGAAGCATGTTCTGTACTGGAAAGTTCATCGTGGCGAACTTTTCCAGAGAGGAAAAGCTCGCAAGAAAACTCACAAGTTGGCCGCGGCGAACTTCATCCTTCAAGTTGGCTGCGGTGAACCAAAGAAAGTTAGCTACGACGAACTTTGATAGAAACAAAACATGTTTCAACTTCATTTTCCAGATTTTTCTTCCAACACCTACAACTAACACATCTTATACCTCAACCATCATTTCTACTTCTTTTTCACTTCATTCTTTACTCCATTTCAACTCAATATCACTCAAAACAAATTCATAAACTACATTTGATCATTAACCCTAGAAGAGAACACTTGCCTATATTATTCATCAACAACTTTCTACCTATATGCAACTTCCTTTGAGTTTCATTTAACCAAACCCATGAAATTTAAAGCATAACTTACTTGTTGAAGTTTAAAATTCTTCAAACTCTTCAAGAATCTCCAAACCCTAGCTTTTCTCTTCTTTTTCTCCTTTCTCTTCTTCTATTCTCGTGCTTCCCTCTTCTCAAACAAGCCATCAATTTTTCTTCCTCTAACTTATACTCTTAATAATCATACAATGTCCCTTTTGCCCTCCAAAATAAGCCTTATACCTTTTAACCTTAAGTGATCTTCCAAAAATACCCTCATACAATCTTACTATATTAATACTTTAATTCCATCAATTTACCCGTGTCATAAAATCCTACTAACCTTGTCATAACAAATTAACTTCAAAAATTAATCTATCAACACCTCATAATTCATTTAAATCATGCTTAATAAATAAATAAATAATTAGTGGCCAAAATTTTTCCCCCTCTTAAAAGAATTTCGTCTTCGAAATTCTTATCTGACTGATCAAGAAGCAGGATGTTCCTCCATTTCCCATTTAACTTCATCCCTCGAATAATTTCTTTTAAATGACCATAATCAATAGACTCACTCGATTTTTCAATCCCTTATTTAGTCATTCACTTTCTTAACTAGTTCAGTTCCAAATTATGCTTTAGATCACTCACCAATTTTTTTTTCCATTTCCTATGTCGATAACACCAATATCATATCATATCAATATTTCTTAACATAGTCACAATAACACATCTTTGTTAGTAATACTAACCCATAAGTCAATGGTCCGGTTTTTAGTGACTTCATATTGACGAATATAATTCAAGCTTAGTTGATTCTTTATCCTAGCTTGAGCACCCCTTGTGCTCAATGTAAGCACACCTTGGGAAGTTGATACTCTCAGAAACATTTAATCTTTTGCTTCATAGTTCACTTCTCTTTAGTATCAGTACATTTAACTCTTACGTCTATCTCACTGTATTCCATGCCTTTGGCGTTGATCCACCCAATTTATTCATCTTTCTTGAATCACATAATTTCTAATACTAATCGATTTCACTTATCAACTACCTCTCTAATCAATTTTGGCCTTCAACCATTTTTAGGCCTTAATCATCACAATTCAAAAGTAAATGACTCTTTTTGTTATCTAACTCCTCATGCAGTATCCTAGCGAAATCACGGTGATAATGATTGTGATGCTTAAAAATCAAATGAAACTATACATTGATCTCATGATCCTATGAACTCCACAATATAAGCTTTAGGCTTATCTTCGATAGTTAAGACCATCGATAAATCAAACATTCAATCACTTGATTCTATATTCTTAGCGGTTAAATGATATTCCGGCGTATTCCTACTAGGATGAATAGTTTAAGTTACTACTTGTACTTTTCTAATAATCTCTTTACTCTATCATCTTTATCAATTACACATACTTCTTATTTCAATTACAAGTATCATTTTTCCTATTCGAACTCAAAATTCGTATTCATTTTCAATTTCTTAGTAAGATTCACAATTCCTGAATCCTCAACTGGGCTTAGGTCATATGAAATTGATCTTGAATTTTCAATGACTAATCAATTTGCCCAAAATTCAATTCAACATTCTACGCTCTTTATTGCACTATATTTGATAACCTCGATATCTAAATTTGTGATACACTGTTATTGAATTCTCTATTCAATGCATCTGATTACAACACTAGCTTTACCAGTATAGTATTCACTTATACAATCATAATTTTTCAGTACTTCTATTCATTGTCTCAGTCTTGTCTTCAATTCTTTCAACCCAACATTTACCTCAAAATTACACGATCTGCATATTTCAAAATATTTTTTATACTTATAATGTCTCCAACTTTCAAGCAATCACTATCGCAGCAAGTTTTAATTCATGTATCAAATAATCAACCCATGAGGTTTCAATTATCTCCATGCATATGAATTCACTTAATTATGTTGCATTGGATTTATCATAATCTCTTACATAAAAATCAATGTATACTACAAAATCTCCAAATCCAGACGATATAATTAATATTGGTGTTATAATTCCTCAAAAATTCTCTTTATTTTCATCACTCATACTATTTACATGTTTTTCCTCAAGTATTCAAACTATTCTTCTCAACTTTTTGAATACATTTAACATGTCATGAAATTTTTGCTTGGATCGCTTTAATCTTCAATACCATAGTACTGTCATGGGCAATTGTTAACTCAAACAATTATTATCAAACTCCATGTTCCCCTGATTAGTTCTCGTAATTCCTTAAGTAACTAATTCCTCAATAAGGTAACATGCTCTCACGTTATTTTCAATTTCCTAATTGACTTACCTTTCTCGAATGATTTTCTCCATTCTTTAGATTTCCTCATATTTCACATTGACTTATTCTAATGTTTGCTCATTCATACTAGTTTCTCTACACATTTCAATTTATTCTCAATCTTAACTTCCTGTGTGTGTAACATATTCATCCGGTCAAACTTGTATCTCCTGAACATATATACACATAATATAACATGGACCTATACACTCCTTATATCAGCAATTAAAGTCTCTTCAAATTCAGGAATCCTCTCATATAGTTGGATACTTTACATCAAACAAAATACATACTTTTTCAGTAGCATATTCTACATTTATGCTTGAGTCTCCGTTAAGGATAGGACTCCAATACTCACTTTCAAAGCATTACATATTCATTTCTGACTTGTTCTTTTATTGATCATTCTTAATATAAACTATCTGATCTGCTTAACCTGATTCAATGAAATTCTTCTTCGAAAGAAGATTTCTTGCTACTATCATCGATACTGTTTATGCAATCTTTATCAATCAACCGTTATCATCATCGCATTATCAACCATTCTTAGTACCTCAAGAAGACCAAATTTCTATCGTTTTTACAAGGTCATAATGTTTTATTCACCAAAACTCAATGAAGTAATAAATATAATTACTATCGCATATGCTTAGATGTGCATCATCAAAGTCATACCATTCTGTCCCCAGATTTATTCTTGAAAATCACCAATTTATATCTTACACAAATGATAATTTGATCTCCATTGATCCTAGATATTTCTCTCTTTACTCTTTCCTCATTTCTGTCTCATTTTCCTATTGTCATTTTTTTTCATCTTCCATATGTATATCCTTAATCGATTCAGAATTATTAATGCATAATCATTATGAAATTCTAATCTCAATTCCACTAATATCTTCTTACTGTGGATCATTACTCTTGTCGCATTAGTCGAACAACCAATTCGGTTCCAATTTCCTCTTCTTAAGATCATAACAAGGTTATGTTTTCATTGCATTCTGCTTGTACACTCTAATCTCATCATTTATACTTATGTCCCTATATTCCTTAAACAATCCATGACAATACATTCGTATCTATATCACTTTCGAAAATATATCACCACAGTATAATATTGGTATCATATTCAATAATACATCCTCCAATACAATTGCATTGAATCATTATCTATCATATTTACCCATATACTATTTCTCCTTTCTAATTATCCGCAGCTTTCATTTTCTCATATCATGAAAGAGTATCATCATTTTCTCACTAATTCTATCAACTCAAACTCTTAACAATCACTCTGGAATGCATGTAACTTAGCATATATCTCGAAAAATACCCATGTAAGATCCTAATTCTGGCGCCCTAATACCACAACTGTTGGACCCTGAATTTTTGGAGTCCAACTCAGAGGTCATAGAAAGTGAGCTTATTACCCTGAAGGGTTATTTCAAAGAACCCTCATTAGCTCACTATCCGGAGTCATATAGCGTGGGCGTAATCCAATGAAATCTCCTCAACCCTCAATAGTTCATCTTCATTCTCATAACATCCCGAAAATTTTCCCTATTTGATCAATTGATATGCGACAACCAATTCTTATGATCATGTCCCCAATCATATTGTACCTGTAAAAATTTCTTCGGAAGCCATAGAGGGTTCGCCGCGACGAACTATTATTTCGCCGTGGTGAACAAATGGGATTCAGTCAAATGACCCTTCGGGTAAAGTTCGTCGCGATGAACTCTTGACTTCGCCGCAGCAAAGTTTCCATATTAGACCCAAGCATCTCTCGGGATAATTACATCGCGGTGAGAAGCTTGACTTCACCGCGATGAAGATGCACAATTAGCCATAATAAGACCTTTTGGGAATGGTTCACTTAAAAGCCTTCCCTAGGTCTCTACATCTATCCAAATCCTTACTTTCACTCTAAGTTGTCCTGAATTCACTCCCCTTAAGGTAACATCATTTCCTGACAATTCAACTACCAGTGTTATTTCGTCAAATTCTCAAATCTCTACTCAATTTATTCACTACTACAACTAATTCTCATCCTTCACACTTTCCTATCTTTCTTTTTCCATAACACATCTTACTTACATGTAACCACAATTCTTGTTTAAAAATTCATCATCTCAAATCAATTGCTTCATCAAGTATCCTTAATTTCAACTCAACCTTATCCATACGCAAATTCATATTTCCACTCAATAGCATCCATACATAATTCATAATTCATTAACATCAAAAGATAAGAGTTTTTTTTACAAAGCCATAATGGCATTTCAAACTACATTATATCAATGTCTCATAATCCCAAAATACATAAGATACTTGAACTAATAATACTTGAAATGCAACTAAAAACCTCATTGTTACAAAATCTAGCTTAAAATACAAACATATGCAACTTGGAGTGATGCCTTGACCCTCTTTCACTCGATCTCATGCTCTTTACCTAAAGATGGGACGGATAAAGGTGGGGTGAGCTTAAAGCTCGTGAGTAACAAGTTTATAGTCGAGAAAGAAGCAAAAATCCTTTTATAAAACTCATTTTCATTGAACCTTTTCATAACTATAGTAATTCCACATTTAAAAATCATAAAACACTTATTTCATGAAATTCTCAATTTGTTAAACAATTCACAATAGTACAAATCATGTATACATCCATCTTGTCAAACATATCATGAGCACATAAGCACATCAAAATGGTTTGGGTGGATCCAAAACAGAACATACTACACATTTCCCATAAGGGTTCTGTGTAGCCATGAACAGAACGTACTAACGCAATCCCACATAATGATTTTGCATAGTCGTGAACTTATAGGAATCCATGAAGGATTCATGCTACCAGCGGGTAGGAGGGAGAAGCCTTTTGTCAAAGTGTACTTGACTTAACTTAGGGGACCACCACAAACCCACATAACATGTAATTCATGACTTGTAAACTTGTTGCCCAAGATGGTACATTTTCGAAACTTGATTTTTCATAAACATGAGATATGTCAAAACCATGATTTCATAAACATGTTATCTTTTCAAAAATCACTTTCAAAGTCTTTTCATAAATCATCACACAACTCATATAACAACATATTGCACTTTCTCAAATCATTCAAAAGCAATAAATGCAACACTTATGACGCAATTGAAAACATTAAACTTCTATGATTCAAAGAAAACATTAGTGGTTTATTTACTCTATTATAAACATGCAACCTACTTTGATTTCCTTGCTCAAAGGTGCCTCAACTTTTGCTCCTCTTGCCTTCCTTGATTTCCTTTAACAATAACCAAAAATTTCATTTAATAGGAATTCCAATTTATGATTAGGTAAAAGAAGAAATTTGATAATACTTTTTTTCTATAAAAATGTCTCCCATTGTCTTAAGTTTCCAATGACACTAAAATCATTCAATTTGGTTCAGTAATCAAAGAGTTATACTTCAAACATTTTCGGACTGCTCTTATATTGAAACAATATTCTGTGCTCAACTTCCTTCCAAAAATTGATATTCTTAGAGACTGAATTTAAACTTAATTTCTTCATACAACTTGTAGCCCTATGTCTCTAATTTACTCCAAATTATAAATCACTCCATTTGGATAACTACAGAAAAAGTTATGCTCAAAATACCAAAGCATATTCTATGCTGGAAAGTTGGTCGCGGTGACCCAGAAAAGTTCATCGACAAACCCCTGAGTTGGTCGCGGTGAACTTCATCCTTCAAGTTGGTAGTGGCGAACCAAGGAAAGTTGGCCACGACAAACTTTGATAGAAGCAGAACATGTTTTGACTTCATTTTCTAGATTTTTCCTCCAACATCTACACTAACACATCTTATACCTCAACCATCATTTCTACTTTGTTTTCACTTCATTCTTTACTCCATTTCAACTCAATATCACTCAAAACAAATTCATAAACTACATTTGATCATTAACCCTAGAAGAGAACACTTGCCTATATCATTCATCAGCAACTTTCTACCCATATGCAACTTCCTTTGAGTTTCATTTAACCAAACCCATGAAATTTAAAGCATAACTTATTTGTTGAGGCTTCAAATTCTTCAAACTCTTCAAGAATCTCCAAACCTTAGCTTTTCTCTTCTTTTTCTCCTTTCTCTTCTTCTATACTCGTGCTTCCCTCTTCTCAAACAAGCTAACAAATTTTCTTCCTCTAACTTATACTCTTAATAATCATACAATGTCCCTTTTGCCCTCCAAAATAAGCCTTATATCTTTTAACCTTAAGTGATCTTCCAAAAATACCCTCATACAATCTTACTACATTAATACTTTAATTCCATGAATTTACCCATGTCATAAAATCCTACTAACCTTGTCATAACAAATTAACTCCAAAATTAATCTATCAACACCTCATAATTCATTTAAATCATGCTTAATAAATAAAAAAAATTGGGGGCCAACAAGAGTAGCCACCGATCAGAGCTTAAAGCTCAACGTGTAAAAAGAGCCTTGAGCTCAGAAAATGATTAAGAGCCTAAGGCTCACTATGTAAAATGAGCTCTGTATCCTTATCGGATAAGCGACAGTTATCAATTAGCCCGGCATTCAAAATAGATACGGGACAGTTTAAACACTTGGTTACAACAACGTAACAATTGGAAAAAGAGTCTCATGAACATTTCATATGCATTTTTGTTAAGTATGTTTGATTTATTGAAATGCAAAATTGTTGATGCTTAAGTGAAAATGTGATTATATGTTATGTGAAATGATGCGATGCATAAATTGAGTGAACTATCGATGATGGTTACCTCATTAAGTTAGAATATGCTTATGTCATTAAGTACAAAAAGGTTAAAGAAAATGTTGTTGTTGATGCATTGTCATTAAGTACAAAAAGGTTAAAGAAAATGTTGTTGCTAATGCATTGTCATTAAGTGCAAAAAGGTTAGAGAAAATGTTGTTGCTGATGCATTGTCACGTAGGCATGGGTTGCTTGTTACTTTGGTCAGTAAATTATTAGGATTTGAATATGTGAAAAATGTGTATCAACATGATCCTAATTTCTCAAATGTCTATGCTTCTTGTGAGCCTGGTGCAGTTAATAAGTTCGCTAGAAATAATCGTTTAAAGGGAACAAATTTTGTGTGCCTAATTGCTCCATGCATGAACTGTTGGTGCGTAAAGCTCATAGCTATGGTCTTATAGCTCATTTTGGTATTCTTAAAATTGTTGATGTGTTGCAAGAACATTTTCATTGGCTTAATTTGTGAAAGGTGCATTGAGTGCAAAATGGTTAAATCAACATCTAAACCACGTGGACTATACACACCACTTCCCATTCCCTCATCTCCTTGGGTTGACATTTCAATAGATTTTGTGTTGAGATTACCAAGATCTCAATGAGGGAATGATTTTGTATTTGTTATAGTTGATTATTTTTCCAAAATGGAACATTTTATTGTTTGTAGGAAAACTGATAATGTTGTGCATGTGGTTGATTTATTCTTTCAAGAAATTGTTAGGTTGCATAATATTCCTCGAAGCATTGTGTCTAATAGAGATGTAAAATTCTTAAACTACTTTTGGAAAACTCTTTGTGGAAAACTAGGAACTAAATTACTGTTTTCTACTACTACTCATCACCAAATAGATGGTCAAACTAAAGTCATAAATATAGCGTTTGGTACCCCATTTCGTGCCATAATCAAACAAAATTTGAAAAGTTAGGAGTCTTGTTTACCTATAGCTGAATTTGCTTATAATCGTACAAGTCACACTACTACCAACTATTCTCCATTTGAAGTTGTTTATGGTTTGAATCCACTAACTCCTTTGGACGTGTCTCCATTACCTATTTCTGAGTTCTTAAATGTAGATGGAGCCAAAAAAGTTGAATTTGTCCAAAAGTTGCATGCCAAAGTGTGTGAAACTATAAAGCACAAAACTAAGCACTATGTACGAAACGTTAACAAGGGAAGAAAAGAGGTCATTTTTTAACCCGATGATTGGGTCTAGGTTCGTATGAGCAAAGAAAGATTTCCTACTTCCCAGAGAACAAAACTCCATCCTAGGGGCAATGACCTTTTCCAAGTTATGGCTAGGCTGAATAATAACACCTACAAACTTGATGTTGTAGGTAACTATGGTGTTAGTGCAACTTTTAACGTATCTCATGTTTCTCCCTTTCAATTTGATGCAAATATATTGGATTCGAGGACAAATCCTTCTGAGGAAGGGGTGGATCAAAGGTCTAGTGACGTGGCATCTCAATTTGGGGTCAATGGTTTGAGTGTTTGAGATAAGAGTTTGAGGTCTTTAACTCAAATGCCACCATTAGCTTTAAAAAAAGATGAATTTGTGGGTATTATTGGGCCTATGACAAGGGCTAAAACAAAAAGGATGCAAAGGGCTTTGAATAATTTAATTAAAGAAGCTCATTCTCAAGTCCAAGTCTAAATTGCTTCAATTAAGGAGTCCAAACAAGTCCACTTAATAAGTCTTAGAGAAGTTAGGCCAACCTAACTTGACAAATAAGCCTCATAGACGAATTTACTATTAGTATGTTTCCTTCTTTATAAGGGAAAACTGACCAAATCCTATAAAGTCTCTTATTTCCTAAAACTTAGTTTCCTAGTAGGTTAGGTAATTTAAGATTAGTAGGTTTCCTTAACCAAATCCTATAAGATCTCTTGTTTCCTAAAAGTTAGTTTCCAAGTAAGTTAAGTAATTATAGTTTTAGGTAATTTCTTTTCCTTAATTTTCTGTCAGCCCCTCTCCTATATCTAGGGAGGTTTGGCTATCACTAGGGAATATAATTTTATAAAATTATTTTGTGAGATTTATCCTTATTATTATTCTTGTCGAATAATTAGAATGCATTGCACAATTTTCATGCTTTGTATGTAACTTATCTAATTGATTTTGTTTCGTCAATTAATGACATCTTTATTTGTTGTTCTTATTTCAATCTTATGTCGTTTAATTCATAATTTTCTTGAATTAGGTAATACATGTTCTTGAGGGGTGGATTACAAATCTGTTAAAACAAACTTTGTTATTCTCTTCTTGTTTAAATTTTCTTTTTGGTTAAAGATCAAGTGGTAAAGCAAGAAAAGTCTTGGGTAAGCTTTTATATTTTGCAATTTCATATCAAGTGTTATGGGGCAAATTGACCAACGCGGATCCATGTTCCATAACACAGGTCCAACATAAATCCTTGTTAGGACTTCATGTTAGCAGTGATTTTTACTTAGTTCAAGAATTTCTTATAGAGGGACCAACAAAGGTCTAAGAGGAATATGTGATTAAAATTGTGTTGGTCATGGTGTTTCAAATTCCTAGGGTTTTCTGGATATAAAAAGAATAAGGGAACTATTGTGAAGAGAGCAGTCATTAGAGAGCTAAATTAGAGCATCCTCTTTCTAGAAATTAAAAGAATATGTATTACTAGCAAAAGCCCTTATAAATACAAGCAAGTTAGATAACCAAATCAAATATAATTTAGAAACCTCAATTAATTAATCACTTTTACATTAGTAGGAAATATAGAAGCATATACTTGATATTGTTAGTTACTAGAAACCTCTTATAAAAACCACCTATTAGTCAGTATAAAAGAAAGGGAAAGTAAACCACATCTGGTCAAAACTATTTCTTTTATCCTTTTAATATTCATCAAGTTAGTTGTTTCAAGGTCTTATTGTTGATTATTGAATAGACTGGAGTTTCTTTCCCACTATATAGCGTAGATTGTGTTTACTAAAAGTAACCTTGAAGAGGTTATAGTCATCACATTTCAACTAATTTAGTTCAACAACACATTGAAGTATACTACTCCAATGATTAGCATTGAAGAAGTGGTTGAAGAGAACAAGTATATTCCTCCACAACCTATTGGAAAAGAAGTAGCCAAAGAAATGATGATCATGGTTCTCTGGAGCAATATGACATAACTTGTAAAGATGATTAATAAAGGATGAACATTTGACTTTCCTTAATATCCCGAGGCAATTTCTTACAACTAACTAATGGATAAAAGAATTTCTAGGGGATAAGCATTTACACAAAATCAACTTGTACCACTTAGCTTTAGTCGTATGTTCCCTGTCAAATCTCTACATGATCTTTAGTGAAGCTCCTAGATAAATGATTTATCCAAATGATGTTATCCTTTACATTAGTATTTGGATGATAGTTGGCGAAGTTATTCCAAAGTAAGTTGCTACTTCTATTGTTGCAAAACCATTCCCTCCCAATGAGTAGTGCACTGACTTTTGTATTCTTAGGGAATAATAGTTTGAGGTTCTAGTAGCTAGGAAGCAAGTGAAGAAGATCCAATTCACCCTAATTGTCAAACCATAACTAGGAAATTTTGTCATTTCCTATCCAACTCTTATTGTGTAATTGCATTTATTCCCTTTATCTTAGAATTTGGGTTATCATCTATAAAGAATCCTTCCTAATCTTGGTGGTCTAGAAGTTTTTATTCTTAATATAATGTTCATGCACCCATTTAACCCAAAGGTACTCTTTATTCTTAAAAAGTCTCCACAATCTTTTGGCTAACAGGACTTTATTTATAACCATGATTGAGTGAATGCCTATACCACCTTCTTTCTTTAGTAAGAAAATGCTTTCCTCTTAACTTTTTCGTAAGGCTTTTTACGTATATTCCCTATCCAAAGGGAATTCCTTAAAAGTTTCTCAATGTCCATATAAAATGATACGTGATGACTAGTAGATATATAAATTACCAAGTACAGAGGAAATTAATTATGATCTCCTAGCATAAGAGAGAGATTTATTACACTATTGGCTAATTATGTTCCTTACCATGTCATAAAGACATTGAAAATTGTTGAAAGAGATTTTACTTGCAAAATTTGGGACTCCAAGATAGGTGAAAAGGGGAGATTTGAAGTGCAAACCTGAAATATCCGCGGAGGCTTTGAGAGATATGAATTGCATTAGTTAAAACCACCACAAAGATCTTATCTCTGCTAAAACTCAAGCCAAATAACTTATTGAAAATATCCACAAACTTATTAAGACAAGATATAGATGTAGAACCAGCTCCATAGAATAAAAGAATATCATTAGAAAGTAAAAAATTGTAAATCTAGAGCTATTTACGTTTCTTATGGTGTTGGAACTTATCCTCTATACAAATGTTATAAGAAATAAGTCTAGAAATTACCTTAACACATAGTATTGAGAGTGGCGGTTACTCTGAAACACATCTGAAGCCTAATTATTGACAAGCATAATAAAAGATGATGTAGTGATGCATTGACTTTTCCAAGATACAAAAATAGATGGAAATCTAAAGGCTTCAAAGGAATAAATAATAAAGTGTTCAACCATCAAACCAAAAGGCTTATGAAGATCAATTTTCATTGCACAATTAATCTCTGACCTCCTTAAATGATAGTTCTTAAGAAATTCTTGAACAAGTAAAATGTTATCCCTTTTTTATCTTCCATTGATAAAACAAGCTTAAGTTATATTAATGAATTATTGCATAATCCGCTTTAATCATTGGCTAGGAGCTTGGCAATTAATTTATAAAAGGTATTATAATAAGATATATGCATGAAGTCCCTTAGAGAGGATGGGTTGACGACTTTAGGAACCAAGCATGATATTGAGATCACACTAAAGTAGAGAAATAAGCTTGGGAATAAATGCATTAAAAGCTCAAACTGAAGAGGAGTTGGAACTTGGGTTCCCATTGAGACTAAAATATTTCAAAGCAAGTTCTAAGAGTTGAGTTTTATTGAATATAACACTACCATCTTCTAACTATAAGGAAATGATTATGTTATTTATTCCTTCTAGCCAAAAGCGCTTTGTAGGAAAACTTTGAGTTCTTATTAGCTTCCTTGAGCAAAAAAAACTCTAGCCTTTTGCTTGATTGGCTATATTGAGGAAATGAGGACGTTGATCTATTTTTGGTTATGACCAACCATTATTTTTCCATTAAAATGATTTTCATAGTTAGTGATGACTTTCCAACTTTTGTTAAGAAACAAAATATTCTTGTATTTATTAGCATTGAGTTTGGTCTCAAAAAGGCCTATGATAATAGGCTTCATTGACTTCAAATAATCAAAAACTATTTGTTATTTTCTTAGATTATTAAGGCGCTTTGTAACCTATCCTAAGATTGACACAAGGATAAGAAGGAATTCTGACCAAAGCAACATAAGGATAAGAACCAAAGCATTTGATCTTAGCCTTGCAGCTTGCTTTCCTCCTCTAACTGTTTTTAACTCATCTTTGAAATCCTGATCAGTAGAAGCTTAAGTTAGATCATTGCACACAATTGAATTAATAGACATATCCCTCGTCCATATTCTCTTGATAAAAAGTGTTAACTTTATAATCATCTTTGTAACTTGCCTAAAATTGACTATAACCGTAGAATTTTCACCATGTATTCCTTTTGTTCAAGAAGTTACAGTAAAAGGTAATCAGGTGATCTTTTCCTAAAAAGATGTGAGAATCCTTTAAATTTATGAATTATGATTTGATTGTTGTTTTCGGCATAAGTCTTACATATTGAACAAAAGTATTTTCTAAATTCAACTTATGTATCACTTCACTCGCCTAGTTTTTCAGTTTAATTTCCTTAATAGACTGTTGGCACCTGGGCTTGCGACAAATTCTGCTCCAGTTTCATCCTCGTATTGTGTAATGGTATTCAGTACTTGAGCACTTACGAAAGCTCTTGTCTTGACTTAAAAGATATGACGTTCATGAGTTTTGTACATTTTACAGGTGAAAGTTCAATTCTTTTTATACCTGTGTACCTATGACAAGTAAACAAGTTCGATAGCTCCTTTCATAAGTTAGTTAAGTTCAACAGACGGTGGGTTTTGAGTATTCTGTTCACTTCATCGACTGTGGGTCATGGCGGACACGGCGGTGGAGCAACGCCGAGCGACAGTGAGCCAGCTGGACCAGTGGATGGTCCAGGACCAGGTTTTTCGGATATACGATCTCTTCGCCAACGTTCCTCGAGCAACCCAAACTCTTATGTATTATAATGTCCTTGCCTTTGTTACTTCTGATTTGATTCCACAACTTTGCTTTGGCCTTTTTGCTTCTTTGGATTTGATATTTTCGATCTGGTATCTTGGTTAACAGGTTAGAGCTTCAAAGGGACAATCACTTAGAGTATCTAACCCAAGGCCTCAAGCAACTCGGTCCCTCCTTCGTCGTTTTGGATGCCAAGTGAGTTTGCTAATTTTTTTAATTTCTGTACTGATCTTTTTGTTTCTTTTCTTCTTTAAGTTTGGTTGGATTGTTTGTTAAGTGGTTATTGTAGCCTTAGTGCTATTATCTTAGTTTGGCTTTTAAGTGGTTATTGCAGCCCTAGTGCTATTATCTTAGTTTGTTTACGAATCAATAGGCATAAAAGGCTGTTTCTTTTATGATTAAGTTTTGATGGTTTATACATATTTAGATAGAACTTAGACAGTCATTACTAGGAAGCTTTTACTATACATTCTATCATGCTCAACTTGGGAGCAGACCAAATGGTGACTTTTGCATTGCATTCATGTTTTTAGTGAGAAGTCGGCAATTATCATTCTCTGTGCTTGTGTTATTGGTTTTTCTCCTTATTTCCTCTGGATTAGGGGGTTATGTTGGTGAGTTGATACATGCATGCATTTGTTTGCTGTTGCATCAGTCTGTAGTAAAAGTTTACCCTACTCTGTATTTAAAAGTTTCTTGACGAGTTAGTAGTTGTTTGCTGTAGTTGATTTTACAAGTTTATTTTTTGTACATTTTATGCAGTCGACCTTGGCTCTGCTACTGGATCCTGCATTCGATTGCTTTGCTTGGAGAGTCTATTGATTATGAACTAGAAAATAATGCCATTGACTTCCTGAATCGCTGTCAGGTGAAGGATTGAGTTCTGGTTGTCTCTTATCATGCTTCTGTTTTTTACTTGTTTGTGTCCATTGTTGTTGAAATTCAGCTCTCTCTCCGCAAACATAGACAGCTTTGTGCACATACAAAATAAGGACAAATTGGCATATTGATTCTCTGAAGCATTGTGTCCTTGTCTATCTTGCTTGTGATATGCCTGGGCTTATTTTTACACATTCTGGTTCTTGCCACTGCTTTATTTTGTCCGGTATGCAAATGGAGATTTGAACTTGATTGCACATCTGATGTCTCCTGGGCACATTAACACGACACCAACCAGTTGATAAACAAGATTAGTGGGTTCTCCACCTTTTATTATGGGCCTAGTTTTGTCCTAAGGTGGTGAAGCTCCGAAAAGGGGGACCAAATCAGAGCTTAGAATTCAGTCTTATCTAAGTTTCATGGAGCATTTGATTCCTTTGAAATAAGTATCTAGCATTGCCAGCAATACTCATTTAAATTTGTGGTTTTCATTTACTGCAGGATCCAAATGGTGGATATGGTGGAGGGCCTGCACAGGCAAGTATTTTACTGCTTGGCATGACTATAATGTTACCCACTTATCTTCATTGGAAGCTTCCACTGTTTTCTTTGTAGTTCATCAATTTAGTTGCTGGGAATGGGCCTCTTTTCTCGCATCCATTCTTTTAGTTACATGATACAGTGTTGAAGGAGTCAGTTGTCTTAAGTTTGTCTTGTTTATGTTCCTATCAATGATCTTCTTGATCAGACCATTGGCTTTTATGTCTTTCAGGTTCACATAGGTACAACTTAAGTGCATCTATACATGATTTTTTAGTTTGTATCCTTGTCGCTTACCATCTGTCAAACATTAATTTTTGCTTTATTCTCTCCAGCTACCTCATCTTGCAACAACTTATGCTGCAGTGAATTCACTTGTTACTTTGGGTGGGGAGGACGCTTTGTTGTCGATTAATAGGTGGTCAAATTTTTTAAGCTTTTGAAGACTTCAGTATTTGTTGCACCAATTTGAAGATCTTCACCTCTAGAGATGTTGATTTGTGATCTATGTTTCAGAACTAAGCTGCACACTTTCTTGAAGCGAATGAAGCAACCAAATGGGGCCTTCAGGTAATATCTTAGGTTCACATTTTTATTTCATGGAGCAATGAATTTGTATGACTGTGTTATATTTAATTGACTGTTCTGCTTTTGCATCCAGTTGGTTGATTTCTTTTTTTCATCAGATTTTGAAATTGCTATCAGCATTTGAGTTTGAATTACATATATTGTTCTTGCTGTGTGTAAACTTCATCTGTGAAGGCTACTTTCCATTGTCACATGTTTGTAACCTTCAATTGAGCACTTCAGCAAATTCTGAATTATGGCCATCTCACTTTCTTAGGATGCATGATGCTGGTGAAATCGATGTTCGGGCTTGTTATACTGCTATTTCAGTAATCTCTCTTCTCTTTCCCCTTGTGTGTAGCTGTTTTAGGGAACTGGACCTTTTGATAGTTCAATAAGTTATTGAGATGGAAACTGTAGTATTTCCCATGCTTCTTTAAACCTTTTACTGCTTCTGATCAGGTTGCAAGCATACTCAATATTTTGGATGATGAGTTGGCTAAAGATGTTGGAAATTATATATTGAGGTTGGTCTAAGGTTGCCTGTATAAATGAGTTCCTTATTAACCAATGTTGCTGTTTCTGTTTGGTTCATGTTCTATTTATTGCAGGGTTAACTGCCCTTCATTTTAAATTGGTTAAATCAGTTTTCCCTTTTAAGAGTAACTCTCCTGTGTATGGTCATGAAAACTTCAAATTTTATTGTTCCTGAATCCTTGCTGGTTCATCCTTTTAATGACTCAAATTTGAGTTCTAGATGCAATTTCACATATCCAAAGATCTCTATCCAATTGTGTCTGTTACATATTGACTGTTTGCTTTGTGAGTGATGTTGGACTTTTGATCGCTCTGTGCTGGGGAACATCATGCACACAAGATTTTGATAGAACTCTCAATTACTGAGAGATTTTGCACTGAGTTTTATTACTGTTGCGACTTGGAATCTGCCAAGTTACCG
>JANVCQ010000008.1:10418135-10433253 GCA_025531925.1 Erythroxylum plowmanianum | reverse complement strand
CGAATGGAGACATCCTTCATTCGGTTACTCCTTGCCTTGCCCTTCTCGAATATACTTTCATAATAGGAGGCCTAACAGATTTACAGTAGAATATACTTGTCGAAAAATTCTGAATCGATTCTTCATAATAATTGTTCCTTTTGATCTTAATGCATCTTTCGTAAATTGGAATCAGGCATTGTTGATAGGTGCAGTCATGTGAGAAAACAGAACGAAGGTAGGTGTATAGCTTGCAAGCATATAGGATGGGTTTTGTCTGCCGTGATTGCTGTTTGAGACATACATGATAAACTTTAAAATCTGATATACTGACAAGACTTTGGAGTGGCAATAACTTTGTAAATGAGGCATTGGGAATTCCCTGCTAACCTTTACTTGTATTTTCTTAAAACTCTGTGTATTATACCATGAGAAGAGTGTTTTCTAGAACTCAGATATTGGAGATGGGTGAGTTCAGTATTTCAGGATTATTCGAAGTTGTTATTTGTTTTACCTGATGAATAATAAGGAATCCTTTATGTCATCTTTGCAGCTGTCAGACTTATGAAGGTGGCATTGCAGGGGAGCCTGGTTCTGAAGCTCATGGTGGGTACGTTTCTGAGTGCCCTATTGTTGCCTCCTGAACACTATATCTACTAGGATAAGCTTGCATTTACTTCCTGTTTTCGTGGATTTGCTGATTTCTCCAAAATAAATCTCTCATGGATTGCTTATTTTGGTCAATCAGTTATACCTTTTGTGGAGTGGCTACAATGATGTTGATCAATGAGGCTAATCGTATGGACTTAGCTGGTTTAATTGTAAGTCAGATTATCTACAATAGCGATTGTCAATTGGAAGTTTTTGTTTATTTGTCTGCAACGAACTGTTTCTCATACCTTATATCTGGTTTATATTCTTATGCTTAAAGATTTATTGTTTCATTTGATATTAGAACTGGGTGGTTTCTAGACAAGGAGTAGAATGTGGATTTCAGGGGAGAACTAATAAATTGGTTGATGGATGTTACTCCTTCTGGCAGGTGATCTTTCTTTGCTTGTGTTTTAGTTCTTGATATTTTATTTAGTTTGCCTTTGTATTAAGAAGGGCAGTTGATCAGGGTGGTTTATTCGCATTGATAAAAAGATTGCATGTGGGTGTGCCCCTGACATTTTCGGATGTTGCGGGAGATCATGATGCAGATAGCAGTTCTGAAGGAGAAGATACTGCTGAAAATTTATATGGAGATGACGATGCTTGTGGGCATGGAGGTATGCATGCTTACTAATGGCTTTTTATTGCATTCTTCAATTTCATGTTTCTTCAGACCAAGCAAATAATTCATGTTTAGGAGACTGTAGCAGCAGTAGCCATACTAAAATTGTGGGGCATCCAGAAATAGAACCACTTTTCCACAGCATGGCGTTGCAGCAATACATTCTGCTTTGCTCGCAGGTATAAAATAAATTAGTAGCAACGATCATACCTTGGCGTGGAATCTTGGAACTGATAGGTTTTTTTTCAGCCTTCTCATTTTTGTGGTTTTAACATGCCTGAAAGCTTGTGGTAACCAGTGTAGAATTTTGCATAAATTGTTCTTTGTTGACCAAATCTGAGCCACAACCTTACTTTTCTTCCTTGTCTTTCCTTTCATTTTTCCTCTTTTCCACGAGGAGGATAACAGCTTCTTGTTGCACTCCAGTTTCTTTCTACAATTTATTCTGTAAAGCTTCCTTCTTACACTTGTCAGTGACTACAACTGAGCAATATGGAACAGTTTGGTTTCTTTTCTACATGTTTGTAGATGTATTGGCCTAACATGCTTGAGAACCAGAGCTTGTACCCCCATTTAAGGGTGAAAGATGGTTCTTTGTAAGTTCAGGGGTTCTGGCAAGCTTTTCACTTGTTAGTATATTCTCATTCAGAAATTTATCGGTCAGAACTTGGAAGCCCTTGCTTGTCTATTCCAATTTTTTGGTTAAGAGGCCCCCCGACAAAGAGTTTCTTGTGAATCTCTGGTTTATATTAGCAAGTTAATTTTTGTAGGTTCAGGAAGGTGGATTCAGAGACAAACCAGGGAAGGCCAGAGACTACTATCACACATGTTACTGTCTTAGCGGCTTATCAATATGTCAATACAGCTGGTCGAGGGATGAGAATTCTGCACCTTTGCCAAGGGCTGTTTTGGGTCCCCATTCCAATCTCTTGGAACCTGTCCATCCCATCTACAACGTTGTCCTAAAGCAATATCACGAAGCTCATGAATTCTTCTCCACATCCTAAAGCTCATGCTTGATATTCATTACGAGGCTTCTAGTTAAATTCTGAGCTATGCTTATTTTAATTATCGAAATGTAATAGTGTAAACACACAAGTGTGCCAGTGGGAACTCTCTCTCTGTTGGTTGTTTATGCCCTGTAGGATCAAAATACGTATCCATGAACATTCATTTTCAAAACTCAAAAGATTGAAATCTTCCTAGGCCATCCATCAAATCCATTAAGAATCTCCAGTTTTGAACATAAAAATTTGTACGTTAGGCCTAGATTTCGTTGGATTCTACATGATTTATACAATATTGCATATTTAAGTTACTAAAGAGCAATCTATTATCTTAATCTATACAATAATGCACATTTAAGTTACTAAAGAGCAATTTATTATCTTAATCTATGCCTTTTATAACAACATAGACGACTTACCACAGTTTTCTACTCACTCTTCAATCCGCCACCACTGTAAAACACCTTAAGCCAAAAACCAATCCCAGCGCAGAAAGACCATGATAGACCATGACAGTGACCAGAAGCAGCTTCAAAAACAACACAAACAAGACGATGAAGAATATGTACAAGGAAGAACACAACAGCAGCATGTACAAGAACAAGAACTGATCAGTTCCAAAGCTCCACCGCCACAACCACCCACCAACATGTACTCTCCAAGTCCACCCCATGTTTTAGATTCTCCTCCGGAGTCCTCTCTCTCCTCAGATCATGGCTTCTCACCACCAGACACAAAACCAAAGAAGCCACCGTCTCCTGTGGCGGTTCAAGCGACCAAGAGTGAATCTCGAGGCAAAGATGCAGAAGTTGATGGTCATAGTGAAGAGGGTGGTGGCGGGAGAAGAGTGAGACCAAACTTGTCCATTCTGAGACGAGTAAAGAGAGAGGCCATAAAGAGAAGGGCTTTACTGGGGTTCAGGATTCTGGGGTTTGTTTTTTGTTTAGTTTCCTTCTCTGTTTTGGCTGCCGACAAGAACCAAGGATGGGCACTCGACTCTTTCCATCGCTACAAGGAATTCAGGTTCTTGTTTTCTATTCAGTTAATCCATGGATGCCAGTATCAAAATAGGGTCTTTCAGTGGTTCACTTATTTCATTCTCAACAATTAAGATTTGATTTGCAGATTCTTTCATGTGGCTGTAGGTATTGTCTGACAGTGAATGTGATAGGTTTTGTCTACTCAGGCGTACAAGCATACGATCTAGCCTATTCTTTGACCGCCGGCAAACAATCTGACCGGAGTCAACTCCGGTACTTGTTTGATTTCTCCTCAGATCAGGTAAGTCGTTGTCCATGTGAAATTATTATTGTATTAATTTGCGTACCTAATATAGGACCAAGTTGATGAGTGTCCAATTCTTGGATCGTCACTACTGCGAATAATGGTGTTGCGTGGGGTCAAATCCTACTCCGACTGCTAGTTCTAACTGTAATATCATATCATAATGCCTGGACCATACGTTGATATAATGATATTGTTCCAGGACCAACTTTTACTTGCCTTTTTATCTTCCTTCCTTTACTTTTTCACCTTTGTCACTTCAATGTTTAGAAGAGAATATAACTTAGAACCTTTAACATTTTATAAATTCATATTATAAACAAATACACATTCATTTTATAATTATTACTTTTATGTGTATATATGTTTCCATAAATCTATACAATTATTATTTATTTGCAGTTTTAATTTAATCGTATTTTATTTTTGTTGGTTTTAATATTTAAAAAAATTCAAACTTAACAAGTTTTTAAATAAATTTTTAATCACTATTTTTCTATATTATTTGAATATATAATTTATATTAGTCACTTATTAAATATTTTTTACTAACGGTGAAAAAATAAAAGCCCTGGTGATAAATACTTCATTTGTATCCATAACAGTATGAGTGTTAAAATTGTACAAAATTTAATTGCTTATATTAAATACTAATTGGGCAGGTGAAGTAACTTCTTATAACATGGTCAGGTTTTGGCATACCTTCTTTTGTCGGCAGCCTCTTCGGCTGCGTTTCGAGTTGAGGATTGGGAGTCCAACTGGGGAGAGGACAAGTTCCCTACAATGGCAAAGGGATCTGTGGCACTGTCCCTCCTAGCATTTCTGGCTTTTGCACTAAGCTCCCTCATTTCTGGTTATACGCTTTTCACTCCCTTGTGATTTATGATGTCACGTTCACAGGGTATATACATGCGTAGTGAAACTATATGGATGGTATGCAAGCAAGCAATCATTTGGGGCTCTTCTTATGTTAATACTTTAATCAAATGTTGTATCTTGTTGGATGATTGGATCTTTGTTTGCGAATGATCTGAATGAATGTAATTTACTTTTGAATACGAATCCACAATGGAATTCGTTTCCAATAATAAGCAAGCTAGCATCAGGTTTCCTGGAACATCAATCCCAGTTCAGAGTTTAAACAAAACATCCAATGAGGTGGCAGGCATGTAAATCCCCAGACAGTTGTGACACTGAAGAGTAAAATCCAAGTGACAATTGATAAAGCAAAGCACGAAAACATAATCCCGTGCCAAATTAAGAGGCTAAAATGCGTCCATGTAGATTAAGGACCCAACCATTGCTATTGTCCTAAGTAAGAGCAAGTGGAGTCATTTCCATCTACATACTGTATAGCCAATGCAAAGTATCTCACCTATCAAAGAAAGAAAAAGGATAAGTTCTAGCCAGACAGATCTCTACCTCCCACTTCCATGGCAATCACTACTGCTAACACAATTCCATCCAAAATCAGGGCATGGGTTTATGAAGACTATGGCAAATCAACCAACGTCTTAAAACTGAAATCAGACGTTGCAGTACCACAGTTGAAAGAAGATCAGGTACTGATCAAGGTTATGTCTGCTTCACTAAATCCAGTTGATTTCAAACGAATGGAAGGGATGTTTAAGGAAACTGATTCTCCCCCACCTGTAAGAATCTATTTCTTTGCTATAATATGTAATTTTTTCCTTGATCTGCTCCCTCAAAGTTTTTGGCTTTTCACAGACTGTTCCAGGCTATGATGTGGCTGGTGTGGTGGTCAAACTGGGAAACCAAGTCAAGAAGTTTAAGGAAGGAGATGAAGTATATGGAGACATTAATGAGACAGCTTTAGTTGGACCCAAAAATCATGGAACTTTAGCTGAGTACACAGCTGTTGAGGAGAGGTTATTGGCTCATAAGCCTAAAAACCTCAGCTTTGCAGAAGCGGCTAGCTTGCCCCTTGCCATTGAAACTGCCCATGAAGGCCTTGAAAGAGCGGGCCTCTCTGCTGGGAAAACTGTCCTTGTCTTAGGAGGTGCTGGCGGAGTTGGGACTCTAATTATTCAGGTCATTTACTTTCTTGACGTTGATTTCCTTGTGATCTTTCTCGTGAATTCAGGAATGAGCATTAACATACAAAGAATCTGGATATTCCCTTGTTTTTAATCAAAGTTTAATCCTTTACACATTCTCCTGAATGATCCAGCTTGCTAAACATGTCTTTGGTGCTTCTAAAGTGGCTGCCACTGCCAGCACTGGGAAATTAGAGTTAATTAAGAGCTTGGGAGCGGATATGGCTATTGACTACACCAAAGTGAACTTTGAAGACCTGCCAGAGAAGTTTGATGTCGTTTATGATGCAGTTGGTAAGATTCTGATATCTATAAAATCCTGAAAACTTGAATTTGCGTTCAAAACTTTTTTCCGTCTTGTGTTGGAGGCTGTAGTGCAGGTATAAGATATGTTGTTTGCGTGAATGACCTCCAGTCTAGTTAAATAACAACTGGTAGACTAATTCTTTAAAGCCAAAAAATGGAAACAGGGCAAAGTGACAGGGCAGTAAAGGCAGTGAAAGAAGGTGGAGGTGTGGTGACAATATTCGGTGCTGTTACTCCTCCAGCAGTCATTTTCGTGGTCACTTCAAATGGCTCTGTGTTGGAGAAATTGAAACCTTACCTGGAGAGTGGGAAAGTGAAGCCTTTGATTGATCCAAAAGGTCCATTTCCATTTTCACAAGCTGTAGATGCATTTTCCTATATTGAAACTGGCAGAGCTGTTGGCAAAGTTGTCATATATCCTATTCCATAACAAAGTGCTTTGCATATTCTCCTATCTATGTAACCGAGTTGCCTGTGAACTAGAAAATGTTATAAAGCTTTGAGAGTGTATCTGTTTGAAAATAATAAGCACCGCTTGCTATTAATCTTACAACCTCAGGCTCAAGTTCTTCAAAACCTATACTTTTTTCAGTCGCAGTGGCAAACAACAACAGAAAAATACTGGACTCATTGGCCTTGCAAGTAGCTATATTACACTTTAACGGTACAACCTGGTTTTCCTGTGGGAACTGTGGGCTTTAAGGGCAATAACCTTGCAAAGAACTTCAAGCCATTTTTAAGCAACTTGTATACTACTTTGAGATATGAATTTAAAATATTACAGAAAATTCATAGAGTGATCTATTTGTAAGTTTACATTCATCAACGTTGTGGGGCCAATGTTTCCTGTATGGAACCAAAAGCTGGTGCAACTTCTAGCTGTTTTTAGCATCAACAGAAGACCTTAGGCCTTGCCTCTTGTTCACTATAATCAGTCACCCTGGCACAAATTTGCGGGAAAACCTGAGGGTCTATGGTCCAGCGGAATCACCAAGAGGATTATCATAAATGGTTAGTTTCGTGTCCATGACTGTAAGTAGCAGTTGCTGAGGTATGTCGAAGAATCAACATAAATATCCATACTTTGGTTGACTACGAGAATTTTTAGGTACAAAACTGCTCTCTGCCTTAGTTTTATTAGTATATTTGCTACTTAAGTTTTGGTTAACTGCTGTAATATAAAACTTACAGCAATTATTACTTCTTGTTCATGAAATATGAAGAATAAAATTATCTTGTGAAATATATATTCCTCATAACAAATAGGGTAGGCACCTCTGTTATAGCTTAGTTATGCAGATTAGAAACAAATACATATAAAGTAGAAGGCATAAATTCTAGAGTAGCTATTTTCGCTAGTGTAACATTCCACTTTATTTCAATTACTGATAATCAACACTGAAGTACTTAAGAATCTTATAACCTCCAATAATGCCAATAGGCCAACTTCTACCAAATTAACTCCATGCATGTCCACCTTAATCCCTCGAGTCTAAGCACCAGCAGTAATAGTCAGACCTTGATATTGCTAGCAGTTCTTCTGGGCTCATCTTCTCGAGCTCATTTTGCCTCCGTGGAGCGAAGTTATTTCTGTTTTGTGGGTCAGAAGCAAGTGGGTAATCTTCTATCATATGACATTGTGATCTCATCCTCATGTAAAGCCTCATAGTTGCTATACATTCCTCGTAAGGGTCTTGAATGCCAGTTTGCATGTCATACCTATACATAAAGTACTTGGACATTAGAGGCTTAAACTATCAAAGAAAGGTACGAGAAAGAACATGCCTTACTGTTTTCAGGCGACTTACCCAAGATAAGCTTGTGTTAGGTACTTGAGTGAATTGCTGAGCTTGCTTGTTTTCATTAGTGGAGGGTATTTTGCAGTATCTCTGTATTATGAGTCAAATTCAAAAGCATTGAAATAACCTCACTGCCATAAATAATTCAGAAGCCCCATAGCCATATATAATATATATATTATATCCCATAAAATATAAGTTTGCAAAAGACTTTTTATTACCTGATCATCACAGCTGGATATTCTACTTCAAGACGGTCAAGATCATGGTCCAAACCATGACCGACTAGAATCCTAGCTTTTCCTCCTTTGGGTCGAATTTTCCACATTGGTTCTCCATTACATAGGAAGTCTTGAATCTTCTTTTGGACTTGTCTTTGTTGCATTGCATCCCTCAAGTACTCTGGCCGAATGCCGGTGGTTTCGTACCTGGAAGTAGTGATTACGAACATGACTATAGTGTTTTAACTTTTTTCTTTTTTGTAGTCTCACTATCAGAAACAGCTTATATTTAAGCTTGTAATAGATTTTTACCTATAGTTTGTGACCGGAATTGGTGGTTTGACATAACTGTGGAAGATTATATTTTCGTTCTCATCAATGAGGCAAATCCTTGCACAGAGGTCAAGAGAACCATCACTGCCTCCTCCAACCATCTTGCAAGCCAATGCAACTACTCGTGGACCTCTTGCATAAGCATTGTCTATAATTAAGTTGTCTCTGAAGCCTAAATTGGCCATGCGAGCTAGTAGACCCTAGAACGACAATAAAGGAATTGGTTGTAAAAGAGAAATCACTCGGAACTTGGAGCCAAACATTATTAAATACAAATGGAAAGGGAGCAAAAAGGAAAGATTGATGGAATGCAACGCTGGACCTTTACCGAATGAACTGCAGAGAGCTGGCATCGTTCTTGGTGAACTCTGCGAGCATTAGGGCTATCAAAGATGGCTAAGCAGAATCTACATCCTCGGCTAGTGAAGATATTCTTACACTCTAGTTTTGGCAATTGACCTACAGAAGAAAAATAGTGCTTAATATCACCCAAGTAACACTCTAAATCAGTGTATATTACTATTTAGAATTTAGCAACTTACCCATGAGACCTACATGCTCCCTCAAGGATTCAAAAGACCTGCAATGTTTCTTACAGACTCCACACATGGGTTCATGAACTGAATGAAATGAGATTTTCATGTGCTCCACTAGGTGTTCCATCCTATTGAATTGTCTGAAACATGCAGCACACTTATTCCTGCAACAGACAAACGATACAACGCAATTTAATATAGGGCTGTATTCACATAAACTAATAACACTATGAATGTTCATATCACAGCATTTCACTTTTGTCTACTGCACAGAGAGAAGGGAGACAGAAAGACTAAATGAGGAAGGATACCTCAAAGTCTCCGATGACTCGCTTCTGTTATCCATGGCAGATGCTCAAGTATCTATAGTTCTCAGGAGTAGAGAAGACTAGGGAGCTATGAGGTATGTGATGGAGGAGTTAGGGGCAGGAGTGTATTTATACTGGTAGGAGCTAGAAAAGGAATATCTACAAGTTGATGCTTTCTAACCTTAAAAACAAGCATAAAACAATTGGTCCAAATCCAAATTCTTGGGTCCCATTCTGGAACCAGAATGATCATGAAACCACCCTTCAACCTCTCTCCCCTATCCCCTCTACAGAATGATCATGAAACCACCCTTCAACCTCTCTCCCCTATCCCCTCTATCTCTCCCTTTCTTGCATGGCTATTGGAATTTTAAATGTTGTCCGTGTGGTTGCTAGAAGTGGCAGAACTTCTCAAAAAAGAGAAGTTTATATGTGGGTATGGTCTGTGGCTGTGCCTTAAGCAACCAAAACAAGTCATCGTAGGTTATCCAAGTGTCATAAGTATGGCAGCGCTCTTTTCCTTTATGCCTTTGAATGTGTGCTTCCACAGCAAAAACAAGTTACATGATTGGACCTTTAATTAGATGAGTGGATCGTCTTGAAGTCTTCAAAGAAAACAGTGAAACTAGGAACTCAGAATCTCGACTACGATGGTGAATTCCACATTGGTCGCGGTGGTGAAATGACCATATATACGTCTGTTGTTTTATTTCTGCCCTAGCACAATAACGCAAGTGTCTCTCAAAAGTATAGGAGCTTTTAACCCACTGAAATTGCTATTCAGATATACAGTTAGGTTACTCTGTCACTGTTTTCTTATAAGATGTTACCAACGTATGTCTATCACTGCTCTCCACAGAGTCGACCATTCAGTATTCACAACTGATCTTTTGATTAGTGATTGCTACCACTTAATCATATCATATACTATGTGACAAAAAATATTATTTTAAATCCTAATGTTACACCAAAATATATCTTAAATGCTAGCCTTCAATAATATAAAAATTAATTTTAATGTTATAATAATGTTACACTTTTAATTTTAAATTAGTAAAATTTCAAATTCTCAATAAATTTATTTGTTCTATCAATTTAAATTGACATTGAAACTTAAATATGTTTAGATGAAGGACTGACCACAATCTAATTCCTCATGATTTCATCATCAAATGCCATGTAATATCGACATTGGTTGTATCCATTTTCTTAAATTTATATTATTTTTAGGGTGTTGTCGTAATTTTTTGTTTTCTATTTTTATTAAGATTACTTTATCTTATTTAAATCCTTCAAAATATTCAGAATTCAGATATAGTTGCAAGTTCTTTCTATTTTGTGCAAATTTTATCGCTTTCTTACTGCATCACGTGTGATCAAAATCCACCTCAAACTTGAACATCTTTGACCTCAAACTTTAAAATCATCCATGCTAATCAATCTAAATTATCACCACCTTCTTTGATATTGGAGTTCTATCGAGAAAGAGAAGAGAAGTCACATGTGACATCTAAAGTCTATGAAGAAATTAGTAACTTTATAAAAAAATCTACAAAAACAACATTATTATGGAAAAAAATGAGTTTTGAAATTATTGTATCAAGAATTGAAAGAAGAAGAATCGAAGAAAGTAGAGTTTAGAAAATAAAAACAATAAAAAAACAGAAAATAAAAATAGAGAAATAAAACTAAACTTATTATTAATCTATAACTCAAAGTTTTGTAATACATTTTTTTTATACTACTTTCACAACTGATCATATTGGAAAATGTATTATCCTGATTTTCTACTATTTTATATTCATCAGTGTCTACAAGGTTGAAATGAAAGTTGAAATAAGTTGCCCCCTCTAAGATCAAAAACTAAAATATTAATGTTTGCATCTCTTAGAGTATAAGAGTGCATATGCTTATCTTTTTGTGTTGGTACATCCTTTAGGTGATAGACACATGGTGATACAATATCCTAAACTATCTCAAGAATCTCATTATCATCACTATTGTATGCCAACCTTGTGTACTTCTCAACAACCCTCCCTTTTTTGTTTATTTTGTTAATTCTTGCATAAATATAATCCAAAAATTCTTCTTCTTCTTCATAATTCTTGTCTCTTTATCTTTTTTTTAAATGTTCTTCAGATGCTTCTTTCTCAACTTCAATATCTTAAGTATTTGCATTAACTTGCATAGACCAAGATACACAATATCAAAAGAAATTAAGTATTATGAATATCAATCATTTGAATATAATATGGTTTAAGATTTTAATCGAATAGACAATTAATGTGAGGGTTATAAGATCAAGAATTAAGAAATTTTGATATAATTTAAAGTATACTGCAAGCAGGATTGATAGAAGATTTGAAAGTTATAGAAAGACTAATAGGTAAAAGTCAAGAAACCAAGAATCAACAATCAAAGATTATGATGAAACAAAAAAAAAGAATCAAGAACCAAGATTAAGATAAAAGAAAGAAGAACAAAAGATTAACTCTAATATAACAGAACAATATATATTGATGGAGTTACTTTTAAAGGATCATCAACTCTGATAATAAATGTTACAGTCAAAATGAGTTATGAAATATTTGTCTTGAGAACTGATAAAAGAAGAAGAATAAAAGAATGTGGAGTCTAGAAAAATAAGAAATAATAGAAAAATAAGTAGAGAAGAGAGAAAAATATTTTTAAAAAGTAGAAACAAACTTCTTGTTAATTGATAACTATTCAATTATTAGAACATTGCTTTTATATGACTCTCGTGGCTAATCATATTTGAACATGTATTATACTTATTTTATACTATTTTTATGTGTATCTGACATCATCGACGTCACCCTTTGTCCCTCTTTAACTTGAGGTTGGATATGTGAAGCTATTATTATGATTATTTTTAAATACTTATATATGGTGCAAATGTTGAAGTTTATAATGATCTTATTGCCAATATTTTGTTTATTTAACACTTTTTTCTTTTCATTTGCTTCTTTTGCATATAGAAGGGTAAATTGTATTTTAAATATACAAATTTACTCAAATTTGTAATATTAATGAGAAGTATAGGTCAAAATTTTAATTTGTTGCCCAAATAGTCTTCAACTTTATTGTCACGGATTACCATATAAGTTGTGTCATTTTATGTCAAACTATACATGAAATTTTAAGAAGTAAATTTGTTATTTATTTAACAATAAAAACCAATAAAACTATTACTAATTATTAATATCTTGAAAAACTAATTAATGTATTATTTACTCTTGTGTATTGGGTAAAATATAATTTAAAGGTAAAAGAGACTAATATTCTTTGTAATTTCATCAATTCCACCAAAATCTCTTATGTTTAAAAATTCTTTTAGGAAGTTTTCAAGATTTCTTAAAAATTCTAGAATTGATTCTTTCATTAGTAAAATTTTTATTTATTAAAAATATAATAAATCGATAATCATATTTATATATTATCTAATAATCAGAGTTTCCATTGAGGTTTGTCCCTTCTTCCAATGGAACTATAATTCCTATTCCAATCTCTTCATACCCTCTTTTGGTTTATCTACATTTCAAGAAATTCATACGCTCCATGAGCGGAGAAAACTGGAGTCTTGGTCAAAGTAAGCCACCCAAGAAATCTAGCAAAGCGAGTAAAAATGATCTTATTAGTTCGAGTTTTATTATCCCTTACCATTTGTGCTTTTTCCCACACCCCAAGTCATGGGGTCAATTCCCAAGACTCAAAGTCAGATGAGAACATAAGTATTTCCAAAAGAATAGTGGTAGAGAACAATCAATCTTTCTTGATCAATCCCTTCATCTCTCATTCTTCGAGAATTAAAAAGATATTTTTTCAAGTTTCAATTTGTTCAATTGAAATATAGGCTCTTCTACTGAATTTTTCTTTTTATTATTAGAATTATATTATCCTCTATTTTATTCCCCAAGAAACTGGTTGTTTGTTTTTGGAGTAAACATCTTTTAGTTTTTTGTTTTGGTGGGGACGCGCGTTGTCCTTTCTCTTATGAAATTTCATTGTCTGCCGAAACTTACTACCTAGGAACGGCTGCGGTGTATCGGTTTATTCTTTTTCCTACTTTTTCCTTTTTTCACTAACAAAGTTACAAACCACCTTTTTTTTTAATTCACCCATTTGGAAGATTTTTTTCAAATTTGAATTTGTTCATTTGGAATCTAGGCTCTTCTACTGAATTTTGCTTTTTATTTATTTATTTATTTATTTTACTTTTTATTATTAGAATTCTATTATCTTCTTTTTTTATTCCCCGAGAAACATGCATGTTGTTTGTTTTTTGAGCAAGCATCTTTTAATTCTTTTTTTGGCAGGGACATGCATTGTCCTTTCTTTATGAAATTTCATTGCCTGCCAAAGCTTAATACCTAAGAACGGCTGTGGCGTATCGGTTTATTTTTTCTTATTTTTTCCTTTTTTCACCAACGAAACACTTTTTTTTTAATTCACCCCCTCCCCCTCAAATATCCTCTAATAACAATTGATTATCCAACATTGACTATAAAAAAATATAAGAAGGATGCTTAATACCTATATTTTAGCTTTCTATTCTATTTATTGTAATATCTCCTCTCTTTCTCCTCTTCTTCTTCCTTTTTTCTTTGAGCAGCTAAGAGGTTCTTTTTCTTGAATTTCCAGCTAAGCTTGAAGCATGCTCTGTTCGTTGCAATGTAAGTGGCAGATAAAACTTTATACAGTTCCAAACATTGCCTATTCCCGTACATGTCGTGACAGTCGAGTTCCCTTTTGGGGTTTGTGATTTTAGTTCTGGGGGAAAAGATTTTGCTTTTTTTCATTTTCTGTCTTTAACTCTGGTAAGAGCATCTTTATCAAAATAGAATATTTAGGAAGAAGTGAATTGGGTTGGAATCCATTTCCTACCATTTGTATTCCTTTTACTTTTGAATTATGAACATGAGAATCATTGAAATATTTGTTTGGTTATGATTAAAAGGGGGGTATTATTCCTATAATAAATTACTCTATTCAAATTACTCGAATCCAATATAATTTAGAAATAAAATTCAATAATTTTTTCAATTCAATTTGAATGGTCAGATTCAAAAGTCTTCACAGAACAATCTATAAAAAGCCAGATGCAGCTTGATTTCTCAATTCACTTAGTAGTCTTTCTAGAGCTCACTTTTGCCCTATACTACAAGTAAGAGGAAAAATATAAAGACTACCATTAAAGCAGCCCAAGTGAGACTGACTATAACCATGTGAATTATGTCCCCTATCTCTATAATATAATCGATTTATTATTGTTCATTAATGATTATTGTATTAGTCCCAAATCAAATAATATATAAATAAGATTATCAATTTATTATATTTTTAAATATATAAATTTCAATTTATATATCAACAATCATCGTGAGTTGTTATATTCAGTTCAAAGCTGATTAACTTTTCTTTGTTATATCCGTTTGTTGGATTTAGTGTTAGTGTCACTTAATTTTTCATGTCTTATTAATATGCTAGATAATTATATAATAAAATAAAATGTTAATAAAAGGCTAAACTAAATATCATTCTAAACTATTTAATATTTATTAACTGTTAATAAAATATGATAAATTGATTTGTTATGCATTATTATTAAAAATAAAATTATATTACTTATAAATGTTTCTTTATATCTTTTATATGAGTTAGAATATATAAATATGATAAATTAATAAAATAATAAGAAACTTGCAATTTTATTTGCTATCAGTAAAATCCATCAAGTTAATTATAACTTGTCTATGAAAATATAGATTTTGAAAGAAAAATGATTATGTTATTATTTTATTTATTAGCATTATCATAGAATGCTAATAAATGATAAAATATTTAATCTACTATCATATCATATCTGATTAATAAATATATTATTAAATTAATGAATATAATAATTTTTAAAATTTAATAAAATAAATTAATCTTACATGTTAAATATTAAATATTTTAATATAAATAATGATATATAAAAAAGATATATAT
>JANVCQ010000008.1:10371352-10392707 GCA_025531925.1 Erythroxylum plowmanianum | reverse complement strand
ACAACCAAACCATAGAATAAATTCTACTAACATTTACATAACAAGTAGCTCCAAAACTTTATCCATCAAACCTCATAATTAATTTAGGTCATGCTTTATTTAACAAGAAAAATTCGGGGGCCAACATATTCTATTATATTATATTCTATTAGCTTCGATCTGGAACTAGATGCCTTTAGTTGACCTTTGCCCTAGAGAACCTTACCTGTCCACCGCCCTTGATCAACTTATCCTTAGCTTTTATCTAGTCCCGTTACTCTTGCTAAGCACCCTATTAATAAGAATAAAATAAGACATAATAATAACACATTATGTTATCCATCTAACAAATTTATAAGGAAAGCTCCAAGTTTCCACTATAGAATATAACAATTCTCTAAATATTATAAGTTCCAATACATAGATCAAATAACAAAAGTTATGTTTAAATTGTTTTACAATTTTGAAAATATAGAATTATATGAATAGTGGAGAAACCCCAGCTGACAAAGTCAAATTACTTGGTTAAGTCCACCTTGAGGGTATAACTTTTAATTTCAGTACCTTTATTATAGTTTTTGGAGAGCTCTTAAGCAATTAGAACATTATCTCGTATCGATCTCCCTAGAATAAATTTACTTTAATAAGGATTGATCATACCATAAAAGATAAGATTGAGTTTGTTTAAAAGGAGTCTAGAGATAACTTCATAAATAAATTGCATTGAGATGTAGGACTAAATCAGTTAGTGAAGAAAAGTTAGGAATATTAGGAACAAAACATATACGAGTATTGTTACGTTTAGAGAGGAGAGTGCCATTATCAAAGAGTTCTTTTATTATACTTAAGAAAGCCTAGGTCTTTTAGAATAAATTGGCAATATTCAAGACTTAATGCCTTATTAGATCCCATATTGAAAAGATAATTTTTTATCTCTAAGTTGGAAAATGATTTAACAAAGGGGTTGGTGAGTTTAGTACTAGTTTCTTGAGGGACCCAGTTTTTAAAACTTGGAGAGAGTAAGCAGTAAAGGTTTTCGAGCTTAGAAGCTTATTAATATGTCAACGCTTCATTCTTTAGTTCTTGATGATTTGTAACTAGAAAACCTCCAAGTTTTAGCAGAGAGACCATGGTGTAGCAATTCCTAGCCATAATAAAATTATAGAAGAATATAACATTTATGTCACTCTCAATCATCCAATTTATTATATCTTTTTATCATATAAGAGAGTAGTGGACGCTAAGAGCCTCTATATATTTGTCATAAGCAAGTCTTTCATTTTGCCTCAAGTTATTATCCCAAGGTGAAGACTAAACAATTCCTAGGCCAAGTTAAGATTCTCAAAAGGCACTCTTTTAATAAGATTAGTGTATTAAATGAGTTTTTATTAAAGAATTTTAACCCCTTATTTATGGTCCTCAAGCAAGACATGTATTTGTAAGCCTCGAATCCTTCCACATGCTTGCTCCAACCCCTTTTTACTGCATTCTCAAACCCAAACATATTGATTAAGTGATTATCAAATTTAAAAGGACCTCTTCTCTTCCAAAGGGAAAAGTTTAACTTGATTTTAATATGAGAATGATTATAGAATAAGGAATTGTCAAACTAAGCAATGCTATTTGGAAAACATGAGAAATAAGAAAAGTTCACCGGGACTCTATTAAGCTTCTTCCTAAGTAGCCACTTCCCATTCTAATTATTGGACTAGGTAAGTAAATCCCCTTGCACCTAAGATCAGAGACTCTTAACTATACAGCTCCCCATTACAATGTATCATGTTAGCCTTCTACCTTTTAAGATGACAATGTACAATTTAGGTCTCGCAATAGAATCTAAAGAGTGGTGCCCTTAGCTTGAATCTTAGCTAGATCTTTCTAAATATCTTTCCCTAAGATTTTAAATTTGCTGAATAAACCACTATTATATCAAAGATGCACATGCTTCTTAAAAGAATGATGTAATAATGAATGAATGAATTGATATGATTGGGAGTTATGAAGCAAGTGAATATGATCAAGATCATAGACAATCATAATTATGCTATTTTAGTGCTCGATATGGTTGCTAAATATGTGTTAATACTTGTGAATGAACCATAATCCCTTATAAAACTAAGGATATTTTATTTTGGTCTATAACAAACCAAAAAAATTAGTTATTAGGTATCAATAGATTATAATGCACTTCCTACTTCCTAGGACTATTGAGTCTCATAAGGTTCTTAACAAGAAAATTCATTGTGTAAAGTGAGGAAGAGTTTGGTTCTTCCTTTTTGACTTACAACTAGGGCCTTTCTTAGTAAGAGATTTACTAGCATTTAAAGATTACTCTAAAACTAAAACGTAATTAGTAGGGTAGTTTAGTGCCTCTCCAATTTTAGAGGGAATTATTATACTTGTTGGTCTTTTAAGAAAGCTCTAGCATAGGTGATCTGGGAATAAAACCTTACTTTTAGGAATAATGCTCCCAACTAGTTCCTTAAATAAATGAGATATGTTAGGATTATGATCTAATGTAGTTTTATTAGCCATTTTAATAAGTTGTATAATAAATGGTATTAGTGTTGCTTTACTATCCTTGATCTTGAAACTTTCTTAAGCATCTCTTACAACATCAACCTTATTACAAGCCTTACTACCTCGAGTTTGAATTTGAGCCTTCCTTACTTGGGCTACTAGGAGTTCAGGGTTTTCCCCTATAATGAATTTGTTACTAGTGAATACCCAAGTTTTGGTCTTATCCACTTTACTAGGCTTCCACTAATATGTAATTTACATTTTAGATTCAATAAGCATCCCTTCCCTTTTAGGCTTTATAATTTTGATTTTATCAGGGAGTTCCTTTCTTAAGGGGATTTCTACATAAATCCTAGCCTATACTATTAAATATATGTAGTTGGTGGTTCATATAAACAAATTGGTTACCCAATAAAGTTATGTAAGTGACTTAAGCTCTCTGTTGATCAATATTCTAGAGGTATTTTATAAAAGTTCATGTAGATAGGATGTCTTTTGTCTTTGTAGCCAACTTTTCCTGACCTATCGTTATTTTTTAAATAAAAATGGGCTTTTCATTCATATGCTAAGGTATAGACTCTAGAACTTTATTTGCAACTGATTCTTTATTAAACATAAAGTTGGGCTCCTCTTTATTGGTTAGTACCTGCTCTAATCTCTTTTTTTCAAGATGATAAAGCCCCATTATGTACCAACAAAAAAATCAATCTTCTTTAGTGAAAAATACGAATAAGAGTAGTGGACCATTTCCTTGCACCTTCTTACAAAGTTTCAATAGGAGAAGAGACTACTAATGAGTAATGCAAAGGAGAAATACATCTTAGTTTGAGGTTGACAAAACTCTCCTCTATAACTTAAATTTTAATATTTTCAAAACGTTTAGAGTAGACTCTGAGTAGAGGAAAATTTTGGTGGAATTAATTATCTGTCAATTAAATATCATGTTAGTAATGACGTAATATTGTTTATTGTTTTTTAAAATTAGAGAGTGAATTTCATTATCTCGTTATAAAGTGAGATTCACTATCTAAAATTTTAAAAAATTATTTTCATTTATTTTTAATAATTCATATTTTAGTTAATTAAAATATTAAAATCTCTTATTAGTACATTCCCCAATTTACAAAACTAGAAATTAACATAACCAAAATTATGAATCTCTAATTCAAGAACTTGTTTTCCTTTCTCTCATTCATACAGTCAATTCTTTCTGTCAAACCTTATAGCAAAATAACAATAAAAATAAATTGGAACGACTTATTTGAATGCAAGGTGTCATGAAAAATCACTGTGCTACGTTGTAAATTCCCCTTCTATGATGCAACAAGACAATGGGATCCTATCCCAGGGTTAACACTGCTCCGTCAAATTCAGTGCACTCCAAAGAGTGGAGTAGGAACTATCTCTGCAAATTAGGCAAAAGAACCAAGAAGAGAGTAGATATGAACAAGATGCATGTATGTTATTTCTAGCGCCCAAAGAGATATGAGTGTAGCGTTATGTGTTTATATAGGAAAAAACAACAAACTCGTTGACAGTGGGTATATATACTAAAAACATAGGAACATCTGAGTATAATATTAACAATGGGAATTAAGACATGAACGTTATTGTGTAATCAAAGTGGGGTTCCGTAAATATGAATGTTTGGGTCATAAAAATAAAAAATCGTAAAGATTTAAGAGTGGTGGTTTGGCCTGACTAATAATAAAGAACTTGTCATGAAGTTTATGTTGCCATACAAATTCATTGTAGTGAGTCCACAAACTCCATATAATCATGCATACCTCCTCCTTCTGTGCATTTGTGAAGCAAGTCATAACTTAAGCAAGCCAACTATGTAATGTTATATTAGCAGACACGTTCCAAGCCACATAAGATAATAGCCAAACAGAATTAGCAAACTCACAATGAAGTAATATGTGTTGTTCAGTCTCTGGTGCTCTACCACATATAGGGCAAGTGTCATTTAGATCAATGTATCTCCTCTTTAAATTTGCTCTGCATGGAAGTGCCTTTCTCAAAAGACGTCAGATAAGTAGTTTGACTTCACCTGGAACATGAATCTGCCAAATCTTTTCCCATGGGAAGCCCGTGTCCCTGAATTCTATATTGACGCACTCCATTCCCATTCTATAGCCTTCTTTAACTCTGTATTCTTCCTGATTGTTGAGAATCCATATCCAATCATCCTTGCGTCTTAAGAAGCCGAAAGGGATCTGTAAAATCAATTCTACATCTTATGGATTGAAAAAGCGTCTGATCAGTTCTTCATTCCAACGATGATCCCTAATGAGTTCAGCTACATACTCTAAATGCTCCCTATATTCTGTCTGAATATGTGGATTCCCATCATCCATTAACCAGGGATCTCGCCATATATGAATGTCTTGCCCGTCGCCAACCCTTCTCCTACATCCTTGAAGCAGAGTCGTTTTCACCTGATGTATACTTCTCCATATTTGGCTTGGATTGTTACCCAAATCTACTGAAAAGAAGTCCGTATTGGGCCAGAACAAATTTAATAGAATGGCATGCAGCACAAACTAGGAATAACAGTCCATCCAAGCAGCAACAAAAATCTCCATCCAAATGGCAAGCTCTACAACCGAACCAGTTTAAGTGTAATGTAGACGTGGCGCTATTATCATCTGGTTTTTATGGATTAGGAATGGTGGTACGAGATTCTAAAGGGCAAAATTGTGCGGGCAAGTTAATGATTTTACCAGGGTGGAGGGATCCTCAAATCAGCAAAGCATTATGTTTTCGAGAAGCTCTAAGTTGGATCAAAAGACTTTCGTTTTTTCCCATATGTGTCGAAACGGACTGTCAAATTATTACTCAATTCTTGACTTCCACACATAATTTTCCTTCTTACTTTTCAATGATTATTCAGGATTGTAAAGCTCTTTTTAACGAGCATCAATTTATTTTTACTGTTTTTATTAGGAGGCCAGCGAATCAGGTTGCTCATACGATAGCTAGGGCAACTAATTCTATGTCTGATTTTGAATGAGGGTATGCCCTCCAAGTTTTCTATATGACGTTTTAACTTTGGATATTAATAATATGTGCTAAGCGCACCTGACAACGTTTCAAAAAAAACAAAACAAGAGTGGTGGTCAAACATTAACGTGTGCATTGAACTAAGTTTTGGAACAACAACACCATCATAACCTACATTAACACCGAAGAAAACTCAACGATGATTGAGAGAAGGTGGAAGAGTAACATAAATCAAATATATATATATATATATATATATACACATGAAAGAGATATATACTACTCATACTCGATACAGAACTCCTTACAAACTAAAATTAAAAAGGATGGAATTTCAAAATATTGATGTTAATAATGAACAATGATATTTATAAAGTTTTCAATTAAATATCTATCATTAGTTATAAACACACATAAATAAATTATGTATAGAAGTAGATTAATAATTTTTATAAATTTATTAAATAATATATCAAACTTTAGAAGTGTTTTTATGGCTTTATCAATATATCTTAATTTTAGCTATGCTTTATTTGTAACATTTTTCAAATGTCTTGATTTAATTATTCAAAATATTGTTTTGTTGCAATAATACGAAGGGATTCTTTTTTCTTCTTGAGAAAATGAAAATTTTATTATTAAGAGCAGTTAGGTAAATAAATAAATATATTACACAGCAATTAAGAAATTAAAATCTCCATGAGACCTTTAACGTTACATATGTTCCTAGACCATGGGAGCAGGGAAACTCTGCACTCGACTGTTCTAAATGTGGGATTAGTTGAATCGTGGTCCAAGTCAAGATGCTAACTGGACTAGTTGCATGATCGCGCCCATACATGCGCGTTCTTCCCTTCTGATGATCGCATAGGGAAAACGCTCTGCGTTGGATTTAGACTGGTCAAACTCAAAACCATTAGGATTCGTGATTCAAATCAAGGTTTTAATTTTAAAATAATTTCATAATTTGAGTTTGTGTTTTGAACATTAAGTTTTAACCAAATTCAAGACTGAATTAAAATACATAAAGAATTTAAAAATTCCTTATTTTTGTCGACAATCTATAATTTTGTCGATAATTTTTTGTTTCATCGAATTTAGTTTAATTCATTATTAACTTAATATTGTACTCGTAAAATGCAAATTTAGCCAATACAAATCATATTTTAAGTTTTATAAAATTAAAATTTTTAAAATAATTAATTAATGATTATGTTTTATAAAATTATAAATATTTTTTTATCTCTTCTTTCTTTTTCAGTAATAAATTTGGCATCCACCCTAAGTAGGATGTCACACATCTTTTTTTTTATTTTGGAATTTCTATAACTCTATGCTTTTTAAACACTTTACAAACATAAAAATATATCTTTTGATTAAATATTTGTTTATATTTATGTAACTATTACAATATTAGAAAATATATGAATTTATAAATTAAGTTTCAATGTAAGGCTTTTTAAAAAGATTGAGTTTAATTTTAAATTGAAGCTCCTATTCTAAATTCGGCTGGGTATAACTCTAAATTTTTTTAAAATATATATATTAAAAATAGAAACGCGTTCTATTCCATGATGGATTAGAGTCTACTCGGGCGGTTGGACAACCAAGCAGTGTGGAAGCTCTTTGTTTTCGTTAATGATGAAGAGGAGTGTAATCAATAATTGGAAAATGATTAGGAGACAAGTCATGAACAATGTTAGGTAATAATATTAAATTCATGTATTAATAGGATGGTTGGATAATTCATAATCTCATTATTATATTATCCTACCCGGTCCTGTCATTGTTGGCGGTGCTGTGATGAGAGAATTTGAAGTGTATAAAAGTGGTTACCACAATAACACACTCCAATACAAAATGAAGCTTGTTAGTTGGTATTTCACTTTTGGATTCCCTATCATTGAATTGGTGAGGGAAGCTACTCAACTTGGACTTTCCTTCATTTTTCCCATTTGGGTTTTGGAACATACCTACTCAACTTCATTTTGCAATCAAGTTTAAGCTTCAAAGTTGGTTCTCATTTAGTGCATGATAACCCATTAACTACTCTAAAGCTTGCTAGTTTACCACACAAAAGGACCAATAATTTGTGTATTTTCTTAAGACTCAGTCGGATATGGTGAAGTTGATCTCTAAGCCCCAACATGACCATCCAAACCATTGGGTCCTAAGTCCTAACCACTAGGCAGGGGAAGTTGCAACATCAGCATATACTGCGGTTATGGTGATGTTGAATTTTATAATCAACAACCTTAGTAATTGACATGTCTTCTGGCGACAAAGTTCAGGATGCATATCACTGTTTTTTTATCCACGAGGTTAAACGAATATTGTATTGTATATGTATAATTGAAAAAACATGAGAAAGTGTGCTTAATTTACAGATGTCAGCCTGCCACTGGGACCACCAACAGCCAGAACTTAGCTGGCACTCTCCGACTGGTCCACGTAGGCCCCTTTTTGACCGATCCAATCATCGGATGAATGCCCTTTAGACCCAAATCCCTGTATGTCCACGTATACCAATGAAACAAAACCTTCCGGCTTCGGCTGTGACCTAAACATTTTCCCACCTTCTTTTTCCGTTGAAAAGCCGTTAATCGCGCCAACTCCATAACGCTCGAAGACATTTAAAAAAACACAAACATAATGAAAACATTATCCAATATTTCAAATTTATAATTTTCTATCAATTGTTATGTCAAACACAAATAAGAAGAAGCTGGAAATTATTAAAAGAAATAGAGATGTGGGTGGGGGAGATGTCGCCTTCCTTATTGCTTCAACATTCCCATCTCTGAAACCCCACATCTACATATGGTATTACATGTCTATCTAGAGCAAGGACTTATGTTTTCAATAATTACAAGTTACATATACCACATTCACATTGATCCCTGCTTTCAATTCCCAGTTTTGCCCATGCCTTCTTCTTCAGCTCCTGGTTGGTATATATAGGGAAATCCATATGTACACACCATTTCTGTGTAGACATCCCCAGAGACAACATAAAGGCAAACTTGGGTCCTTCTTTTTCTTGATTAAGATACGTTCTGTTTTAGCCAAGGTACCACTCATTTATCATTTCCTTTCTTTGCTTCTTTTTAGTTTTCTTGCTCTTCTTCTTTTAGAATTGTTCCCTGTTTTTCTCAAGTGTATTCCTTGAATTTTGGTATCTCGCAATTGAGGTTTTACTTTCGATTTCTTTCTTTTCTGCATATGAATAATGCAATTCCAGATATGCCGTGCTGCGTTGTTTTAGACTTTGGTAGTAAAGCATTTTGAAGACAGAGCATACGTTTTATTAGGTGAAATGTTTTTGGTGATTTCATATGGATTCTTCATAGTTTATATTTCAAATTACGTATCAGTCTTCTGCTCAAATGGGAAGTTACTTCAACAATTTTGTTTCCATTTCCATTCGTGCCTGTGATCTTCAGTTCGGGTTCTGCACTTCCTGCAGAAGCTTCATTTCTTTTTCACTAACATCTCTCGCTCATATTTTTACATGATCTTAGGCTTCATACATTCTTTAATTTCCTGACTGTTGATTGATTATTCTTCAGGGAAATGCCTGGACTGGCCATGGATGCGCTTAGTGAAGAAGGAATAGAGAATGATACCAACGGGGACTACTCACCTTACAAGGGAAGCTTAAACCAGCAACGATCACCAAAATGTGCATCGAGTCCACAGAGTCCTCGCAGTGATTCCATTGACCTGGCTATTGATGGGTTGATTGACACCTCCATTGACCAGTTGTACCGAAATGTCTGTGAGATGCAGAGCTCTGAGCCTTCACCTTCAAGAGCTAGTTTTTTGTCATATGGCGAGGAATCAAGGATTGATTCTGAATTGTGCCATCTTGTTGGAGATATTGGAGATGTGGAGATAACCAAAGAGGTGGTCGCCGAGCTTAAAGAAGAAGGAAATGTAGATGACACTGTCCCTGAAAAGGATAGTAGATCTATTGATCAGAAGTCTACAAGTAGGGATAAAATGCAATCCGCAAGTTTAAGAAAACAACTTTTCCTCTTGCAATCAGATGCTGTAGACTCTGGGAAGTCGAGTCTTAGAAGCAGATCTTCTCATGAGAAACCTTTGGTTGGCAGGCCGTATGAAAGGAACATGAGAAAACCAAATGCAGCTTTCCCCATGAAGAAGCAGAGAACTTTCGCTTCTCTGCGGGGAAAGTTTCAGAGTGGAACTGAGAATCTTCTTGAGGCAGGTTTAGACAACCCTGACCTCGGACCGTTCTTGCTTAAACAGACAAGGGATATGATTTCTTCAGGTGAAAACCTACAAAAGGCGCTTGACTTTGCTATACGAGCTACTAAATCATTCGAGGCATGTACAAACGGGAAGCCCAATTTGGAGCATGTGATGTCTTTACATGTTTTAGCAGCAATATACTGCAGTCTAGGCCAATATAACGAGGCAATTCCTGTGCTAGAGCAGTCCATTGAAATTCCTGTATTAGAAGATGGCCAAAACCACGCTCTTGCTAAATTTGCTGGGTGCATGCAATTGGGTGATGCCTACGCAATGCTAGGACAAGTTGAAAATTCAATTTTGTGTTACACAGCTGGTCTGGAAATCCAGAGGCAAGTGTTGGGAGAAACAGATCCTCGAGTTGGCGAGACATGCAGGTATTTGGCTGAGGCTCATGTTCAAGCTTTGCAATTTGATGAGGCTGAGAAGCTATGTCAGATGGCACTTGACATCCACCGCGAGAAAGGTGGCCCTGCTTCACTTGAAGAAGCAGCAGATAGGAGACTGATGGGACTTATCTGTGATGCTAAAGGAGATTATGAATCCGCTCTTGAGCATTATGTTTTGGCAAGCATGTCCATGGCATCGCACGGCCAGGATGTTGACGTTGCTTCAATTGATTGTAGCATTGGAGATGCATATTTGTCATTGGCACGGTATGACGAGGCTGTTTTTTCATATCAGAAAGGGCTCACTGTATTCAAGTCAAATAAAGGAGAGAATCATCCAGCAGCTGCTTCAGTTTATGTTCGTTTGGCTGACTTGTATAATAGGATAGGGAAGTTTCGGGACTCCAAATCTTACTGCGAAAACGCTCTAAGGATTTATGAAAAGCCCAATCATGGAATCACTGCAGAAGAGATAGCCAGTGGTTTCATTGACATTTCTGCTATATATCAATCTATGAATGAACTGGATCAGGCATTGAAGTTACTTAAAAGGGCTCTGAAGATCTATGGTGATACTCCAGGCCAACAAAGCACAATTGCTGGAATAGAAGCCCAGATGGGAGTCATGTATTATATGATGGGACATTATGTTGAGTCTTATGAGACCTTCAAAAGTGCAATTTCCAAATTTCGAGCAAGCGGAGAGAAGAAATCTGCCTTGTTTGGGATCGCTCTGAATCAAATGGGTCTAGCCTGTGTACAGCGGTATGCAATAAATGAAGCTGCGGATTTGTTTGAAGAAGCAAGAAACATTTTGGAGAAGGAATATGGGCCTTATCACCCTGACACTTTGGGGGTCTATAGCAATCTCGCCGGCACCTATGATGCAATGGGCAGGTACTTCGTTGGTTTCCGTTAAGTTGTTTTCTTTGACTATAATGTTTAAGCATTATTCATCGATAATAGGTGATGTCATCTGTACCAGTTCATCTGGAAAATATAGCTTTGATGCCTCTTGTCCATTCCATCACTTCTTCACAGGTTGGATGATGCCATTGAAATTTTGGAATATGTTGTTGAAATGAGGGAGGAGAAGCTTGGAACTGCAAATCCTGACGGGTACGTGGAGAAGCAAAGATTGGCCGAGTTGTTGAAGGAAGCAGGCAGGGTTCGCAGCAGGAAATCCAGAGCATTAGTTACCCTCCTTGACACTGATCTTCCAGCTATAAAAGATGATTCAATTGAGGTATCATAATGCTGCTGATGTACATATGCCTATCTGTAATATTCCCTGTAAAGGATTAGGTGGTTGCTTTATTTGATAGATGACTGTTGGCATTTCGAACAATAAACGAGGCGAAAGAGTTTACATCTGTACTTCGTAGATTAAGGAATTGTTGAGATTTCATTTGTCTTAATATACAGTTGACTAATGTTGAGATATCATTTTCTTCTGTTCTTACATCAAACTTCTAATATGGAATTCTTCTAATTCCTTTCACCAACTTTTGAAGTAATCTATGCACCTAATGGTTCATTCGTTCTGAATTCAGCTTTTAATTTTGTTACAGAGTATTACAGAATATTTTTAGCAGCATAACTGCCTTTCGTGACACTGGCAATGTTTATCAAACAACAAAAGATTCCAAAGAAAGAAATGAGGATTCCATTTGGAAAAAAAATTGTTTCGCTGATAGTACAAATGTGAATAGAAATTCAGAACATATGTTTTCACAAAGCCACATCAGTATTAGATTTCTAACTTCACCATTTGACCTATTAAATGGAAGCGATCGATTGAGACTTTGACTATGCATTCTGCATATACTGACAGGCTTCTTCTACCGATAATGGCGGGTGAGAAAGAGAACCATTAAGAATTTTACTTGCTATCCACAAGTTAGCTGCCTCGGAGTAGTGTATGCCATCCCAGCTAATGTGCATGGACGGGTTCTTGCATGGAATACCATAAACTGTTCTATTAACTATTGCTGTCTTTCCGCAGTCAATATGATAACCATAATAACTGCCACAACAGAAGTTCATCGGATCAACGAAACCTGATCATGGACATCATGGACTACATTAAAATTTGAAACAGCCAATTGACATAATGACTGTGAAGGCAATTGAGGTTACCTTGACTCCTTGCAGAACTGATCAGTTCATATTTTGCGGAATAAACATCCACATATGTGAAGGTTGAATCGGAGAGCTGTGTCTTCAGCTCAGAAATCCTGTCCTTAAGCTGCCTGTTAAATTCCTGTGCGATTTCATTCTGGGGCTTCACACATCCATTTTCATCTAGATTACCATGCTTTGAGGGATAATATATTACACTGTATGGCAAGCAACCAAGTGGACCCGTATTATGCACCCAGAAAAATCTTGCCCCTTCTCTGAACAATTCCTAAAACATAAAGGGAAGTTTTAGCACATGTTTTTTCCTGGTCTGGTCACACGTGACAGGGATTACTGCTTACTTGCACAGCTTGTGAAAACTGGCTCACAATATCAGGAATAGACATCCGAACTTGTTCTTCTGTTGAATGCTGCAATCCATAAGCCAGATCATTTTGCCCAATGTCAAATGTGTAGAGAGCCTTTGAGAAGTCCACATGCCCAGGGATGTTACATTGGGATGGTAGAAATTTTTCCCCTTCTGCGAATCACCCAAAAAAATTGATCATTTCATCAGCTTTTATCACCATCAGATGATAAGATCCCCAAGGTGCTCGCTAAGACCTCATCAAACCCGAAAGATAGGATGAGCGACTGACCTTTGGGAAGAGAGACCAGCTCATTATAGGCACCCTCAACATGAGCTTTGAATCTCTTGAACTGGGAAATTTGTATGTTGAGATGGAATGGGCTATAACCACCAGGACGAATGGAGGAACCTCCTGCGGCGAAATTTGCACCGTGCCTAAAATCTGTTCCAAGGGAGTCTAAATATGCACTCAGATACGGTAACTTCAATTTCTCAGCTGCTCAAGTTACAGAGTAAAACTGGTGAGCGACAATAACATATACGTAGATCCAATTTCTTGCCGGTTCTAGTGATGGTCATCATCCCTTTCTCGATTCAAAAGTCACATAACCAGAAGTTCAACAAGAAACATAATATTGCAACAATCAACAATTTACCCAAGCAGAAAGAAAAGCGCAATCAAGTCTGAACCTTTTGAATCAACATGTTCTGCATTTCTTTGCAAGGAAATGACAAGAAAATAGTGGAATGTATGCTCACCTATAAAATCTACAATGATTCGACCATCACAGAATCTTCCTGAAGGATTTCCAAAGAAGGTTTCGCCATTAGGTGGAGTGACCTCTGCTAGTCCTGCTGCTGATGACTCTCCAGTATCAGAATTTGAATCGCCGAAGTTAAAAAAGGCCTGGAACCCACATTTGTGCGAGTGCGAGTCAGAGCCACCAAACAGCAATCTGGACTGTGTCAACATCTCCAGAAATAAAATCAGAAGAAGACAAAGTATCTTCCTGGAGTCCATTCTAGCGGTGGTAGTGGTAGCAGTAGCACTGGACTAGGGCCTTGAAAGATTCCAAGTAAGGAACTTTATACTCTCACTAACACGGTCCTTTCATCTCACTACTTTTTGTTTAGAGTTGATTGGAAAGGTACATGAATTATATGCATGGGAGCTGCTGTAGCCATAACTCATAACTCGGTCTTGTCTTCGTCTGTGTATGAGAATAAAAGAAGGGTCCACAACTTCTACTCTTCCTTATACAAAGACGGGATTTGATCATATCATTGCCTCCTCTCCTCTTCTAAGCGGCAACTATCCGTCAACGATTGGCTTGTCGTGACGATTAATCAGCCGATAGTTTTCGCGAATGGATGGCTTGGATGCATAAGGTACAGAGGGGCTTGGGTAAGATGCATGAGGTACAGAGGAGTTTGGGTAATTGGAGACAGAGGATCTCAAGGGTTTTTCTTACACGATTGTCGTATGGTAAGTCTTGTTTCACTGAAAATGATGTGACTGAATTCTATTTAATTGATTTAAGATTTATGACTTAGGTATTAGGGTAAATGACAATTTGTAATTAAAAATAGTTAAGAAGGGAATATGAGAAATAGAGAAAGAGAGAGAGACCAAGAAGAAGATATGAGGCAAATCATTTATTTTTGATATATCATCTTCTTTTAACTTATAACAATTTAACCAATTTTAATTGTTAGAAGTTATCCATTAAAAACATAACCCATATGCACAAAAAGGGTTAGATTGGATCCTAATAAGTTCATCATAATTTAATTTAAACTCAAACATTTCGATATGTTTAAAATAACCTTAACATTTAATGTAATGAACGAACAATTTAAACCCTAACTCAAATTTTTTAGCAGTTTTATATAACAAAAAGTATTATATCAAAGTGGAGATTAAAAAAATTAAAGGCTCTCTCTCTCTCCATAAAAAAAATTGAAGACTCTCTCTCTCTCTCTCTCTCTCTCTAACTTATGTATTTACTATTTCATCTTTTATCTCCAGCATTGCTCATCTATTCATGAGATAACAAAGGTTGGTTCTTTAGATTACGAAGAAATGCTATCTTCCTCAACTTCTTGTTCTCTTATTGTATGGTTTTATTTTTTTGTACAATTTCAAACTCCTCATTTTCATCTATTTTTTCTTTACTCTCTTCTTCTTCTTCTTCTTTGCTTCTTTTAAAGCCTTTATATTATGATATATTATATATATCTTTATTTAGTTTTAGCATTTTAAATTGGACATATAAGATAATTGGAATTATTATATGGATTGAAGAATTTAAACGAATGAGATTACCATGTTGATATTGGAATTAATCATATGACGGGACATCTACAAATTGGGATATTACTATTGTGGTAAATATGGTGGTGTTGCAGTGGAACTCTCGGTGATTGCTTGGTTTAAAAAGGTTTCTTATCATATAAGGGAGGTTTACGTCAATACGTACATAAGCAGCTGGTATGAATCTCAACAGTTAGTGTTTTAATCAATCTCCACAATTGGTGTTTTAATAGAAATATATTAAAACACGTCAGAGAAAAAAAACCTAGGTTTGTGGTTGTTGCTGTGTAGTGTATGACGTGTATGTGTGGAAAAAGACTACTGGGGGCGCATAGTGTGGAAACAAGCCTAATAACACGCAGGTGTTAGTCTTACGGTGTTTTTGTGTGTGCGTTGGTGAGACAATTAGGAAGAAGCTCAATGGTTTAATCAATATAGTTGAAGAACATATCTTGAGTGCTGGGGCAGCAACTTAGTGTGGTGTGTGCAGTGGGAATTAAAAAGCAAAGGGAGTGTCTGCGGCTATTGCATTAAGGAGATGTGCGTGTGTCACATAGGTGGTGCGTCTTAGGTGTCGATAAATAAACATACAGCTGAATAACATAAAAGGTTTTTGAGTGAGCCACGGTGAAATTAATTTGTGAGCAAGGATTGATCTGCATATGTTTTGATGTCGAAGGTGTTATTCTTATGGTGAGAAAACTGAAGTGATTCTGTATGTTTTTGATGAGCCGTGACTGTGGTGATTTGTTTTATTAAGAAAGAATCGACTATGATGAAGAGTTTCAGTTGGATTATTTCAAGAAGATAAAATCCATAGGGAAGTCTTTCTTTTTATCTCAAGTGTATTATCGTTTTTGTTTCTAGTTATTTTAATCACTTGAGTTGTTCGTTTAATTATCTTTATTATCAAACAGTGTGTGAAAATCTTCTGTCGAAGTTAGTACGAGGTGGTCGTACTATTGGGTGTAAAATTCTTTCACGGGAAATGAGGTTGAGAGATAGTGTCAAGGGTTGAGTGGTATCGGCTTAGTAAAGTCTTAGGTAAAACTATTGTACTTCGGTGAAAGTGATTAAACTGGGTGACAGCCCTGCAGACGTAGGCAAGGTGTGCCGAACTACGTTACCAAATTTTGGTGTTTTTATTATTTCGATATTGCTTGTTTTTATATTTTATTGGTGCCAAAGAAATTTGCGAAAAGTTTGCAAAATAATTAACCCTCTTTGGTTTTTCAAGTGGTATCAGAGACAGGTCACCGATTCAGAACTTGGTAGCAAGTTGGTACAGATCCTAGTTTCGCAAACATGGCCATAAGAGAACGAGCATCGATTATCAGGCCACCACTGTTGGATGACTTTAACTATCCTACTTGGAAATCACGGATGAGAGTCTTCATCCAAGCTCAGGATAACAAAGCTTGGCATTCGGTAGTACATGGGCGGACGCATCCGATAATTACTGACAATAAAGAAGAGACAATTCAAAAAGATCTGTCTGAATGGACAAGAGCCGAAGAAGAAAGTGCACTTGAAAATTCACAAGCAATGAATGCGATATTCAGTGTTGTTAATGAGGGACGCTTCTCAATGATATCAGCATATGAAACAGCAAAAGAAGCCTGGGATGTATTGCAAACCATTCATAAAGGATCAAAATCTGTGATAACATTGAAACTACAAATGTTAGCTGTGCGGTTTGAAGAGCTGAAGATGGATGAGCATGAGACTATTGGAGATTTTCATGAAAAATTGAGAGATATTGCAAATCAAGCTCATCAATTGGGAAAGAAGTACTCAAATGTGAAATTGATCAAGAAAACGTTGAGATCGCTGCCACCAAGATTTATTCCAAAAATTGCAGCAATAGAGGAGGCTCATGATATTGATAATCTGTCATTGGAAAAAATTATCAGCATTCTCACAAATTTTGAGATGAATCTCTTAAGAGGTAAGCAAGAAAGAAGCAAAGGATTGGCAATGCAGGTGGAAGTTGGAAAAAATGTAAACAATGTAGAAGAAGAATCCGACAAGAATAAGGATGTGGAGCTATTAACAAGAGAGTTCAGTAATTGGTTGAAGAGAGTGAAAAATGACAGACCCGAGTTTAGACAAAAAGGCGGGAACTCATCGAACAACAACTTCAAACAAGCTAAAAATCAAAAGGGGGAAAGAAAGGTAAAGATAATTCAATGCCATAAGTGTCAAGACTTCGGACATGTTCAAACGAAATGTGCTAATACTATGAAGAAGAGAAAAGGAAAATCCTATACGAGCACTTGGAGTGATAACGAATCCTGAAGTGAAGAAGAAGTTCTGAAAAATGATGCTTTAGTTACTTTGTACAGCAAAAGTCCAGTTACTTGTTTAACAGTAATCGAGAAGGAAGTAACTGAAGACGAAAAAGTGATTAAATCTGAACAGTTTGAAAAAATGCAAACGATTCAGCTCAAAACTCGATCTCAGATTATGACAGTGATGAAAGTGGGTCAAGTGATAAAGTGGAGAATATTTACGAGGCTTACGAATTAATGTACGAAAAATGGGGGAAAATATGTAGAAAAAATGAAAGATTGAAAGAAGAGAATATCTCCATGAAAAACACCATTCAAGAGTTAGAAAAGAATTTGATGTTGACGTTAAATGAGCTTGGTGAAGCTAGAATGAAATTAGTAAGTACCGAAAAGGGATTGAGAATGTTAAATGAAGGTATTAAAAAGCTAGAAAAGTTGTTAGAAATTGGTAATGTTAAAGAGGATCTTCAAGGCATTGGCTATAAGGGTGAGTGCTTTAAAGTGAATGAGAAGAAAGATGACATATCCAAATCTGTCTGAGAAGAAGAAACATTGAGAAAGAATCGAAGATTTATACCCACATGTCACTTTTGTGGAGTCATTGGACATATAAGGCCAAGATGTTATCAGTTACTACAAATGATGTTTCAAAGGGGTCAAAACCGAAAATCTAGACACTCTTCATTAAATTTCCAGCAGCATCCCATAGTATCGAAATAAGCTTGAATTAGAAAGGGTCAAGTACAAGCATAAAAACGTAGTGAAGGAAAAATAAGAAAATGCCCAGATTTGCAATTAATTACTGCAAATGAAGTAACTGCAGAAAGAGACTTACAGCTAGTTACTGCAGATGGAGCAGTTGCAGAAAGTGGTTTACAATTAGTTACTGCTAAGGAAGTAACTGCATAAACTGAAGAACTTTCAGTTACTTCGGATGATGAACCAACTAAAACAATGAAAGCTAATTTGAACCAAGGTTCTTCATCTCAAATTCGAAGAAATCATCTAGCAGAAAATGTTATTGAAGATGTGAGCAAAAGAAGAAAAACAAGAGAAAGAAAAAAGGTTAATTATCAAGAACTTGCAGGCTACTTATGTTACACATCTTCATTCGAGCCAAAGAAAAACACCAGATTTGAGATTCTTCGAGGGGCACAGGGACAGTGTGCTTTACATTTTTGAAGTATTTTTTTGTGTGTTGTTAAAAACAAAGAAACAAAAAAGGAAACGAAAAAGAAAAGAAAAGAAAAGATTTTTTTTACTTCTTTAGTTTTATATTGCTATTGTCGTCCCATTTTTTTTAGTAGTTTGCATTGCGACTACTATTTAGCTCCACCGAAGACTACTCAGCTCTCTTATCAGTGTGGGTCTCTCTCTCGGGTATCTCTCTCTCTCACTACGCTGATAACACTTATATTTCATTACTTGGGTTTATGAATTTCATCACTCTGACGAAGATGGAAGTGAAGTAAGTAGTGATATGTTGGCATGTGTTTTGAATGGTGGTAAATTGTCATATTAGCATGCCTATGATTCTTCCACTGCACCTATGGTTGATTATTATGATTATGCATTTTGATACTATTTTGCCTCAAGGGGGAGACATCAGGATGTTTATGGTGAATGTTCCATTCAGGAGGAGATTTCAAGGTATAAGTGTGACTGTTCGTCTTGCTTTTTCACATCTTTTTGTCCCAAGGGGGAGAAATTTAGATGATTGGATAATTGTTATGTTCTTTGGAACTTGATGTTTGATTAAGGGGGAGCATTGTGAATTTCATGTTTATATGTACACTTATGATTATTTATTTGGAGTTTTAGAGTTGTGACAAAAATGCCAAAAAGGGAGCAATTGTTAGAATTTTATATATACATCTTTATTTGGTTTTGGCATTTTAAATTGGACATATAAGATAATTGAAATTATTATATGGATTGAATAATTTAAATGAATGAGATTACCATGCTGATATTGGAATTAATTATATGACGGGACACCTGCAAAATTGGGATATTACTCTTGTGGTAAATATGGTGGTGTTGCAGTGGAACTCTCAGTGATTGCTTGGTTTAAAAAGGTTTCTTATCATATAAGGGAGGTTTACGTTAATACGTACATAAGCAGCTGATATGAATCTCAACAGTTAGTGTTTTAACCAATCTCTAGAATTGATGTTTTAATAGAAATATATTAAAACACGTCAGAGAAAAAAAACCTAGGTTTGTGGTTATTGCTGTGAGGAAAAAAAACTAGGTTTGTGGTTGTTGCTGTGTAGTATATGACGTGTATGTGTGGAAAAAGACTGCTGGGGGCGCATAGTGTGGAAACAAGCCTAATAACACACAAGTGTTAGTCTTACAGTGTTTTGTGTGTGCGTTGGTGAGACAATTAGGAAGAAGCTCAATGGTTTTATCAATATAATTGAAGAACATATCTTGGGTGCTGGGGCAGCAACTTAGTGTGGTGTGTGTAGTGGGAATTAAAAAGCAAGTGGAGTGTCTACGACTATTGCATTAAGGGGACGTGCTTGTGTCACATGGGTGGTGTGTCTTAGGTGTCGATAAATAAACATACAGTTGAATAACATAAAAGGTTTTTGAGTGAGCAACGGTGAAATTAATTTGTGAGCAAGGTTTGTTCTGCATATATTTTGATGTCGAAGGTGTTATTCTTATGGTGAGAAAACTGAAGTGATTATATATGTTTTTGATGAGCCGTGACTGTGGTGATTTGTTTTATGAAAAAAGAATCGACTATGATGAAGAGTTTCAACTGGATTATTTCAAGAAGATAAAATCCATGGGGAAGTCTTTCTTTTTATCTCAAATGTATTATCGTTTTTGTTTCTAGTTATTTTAATCACTTGAGTTATTCATTTAATTATCTTTATTATTAAACAGTGTGTGAAAATCCTCTATCGAGGTAGTCATACTATTGGGTGTGAAATTCTTTCACAGGAAGTGAGGTTGAGAGATAGTATCAAGGGTTGAGTGGTGCCAGTTCAGTAAAATCTTGGGTAAAACTATTGTATTTCAGTGAAAGTGATTAAGTTGGGTGAGGGCCCCGCAAAAGTAGACAAGGTGTGCCGAACTACATTACCAAATTTTTAGTTTTTTTATTATTTCAGTTTTGCTTGTTTTTATATTTTATTAGTGTCAAAGAAATTTACGGAAAGTTTGCAAAATAATTAACCCTCTTCGGTTTTTCACTTTGTCAACCTATAATTTCATATATATGCACATACTTGCGGTATACATCTAGGTAATATATAAGTTATGAAGAACCTCACTTATTAAGGCAACAATATTGTCAAATGTTATGTCTTTTTAACAACAATCGTTACCAAAGTGTGAGATGTTGTGGGTTCATATTTGAAGAGTTATTGTAGTGTTTTTTTTCTTGAACTCCAACAAGCTTTAGTTTTTGTAGTTTATGAGAATTACAATATGGGATTATAATCTCTAGTAAAGAAGGAAGAGATAGTGAAAGATGGAGTTTTATGATGATTATAATGTACGGGACTTATTTGAAAATAAAGAAAGAAAAATGAGGAATATAGAGATGGGGGAGGCATATTAGTTTCTGAATGTACATATGAAACTAAATGAGACACTTTTTTATGGTAATGATGGCAAAGGAGTCATGATTACAAAAGGCCAACAGTAAATAGATAGTGCTAAGATAAAGGCCCTATTTGGCAATCAGTTGATTGCATTTAACTGATAGCTGATTCTATCAGCTGTTAGCTAATAGTTGATTCTATTAGCTGATTTGACCAACAGATTGCATTAGCTATCTGTTAAAGATGTTTGATAAAATTAGCTATTTAGTATTAGTTGTTTATGTGTAAAATAACTTGTAAGGACATGACTTTAAAAAATGTTATGTACTTATTAATTAATTTGCAATTGGATTCACTATTGAGTTACTATAATTGGTTACAATTAGAGTATTCCAATAAACTAATTATATAAATATTTTTATTATCGATATATTTTAAATACTTACTAGCATTAAAATTATTTGATCTCTTAATTTAAATTGAGTAATATAATTAACTTGTGAATATTATTCAAAAATTATATAAAA
>JANVCQ010000008.1:10359848-10371252 GCA_025531925.1 Erythroxylum plowmanianum | reverse complement strand
ATTCCTTTTATTACTAACAACATTTAAAACTCTAATTTAAACTAAATCCCTTCATTTAATTTCATTAACTTAAGCACCAAAAACCTCAAGTTATTCTAACCAATAAAAAATTAAACAAACTAAACCTCAAAATAATTTAAACATGCTTATTTAATACGAAGGAGGAATCGGGACCCAACAAACATCTTGTTCTGCTCAATATGCAATAAATCTGAATCATAAACTCACAAATCTTGAAATTAAACTCGCTACAAGTAAGAGAATGCCAATTGCCAAATGTATAATGTCCTATTATCTTTCATAATCTGTCTTTGAAAGCCAACAAGACCTTGGTTATCCAGGCCAGTTGCTCTGTTCATAACATCCTCTGACTTCTTATCAGGGACCATTAAATCATCTCTGTTAGAACTGGACATGTTGAGAGTAGTTGCCATTTGGTTAGCTTTCGAACTCAAATTCTTCAGCATGTCTTGTCTTCGATTCATCTCTTTCCCACTTCTGTCTAAAATCATAGCAACAATACTTTTAGGAGTAGAGATAAAAGTATGTAAAAGATACAATAAGAGATTAATGTCTAAATAGATCTCCTCCACTCTTAAGCATGAAGTTTCCTCAGGTTTAACAAGAACTTGAAACACCATCATCCAATAGAGAGAGAAAAGAGGAAATTAACAAAATCTTCTCATTTCAAATATATAAAAAAATTTCTACATTGACCATAACATACCAAAGATATATGAGTATTGGAAACTTACTTTATCTGTTTCTTCGGAAGTTCTAGCAAAAGAGACTATAAAACATCAAGCTTTGTTCTGAGAATGGTGATCTTCCTTCGAGCAATCGATAAATGTCTCTGTGTCCCTTATCCTGAAGCAACAACATAATTCTTCTCAAGGCTGTAAGAGTTGATAGTCCTAAAGTCATCAGATTCTAGTTCTATGCTTTGCATTAGAACCTAAAAATTCCATGAGTCTCGAATAAAAGTGGCATCAACAAATGAACAAAAGAACATTGAAATTAACTCCCTTGATTTCCTTGTAGTATTCAGAATTATGTACCTTGTAGATATGGCTTAAAGTCTACCTTAGAAAATCAAAACAGTTTATACCCACAGACATCAATTTGTTTTCTCTTTGCATGGTTTTAATCACCTAGCACTACATCAAAACAATGCCATTCAAGATTAGCATTAGGAAACCAAGGATGAGTCCTTAAAAAATAGTAAAAAACAAAATTATGTTGAAGAGAAATAGCCATCACAATTACAATAGGGTTTTGTACAACATATAAAAATCCTAATGAAGTAACTCCTATCCAACTAATCATTATACACTCAATGAAAGGTTGCCCAACTCCTTTTCTAAAGATTTCAGTGACTCAAGTGGATTAAAATCGAAACTTTCCAAGCGGGATTGGTGACATTGACATAAAAGCAGCAAATTGACATTCCTTCAAAGTTTTAGAACCATGAATCGCAATAAACTAAACATCACAAATGTAAAGAGGAAAAGAAATAAAAGAGTGACAGTACTGAGTCCGAAGCTTTCTTTAATAAACCTTGGGCTGGTGGAAGTATACAAAATCTTGAGGAAACATAAACGAGCACAAAGGTTATGGTCAACATTTGATTCAAATTAAGAGACAGAAACGAAAAGAAGGAGGTAGATTCTTACATTCCTCGACCAATGGCAAGAGCTTACTAAGAGGGGTTTTTCCACTCATCAAACCTAACAAATCCAAAATCCAAAATCAGCCCTCCATTATCATCATTGTCATATTCTGATACAATCCTAACACCCCTAAAATGAGACAAAAAGTAGTTTCCTTTGAGCATAAACAAGAACGCAAAAAAGACGCGTGTATAAATAAAATAATTACACCGAACTATAACGCCTATCAAAGAAGAGATGGTGGTTAGAGAGGTTGAGCCATCTAGATGAGGAGACGGAGATACTACGAGGAACATCTGTTGTTGTTGATGATGATTCCATTTTGGACCAAAGCAAGAGGAGAGAGCACCATTCTAATTCTCATGCAAGCTACACAAATCTGTAAACACATCCCCAAACCGTTGATGGTGATCCGGTGGAGATGTGAGAGTCGAGAGGTGTGAGAGATGCAATGAAATAGTCAAGGAAAGGAAGAGGATTATAGAGAAAACGAGAAAGGAGCGGTCAAGAGGAAGGAATAAGTGAGGGTAAAATCGGTATAAAATTAAAAAGTTATTAGCTGATTGCATAAACGCTCCTACGGAGGAGTTGATCAAAAATTAGTTGGTTAGGTTGAATTAGCCAACCCAACCAGCTCTTTACCAAACAAGTTTATTAACTTTTCATAAGGTCAATCAGCTAAAAGTGAGTCAATCAGCTAAAAAAGAGTTGATAAGCTCTTTACCAAACAAACCCTAAGAAAGAAGAGAGAGAGAGAGAGAAGAAAAAGAAGAAATACATTTATGTTTTATTTTTTAAGTTTCACTAGTCACATAAAATATATATTAGACAAAGACCTTATAAAAAACTATTAGATATGTTTTTTTAAATAGAAGACAAATTGAGAAATTAAATTATCAACCATTTCATCTGAAATAATTTAAAGTGAAAGATTTCTCCTTGGTTAAATTTTTTTTAATTCCTTATTTATCAACATTGACAACTAATTTATTAAAATCCTTAAAATCCAAACAATAAATTGTATCATTCGATAAAAATTCACCATTGACAAAGGAACTGAGGAATAATGAATCATTTTTATTATTAGAAATGAGTTAATATCCAACATCATCAAGTTTGGTACTTAAAATTAAATTGTCTTATAGACAGACATATGTCACTTTATTCAATACTATACTACTACTAATGTAAAGTATAGTTCCAAATTTTCAATGCCTTATACTTTTATTATAGTTTTATTGTCTGTGAACATATTCAATTCCCCTTCACTTGTCCAACTTTTGTTTATTTGTGTTTATAATATATTAGAAATATGAATAGAGAAATCATTATCTAACAACTAATTACTTGGTGCTACATCTATTAAACATTACTTAGAATAAACTAGATCTTCCCAGACTTCACATTTCAGCAAGATTTATATTGAGTGTTGTTGTTGTTGTTGTTGTTGTTGTTAAAACTAGAATCTTAATGTAACATCCCACTTCCATAGAGTACCTACCCGATATTCCAAAGAACATTCGAGCACATACCTCATAAAAGCGGCATGTTAGAGCAGTCACATCACTTATCGTGGCATCATACAGAACATAAACATTTCAGAAAAACTAAGTACTCTCATCATCATATAGAACATAAACATTTCAAAAAAAAACTAAACTAAGTACTCTCATCATCATATAGAACATAAACATTTCATAAAAACTAAGTACTCTCATTTCATTCATGAACATAAGCATACATTGTCATTACATTCCTTGCATTTGATTCATAAACATAAATATCCATTGTGTTATTACATTCATAACTCCTGTTTATACAAAACATGATATGTTAAAGTTCACAACTCTATACAATGTCTAAATCATAAAATTAAGTAATGGACTAAAATATTCTATCTAAACGCTTCAGTATCAGCTAACCAGAACTTTGAGCCATTCCTGGTTCTAAAATGGGCAATGCTAGGTTGCTACTAGATTGCCTTAGAAACTAGGTTGTCCCGGTACCTAAAAATTAACGATGTAATTTTGATGAGTTTGAAAACTCGGTGAATAAACCATCATTGATGTGTTCACCCAAGTCAAGAAACAATATCGTAAACATATATAACATAGTTCAATCAGTATCTCACATTATTCATAAATTAAATTTCATATATCACATTATTCAAAATTTAGTACATAATCGTAGTATTCATCATATTTCAGCAAGCTCATTATGAATATAAACATAGAATATCATTATATCCACTCAATTTAGTCATTCTTTGCAAATATTCATATGGTACATGTAAAGTTATGGATGCAAACGCACATGAGACTCCACTTTCTTTTTAATTTTATTGTGACTGAGCACCTATCTAACTGTCTCGTATCTATTACAGATACCGGACTCATTTTAGATGATGTCCTGTACTCATTGTAGATAACAGGTTTATTAATATTTGAACATGTGACTCTATGCGCACATTTCTCAACTTTAAGCTTTTTTTCCACTTGGTTCACTCTAATTACAACTCCTTTATCTGTTCATGCATTTCGATGTAATGAGATGCAACAAGTCATAAATGATGCATTCATTATTTCACATTTGATATATTCTAGTTATAAATCACATTCTTTGGATCTAAGTCCGGCATTCAATATTTAGTTAAACAATTATTTCTCACATTCACATAAATAAAGTTAACACTCCCAATATAGTCCCGAATAATGAATTCCTCAGACAATCAATTGTCCAGAATCATCAATATCATAATCATATCAATATCATTTCAATATATATATATAGATATAAGGATTAAACAAAAACAATTCAAACAAAAGCACATCTAATTGAGATAACACATCTAGGTTACTCACAGTTTATTCCAGATTAGTTATTGCCTTGAAGATCTAGCAATGTCTAGATGTTGTCGGTCAATTTATGCTCCTATATCATACAATACATACATATTTACACATTACTAACTTATTTAGTCAAATAAATGCTCAATCTTACACATATATATGTGTTAAGTTCAATGCATGCTCAATTGACTATCTTGGGTATGTAAACTTATACACAAATCTTACTCACTCATTCATCTTAGCTTATGTTCATAAGAACATCCTTATACTGTTGACATCTCATACTTTCCAAATTCATATGCATTAATATCAAACAATTCATTTCTTGAATTATACATAATTTAAGAACCTAAACTTGTCAAAGACTTAATCAATTGATTCAATATCAAACTAAGCTCATTTTAAGCCCTAATCAAGTATTAAAGTATCAATGTATAATGTTTTATCCTTATATGACTAAACTAGAACACAGAACACAAACTTTCCTTTCCGCCAAACATTTCTAAGATTGTGGAAAGGAATCATACAATTCTCACGATCGTGGGATATGTGATCTGAGACCTACCTTCCTTTTCTTCAAAATTTCTTCCAAATTCAAACTCCTTTATGATAGTTCTTCAGCTATTCCTCACTTATACTTCAAGGATACTTCAATTTCTCATCATTTCATCTTAAACTCCAAGCCAAAATAATTCAATTGACAATTTATAAACAATTTATCTCTTAGGCATCATCAATCAAACAAATGCTTTTATTTACTATCTTACATGTTACACCCTAGTTCTTTTTCATTCTAAGAACATTACATTAGCATCTTTCTTTAACATAAACTCATCTTCAACATACCTCTAATCTCAACCTAATTCATTCTCTAAACAATCTATAACCTAGGGTTTCTATACATCAAAACAAAATAAATTCATTTATCATATTTCAAGCACATCTCATTATCAACCTTACATGCAATTCATCTCTAACCAATCTTTATGGATGTTATGCTCACATATAACTCAATAAAGTAATAAAAACTTACTTGTTTGTCTCAAGATTTCCTCAATCAACAAGTTAAGCAAGTCTCCCAAGCATCAAACATACATTAAGAACGAGATGAGATTAAAGGGTTACGAAATTTTAGCAAAACTTTAAGGGTTTTAGGGATTGTATAAAAGTGTCGTAGGTGAAAGGAAAGAAGAAGAAAACATCATACCAAAACATAAAAGAAGGTGGTCTTGCAAGTATAAGAGATGTGGGTGACGTGTGTGGTGAAGAAAATGGACATGTGTCATACCAAGTGTCAAGCTAAGAGTCATCTTATGTGTTTTTCTCCTGCACTCACAATTGTCAGTCCCTTATTAGTCCATTTGTCAATTAATCTATAGACCATATGTCACTCAACTATACCTCCACTTGTCACTCTTTTATTCAAGCCAATTGTCACGCTATTATTGATGCCATATGTCACCATCTCATAGGCTCATTCAATTTAAATTCTCACGTATCATTTTATCTAGACCTGTTAACACTTTTCTTACACTAAATGTACATGTCACTTTATCAATCACTCAATTAGAATAATAAATTCCCAATTCACTAATTATAATTCATCAAATAAAATTCAATACTTAATCAACATATAAGCACATCATAATCATTTAAGATCTTTCATACCTTGGGATATATCAGTGAATGCATGTACTATTTTTATAATGTCCCTAGATAATGATTCATATGTATATACAAATGTGATGTATGCAAATGAAATGTACTTTATAAATTCTTATATGATGTCTCAATCTAACAATTAAATTTCTAAGTATAAGAATGGGCTACTACACTTAAAATTACTTGATTTGCTTTCTTGCTTCTTAAAAAAAGCCTTATACTTTAGTGCCCTTCTTCAAATGTCCTATCTTATCACAATATCATCACTTGCCATTCTTTTTCTTAACCTTGTCGTATAACACCATCGGCTTTTTCTTCATCCTTTTTAAAACCCTTATTCTTCTTCCACTTCTTATTTTGATTATTATAATTTCCTTTGGGTTTAAAGGATCCATATACCAAATTCATGGTGTCACCCTTCTCTTGCTTTATTTGTTCATTTTCTTGGATACATATTAAGATTAACTTATTCATTTTTACGCCCCATTACTAACATTATAGATTGTCTTCAAGGAACTAAAATTAAATGGTAAAGAATTTAGTACCTAACAGATTAAGAAATAATTTAATATTGGAACTTGAACCTTAGTTATTGACTGTTTGACTGTTATTTAAAAAAGAATTTTTTTGAAAGAGTTTCATACAGTAGACTGTTTGGTAACATAAAAATAAAAAATATTTTTAATTTTAACTATATTTTATTTTGTAATAAAAATTATTTATGCATATAAATATTATTTAAAGTATATTAAACAATATGCAAAGCATAATATATTAATTATTATATAATTTTAAATCATATGAAACATAAATAAAAATATATCAAAACTAATATAAAAATAAATATTAAAACATATAAAAAGCCAAATAATATTATATAAATCTCAAAATAAACATGAAGATGAGTTTGTAGGTATTGTGAGAATTATGCGTAAAACATAAGAGCAAAAGGGACTAAAAAATAAACTCTTTAATTGATCTGAAAAATCTACCTGAAAAAGCCATTTAAGAGGCTTTTTTTAAAAGCTCCAAATTTGAGCTTCTTAAAAAGTTGTATTTTGGATGCCAAAAAAGTCATATTTATTAAAGAAGTACTTTTTTATTTTACAGTCAAACACTCATTTTTCTTAAAAAAAGTTTTTGTGGTGGAGAAAAGTACATATTAACCTCTCAAAAGCTCATCCAAACAGGCACTTGGCCTATTGGCTATGTTTTACATTCTCGTGATGAAAGTTCTAATATTATACCCTCCATCATATGTAACTTCATTAGAAATGGCAATGGGTCGACTCCACCCAAGCCCAGCCTGATCGCTATTGCTGAGACCAGGGTCAAGACCAAGCCAACCCCAAACAAGCCCGAGGCAATATTATTCGACCTTTAATGGTATCTATATAATGTGTTGAAAGAACTATATAATTGATGTAAGGGAGTTAGATAAGAACTGCTAATTTACTTGAAGTCTAAATAGGAATAGCAATTGGGCCTAGGCCCAGGCCCAGCTCAGCCCCATTAGAAATCAACGGGTGGAGCAACTCGAGGACAGGCTTGGCTAGGCCTATTGTCATCCCTAAGTCTAAGTCTACTTATAATATTATTTAGAATTTTTGGTAATTTAATTGGAATTATATTTTTATTTAAACTTAATTAGATTACAATTAAATATTAATTGGGTCAAAATAAGATCTAACATCTGATAACGATCCTTATTATTAAATATTTTATATTAAATTATAAAGTTTCTCAAACTTCATAATCAAATTTAACTTGATTAAATCACTTTTTTTTGTCTTTGTATCTAACATGTTAGATTCTTAAATATATTGAAAATGAATATAAATTATAACCTTAAATTATATTTAAAATAAGCTAAATTAAACTTTTTAATTCATTTTTAATTATCTAATTAAATAATTTATATTCATTGATTGTGTCTAATAGTACATCATGACTATCCAAATATTTAAAAATGTCAAAGTGATTTTAACTATTTTTTTGTACAAATTTTCTTTATAACTCAATACTTTTATTATATAACATTTTGATTAGAGTATGGAATTAATATTTACTCTATATGAGTTTCTCTACTATTAATAATTGATTTCATTAATGATATTTGAAAATTATTATACAAAGTATCACTCTATTTTAGGCTACATATTGTTTGAATGAATAATACTTAGAACAACAAAATATTCTCTCCAATTATTTAAAAATAAATAAATAAAATATTAATTACTCAATTACCTCTAATATAATTCTAATGATAATACGTCACAAATAGTGTCAAAACATAATAATCCATATCTCAAATGCTTTAGAAATTTTTAGTTAAGCGATCATTTATATAATAAAAACTTCTATAAATGTGCAAATAATATTTCAAACAAAATTATTATATGAGATCAGTTTAATAAATTTATTGTCTAATAAACACACACATATTTATTTGAACATCACCACACTTTAATATATAAAATTAACATAAAAACTATTTATTTTTATAAATGTGTATAAAAACAAAGAATATTTTAAAATAATTTTATCACTAAATTTTCTGTTAACCGTGCGTAAACTAATACCATGTCTAATCATGTTATGATGTTAACTTCCATCAACATAGGCACGTAAACTGCACGAAACCGCAAAATCATCTTTTCATATATGTTCTATCAATTTAAGAATGGACCCACTATATTTAAGACATCCGTCATGTGATACATCATATAGGTAAACGGCCCATCCTCCCAACAGAACTTGTACTTTCTTCCTTACCTGTTCCCAATCCATATTAACCAGAGTGAATTAGTATTAACTGCACAATAATTCAAGAGACGGTGAAAGTTCAATTTTATACTATAGTTAACATTAGTAAGTAATATTATAATCGTACTCATTAATATAATATTACCGTATCAATATAAGTGTTAAACCAGCGATCCTTATTAGTAAGTATCATCTCAACCATACATTAACACAGCATCACTAATCAAACTTCTTAACAATAGATAATTGGGTACAATTCTAGTGGGGATAGAAAGTATCCTAAAAAATAAATACTAAAGCAACATAGTATACCAATTAACTGCAAAATTGACTACATTATTAAACAATTTTAGAAACAACCAAAACTTAGAATTCCTAGAGTTGTTCTTTTATTTTAAATGTATTAGAACGGCGGAAAGCCTTTGGCTAGGCCGTTGACGTTCACAAAGAAGCCGAACAGATCTTGCCTGTAAGGTAAGTAAGACTTCCTCCTGTCCACTGTCTTCGACGCTTTATTCCTCACATAAAACACCTCATGCGCCTTCAACGCCGTCGACGGTTTCTTCTTAGCCGTAGCTTTCACTTCTGGCGTTTCTAATTTTAAAACTTCTTCCCTTTTCTTGTTGGTTGGACCCAAAGAGTACTTATTCCCATCGCTCCTCGATCTCCGCAGCAGTTTCGGAAACCGCCACGGCACGTGCTTTCTAGAAGATCCAGTCGAATTGCTCTTCTCACATCTCCCAGGCGACGGCGACGGCGACGTGTTTGGTCTCCACACGCAGTACGTCCCAGGGTCAATTCTATCCAACTCGTCTACTTCCGACGATGAAGAGGACGGAGGATCCCGATCTTCCTCTACGAAAAGCTCCCTCAGCGGAGCTCCCATCGAAGTCTCCTCAGCCGCCGCCTCATCGCAAAGGTTTAGATTCCGGTACCGATCCAACAATAGATCGACATTGAAGAGCGGGAAATTCGGGACCTCTGCGTCCTGACTAGCGTTCGCCGGAGTGAACTCGAACTCCTCATCGGCTTCGTTTGACGCCGCAGCAGTGAACGTTTCGCCGACTCTTGCGGCTGTACAAGCTAGTCGATCGGAGGAGTAGCTGTTAAAGCTTGGGCAAAACGACACGTCCTCGCTCTGGTCTTCCATATTTCAGTTTCCCAAGAGAGATAGTAAGCAACTAAGTATAGGTGAGATAAAGACGGAGGCGTTTGAGTTTGTATTTATGCGTGGGTGGTTGGGTGATTTACGTGTGTGATTAGCGAAGCAAATAAAGGGCTTTAATAGTAAGATTCGTAATTAAAGCGGTAATGGTGGGGATTAATTTAGGGGGAAAAAAAGTTAACGAGGCTGTGGCTTTTCATGTTTCACATTTAAGGAGATATTTAGAAACTGGCTTACGTGTTTCACGTTGCTGACATCTGGTCTGGGTTTCAACCAAAGATACACACGTGTGCTTGGTCCTTTCCGAATTTGATCTTCCAGGTCACGATATGCTGCTTAGTGCAATTGACAAGTGCCAAGTGTAAGGTCTTACTCTAATTGTTAAAAAGATATGTAAAATTAAATACGTACAAAGAATTTGTAAATTAGCATCTGAATATTTGATATCATTAACCCAGTAAATTAGCATCTTTTGACTAATTTTACAATTTAAATTGACTAAAAATAATTTATAGTATAAAAAATACTAACACAAAAATTCTTATCCGATTTTTAAAGAAATTTGGTTCAGCGATTAGTAAGTTCGGCACCAAGTGGTTGCTGATTTGACAGGACAAAGAGAATCTGTTACACATAAAGCCTTAAAATTTATGATTGTGGGCTTTCTAGAAGGGAGAAAATAAAACATACGTGAAATCCAAATCTTAGGAGGGAACAACCAGGCGATAAACAAAGCATATGGTATGACGTCAGCGGTCGACGGCTGGTGTGTGGGAAGGTGAGAGGCATCTACAAATATATACGCAATCCCTTGCATAACAAGAAACAATTCACTAAACATACATAAATGGACCCTATAAATCATAGTTGCGTAGAACCATGATCTAGTAACGAAACATTGTTGACTTTATATACTGATGTGAGCTCTATAAAGTAATTTTTAATGATATACCTAATTGTTGAGGTGAATTAAAAAATCATGTATTGTAATAATATTGGACAATATTCAACATCTCATCTAAAGTTTGTTCAACAACGGCTGATTAAAAAAAGAGCACAGGAATGACTAAGATAACATTAACTATTGGATTAAAAAAAAAACGTAGGTGTGAAAACATATCGACATGCTTAAGTATAATTATAAATTGAGTTTAAATTTCTGGATGGTTTTTATGAAGAAAACAGTATTGGTCGGGTCGGCTGTTCAGGGCCTAGACCCATTAAAAACGACTTGTGGGCTGATCAGTCCATTCTTCAAAGGTTAGTCTCACACCCAAGGCCCAAGCCCGATC
>JANVCQ010000008.1:10349154-10359748 GCA_025531925.1 Erythroxylum plowmanianum | reverse complement strand
TGTTGCTCCATATATAAGGTATAATTCCATCGTAACACAGGTACGCAATCATAACCTAGCTTTCTCTGCATTCAGCTACCTCACTTTCACCAAAAGATTGACTTGAGCGTCGGAGGGGTTACTCGGGACACAACCCCCGATGTGCCTTCTTTATTTTGCAGGGATCTCATCGTCACAATCACTACAGAAAGCAATCAATCACATGGATCCAAACGGCAACGTACAGCCTCGTCAGAATCAGGCTGAACCAGTGGTAAGAGGCGTGGGTCATGAACCCACCAAATCCCTGAGGTCATAGGTTCGATTCCCAGATGTCCCCAAGGAGACACAAAAGGGAAGGAGACAACCTAGCAACCAAAGGGGACAATACCTGGTCGGTGAGGCTCCCGGCTCAAACCAAGTATGAACCTTCAATCTTGTTTATCTTACCCAGAACATGGATTTTGATAAGGACACTTCATCCAAAATTTTTAATTAAGATAACAATTTCAACTATAGGATTTGGTTTATCTAATTAAAATATTACCAAAATGTCACCCACAATCACATAAAAATATCAACTTGCTTCCAATTGATTCCCAAATGTGAAATTGGAATTTAACCCCCGAAAGTCTCGATGCATCTAGAAGCGGCTGACTCATAGTTAATCCAAAACCTTATTCTGGTATCAACAGATCAATGAGACCATTTTGACATTATTCGCACGATGTGATGACACGAAACCAACTTTTTGCCTTGACGAGAAGATGCATGATTAAAGAACAGTGGAACACATTTTGGTCAAAGCATATCATTTAGGCAATTAAGAATTGAAAACTGGGAATCACAAATCATTTCTAGATGGCTTTGCTATTTACTGATGTTTCCTTTTGAACTGAATTTCTAGCAGCCAGGAAAATGATGAGCCTCATTTGGGCAATTAAGTGTGAATTAACCAACTGGTCGAGAAACACGAGATGGAAGGGGGAACGTACTTTTTGTGACATTCGATGTATATTAACTATAGAATGATGTAGAAACGTCTCAAGATTCAAAGTCTTTCCAGCATTGATTTCACGACATGAAAATTACTTCCTCTTATTTAAAATAAGTGTCGTTTTAAAGAGATTTTAATTATTCAAAATAAGTGTCGTTCACGATTTTTCATGCATGTTTATAATTTTATTTCCAAAATTACCCTTTAATTTCTCTCACATCTTAATTATACAGATTACATTTTCAAGATAATTCAACATATAATTAATAAGGGTATATCAAATATTTCACTAACTTTCTTAATAAGTTTGCATATCTCTAAAATGACACTTATTTTAAATAGGAGGGAATATATAATTTTCCTTTTCAACACAGTAGGCTTTACCGGGCACTGAGGAAGCTGTCATCTCCTCGCGGTTACCTTACCTACAGACAACTGCAACGATTAACATTTCGTGTTACCTTACCTACAGACAACTGTAACGATTAACATTTCTTCTGTTTCCTCTTCTTAACGTACCAAATAGTAATAAAGCATCATCTCTCCACTGCTAAAGTCTGCATGACATGGTGAAAACTATTTATATTTTTATTATTTAAAAATTATAGACAAACTTCTAGTCATTATCATTCATATGTGCCCTTGAAAAATCATAGATAATACATAATTTTTTCTTATATATTTTGTGTGACGAATTGAATTTATGGTTAAATTATATGAATAATCTTTTGTGTGATTCTGTTGATTAATAATAAACTCTTAACACAAAGAGCACTTGTAATAATGAGTTCCAAAGAGTTCTCCCGCCAAAAAGCCTCGATGTGACAATTTCTAATTACTGTAGACTTTTTGACCCTAAAAAACAAAACGCCCACGTTTGTTATACATGCTTTGCTCGTTTTGTTTGCCGCCTGCTTCCTTGTTTCTCAAAAGGATTTGAGTGCTTAAGTATTTCATTAAGGCATAGTTCATGACCAAATGTTGTACATAACTTTGTGTTAGACAAGAGTCAAGGAACCGATCTTAATTTTGAGTTAATAACCATTAAGTGGCAGTGAAAATATAGAGAAAAAGAGACTCCAATTTCATTGTTATTTCGTAACGTAGTTCAAGAAATCACTTCCTTTGGCACATTAACTAAAGTTAAAGCAAAGTTCATGTAACCAAATTCTCTAATTTTTATTAAAATTGATAGTGCAAGCAATATAAAAGAGCCAATTTGTGAAATAAAATAAATAAAAATAAAAAAGCATAAGAATATATATCATCATTATCATCACCACACTTAGTCCGAAGTTTCAAAATAAAGTGGAGTCTGGGGAGGTTTGATAGTATGCAGTCTTACCCCTACATAGTAGAGAAGTTATTTTCGATAGACCCACATCAAATGTGACAATAAAAGAGGGATATAGGTTAAAGAGTAAATAAGCAAAATAGGCACGCTAAATTATTATGTAAATAAAATCACAATAAATACATATATAAATAAAATATAAAATATAACTCAACTTTCAAAAAATATTTTAAAACTAAAATACAACAAAATATATCATCTCTTTGTCTTTAGAAAAGCACCAATACTCAGACAATAAGAAAGTAATAAAGCATTATTTTGTGTTTCTACTTTTTTTTTAATCCAAAGTCGTGTTATGTGATGCTTTATTACTCTCTTATCATCTGGGTATTAGTGCTTTAAATAAAAGAAGTAGAAATACAAAATGATACTTTATTACGAGACTTTGGACTAGGTATGACGATGATGATAAAACTTATTTTTACGAATGAGATGTGTGACGCTCCAAAATTCTTAAGCCACAATTTAACCAAAATTTCTCGCAATTATATCTTTAATTGCCTAAATTTCATTACTCTAAAAAATAATAGTCATCAATCACAAAAATTATCTATATAAGCGTAGTCATTCCAAAGTGTAACTTTTTAATATATATATATATATATATATATATATATATAAAATAAAATAATAAGTTAATTAGAAAAAACTCAAAATTTTGTCAATTTTTTAATTATAGCTCGAATTTAATAATAAAATATCCAAATTTTTAATTTTTCAATTCTAACATGACGTTAATATTTCCGTTATCTTTGCTGACATAGTAGTGCTACGTGTACAGAGACGTTAATTAATCAGATACATTAGTAGTGGTTAATATTCAGAACTCTGATCAATAAAATGAAGTCAGTTTTTTTCACGGCATAACCACCTTCCCTTTTTAGTTTGCAAAGCACTTGAGCAACATGAAAAGCAACTCCCAATAGAGAAAAAAATAATCTCTTTCGTTATCTTCACTGTCGTCTTCTTTGTTATGGTCATTTCACTGGTTGGAGCTTTTTGATGGCAATGTCGTCAATGGTGAGTCGGCATATAGGATCGTCTTCTATACTCAGATTTCTAAAAACAAGCCTCGCCTTATCATCTTCTGCCTCAAAAGCATAATTACAGTGAATGATGCGGAGATGAGCCAGGAATTAACGGTGGAGAAAGGGTCTATTTACTCAGTGAAAGAGCTTATCTATTTACTCAGTGAAAGAGCTTACCTAGTAGCTTCTTTGCATTTCCGACCTGATTCCGTCAAACATTGGCAGAAGAATCCATCTTCTGTTTTAATGACTTGATTACGATCAATGTGAGTATACTTAGAATGAAGGAACTGTTGGTCTTTCCCGTTCTTTCTTGATTTGTTCTCCGTCGAGGCAACGTTTTTGCTTTGAGACCAAAAAAATGGACAAATTCTTTTTCTTAGGAACACATACAAAATTTGTCACTACAAAAAAAGGGCTAATCATAACCCACCATTAACTATTCATTTATTAACTACTTCATTTATGAATTATGAATTTCATAGTAATAGAAATAAAATACATGTCTATCCTACCGAGACAGAATTTGTAACTTGCTATCCTCTTACTTAGCAGGCAAAGATTGATCTCCGTGGAAAGGATGATTCATTCGGATCGACATGAGAGTCCAACTACATTGTATTGCCAGAATCCATGTTGTATATTTGAAAGAGGTTGGCCTTCTTACTTCTCTCATGGTATAATCCTTTTCTCGCTGAGCCGTTTGAAAAATTCCTACCTTTCTATCTATCTCTGAGATGCTTGGATTTTTCAAAACTCTATGGACATGCAGAAGAGAAATGCTATCCTCACTCGGACCAAGATATAACTTTTACTTTTTCAAATAACAATTAAGGTGAAGCAAAGTAGGGTCAAGAACGGGGTGGAGACGATGGAGTCGGTCCATGGATTTTCCTTCATTTTGCCACATTTCGCTAAAGGGTTGAAGGGAGATAGTGCATCAAGCTGTTCGCAAGGGCTAACTTGATCCTCTTCCCTAGGGATCCCAGATGAGGGAACCCTAGGAGAGCCGTCGACTCCAACTATTGTCCATGTACGATCCATACTAGATCTGACCAACTGCCCATCCTACCTCCTCTACGTTTTTGACATCCCATCTTTGTCTCAGTAGAGTCTTCAGTGGCATGTTTTGGTATATGATACACATACAACTAAACATCTTTGAGCAAAAAGGAATTCCTATTAGAAATTGTAATAAATTGGTAATTGTAATAATTACCAATCCAAATTATTACTCGGACTAAAACTTACGAAGTCCTATTTAAAAAAAATTCCAAGTCCTGGATAGGATTTTCGAATACTTCTGATTTTTTTTAATTGACATAGACCCAAGACCTTTAGTAAATTATTCAAATAAGGAAGATGATACATTGGAAATGGTCGGGATTGAAATCTAACTAATAAATCAGAGCACATGGCACCAGCTTCTTATCTTTCTGTCAAGATAATTTTGGTAAATTAACTGATACAAAAAATCCGTTAATACGAGAGCCCAATGCCAAAAAAATGCATGTTGGGTCTTTGAAACAATTCGAATCATTTTGATAATAATAAGTTTGATATGTTTTAACGAAAAGGTCATATGGGTTTTATAATTATAGGAATTTGTTCTATAAGCGATATGGGACTCAACGGAGCCATTTTACAAATAATATCACATGGATTTATTGGCGCTGCATTGTTTTTCTTGGTAGGAACTAGTTTTGATAAAATAAGTCTTGCTTATTTTGATGAAATGGGTGGAATGGCTACCCCAATGCCAAACATATTCGTGATGTTTAGTATCTTATCATTAGCCTCCCTTGCATTGTCGGGCATGGGCGGTTTTTTTGTTGAATTGATAGTTTTTTTTGGAATAATTATTGACCAAAAATTTCTTTTAATATCAAAAATACTAATTACTTTTGTAATGGCAGTTGGAATGATATTAACTCCAATTTATTTATTATCTATGTTATGCCAGATGTTCTATGGATACAAGCTGTTTAATGCCTCCAATTCTTATTGTTTTGATTTGGGACCTCGGAAGTTATTATTTCTATTGTTATTCTTCTTCATGTAACAGCGATTGGTATTTATCCAGATTTCATGCTATCATTATCCGTTGACAAGGTCGACCCTATTCTATCTAATTATTTTTATAGGTAATTTTTTAATTTTATAGGTAATTATAAAACAAAAAAGTGTGAGCTAAGTGTTCTTCGATCTAAGTTTTCATTTTGCATCAAGAATTGAAATGATTTTTATCATAACTATTACCAACTTTATTTTCACTGCTTTATGATGTTATCTGTTGATGTGCAATGTCCTTCCAAAAATTGTCTTTGCAGGACAATGTGGAGGAGGAGGAAGAGGAGAAAGAAGAGGTGGAAGATACTACGATATTTTTGAAAACCAGGAAAATTGTGTCTTTTCTTGATGACTCTAACCTATCATCTCATGTCTAAGTCGTGTAATTTTTAGTTCGGTTAGTTGCGTGTTCGACATAATACTAAGTTCCTTTTCTTATACTCGTCTGTCTGGAATCAATTTCTTTACAATTCCATGTTCATTACTTCTGATGATTCAAGAGTAGATATTGGTCATTAGTGCCTGTTATCCTTAGTTTAGGATCTTATGAACTTCTCACATAGATGATCAAAACACAATCTTTCAAACTCCATTAAAGAACAAAGTTCCAAAGCCTGAGGATTAATATAGATAAAGGTGGAAAAACAATTTTCTACAATAAAAAATTGATGTAAACAATCAATCAAATATTATATGTACAAGATTTCCTACCTTAAAGTCAATCTATCCTTATGGAAGCCTTGGATCATAGGTAACAAGCATTGGTTTGGGAACAAAGTTTGGTAGTATGACCTTAGTGCTACTATCCAAACAAATCCCGCATTCTTCTTCTCTCTCGAAATCAATTTCGGAGAGCTTCCTTTAGTTCATTTCACTTTTCTTTCTATACGTGGCACAAATTTCTCTCTACTTCCAGTCTTTAACATCTGTAATTCCTCTTTGGTGTTGCATTAAGGAAGGAAATATCACACTTGTAGCAAGAGATTCAAGTTAAGAACTAGTTCATTTAACGAAGACAAACAACAATTCATTGTAGCTCACCATTGAACTCTCTTAAACTAGCTCTTCTCTCATGAATGGACATAGTGGTCTTTCCATTTTCATAAACTTGTGAGAATCAATATAAGGTTAGTGAAAGCAACTTTTCTCAAACAAATACAATGCAAAACACCTTGTATATAAGAATCCAAAGAAATCCCAAAGCACCAACAAGATGACAATCAGACCATTGAATAAGAAATAGGAAATAAGGAGCAGCAGGATTAGAGGATAATCTCATTTAGAGGAAGCCACCATCGTATTCCGTAGGATAATCAGAAGCCCTGTGTCAAAATACATAATAATGAAATTAACCCGAAAGTACTAATTATCTCAAACAGTACGTCCATGTTAGGTTGAAGTAAAGACAAAGATATGAAGAATAAAATCTATGATTTCTATTCTCATCTTCAATAATGAACATTAAGAGTTATGTCTTATCTGAAATGACATTGAAAAGACAAAAGAACATTATTGATGGTCCATTAGTGTGTTTTAGTCATTGTTTGTTTCTGTAACTCCTCCGAATTAATAACTATAATTCATTGCTTATCAACAAAATATGTTATACCAAGCATTGATAATCATATGGAGAAGACAACCGTAGTTAAAAGAAGTCTCAAATTCAGATTTATCTCTACACAAGCACTGGGCACCTAGTGACATAAGCTTTGCATCGAAAATAAAAACAGATTATAAGATTTCTACACCCCCATCTTTCGATCACTTGGGAAGAACAAAGGCATTAATCTTATAAAAACTCACCTGGACTACAAACTGACTCCCAATTCAGCACATGAATGACCTTCCTTTCGGTAGACTGTCATAAGAAAGCACACAAGATTTGTTAAGAAGATCACAAACTCCACTCCGAAGCCAGCAAGTTTGCATGGTATACAAAGGAATTGTGGATAAACTGGACTTCACCAAAGTCATACGACTAGCTTTATTTAGGAGTTTAGCTTTCCATCCTTGTAACCGATTATCAATCTTATCAAAAACAACTTTGAAATCACCCTTCTTATTAGTACCGTTAAGAGAAACACCCAAGTAATTGCCTAAGTCCACAGTAAAGTTCAGACGAAGATGAAACCTCAAATCTTCCATATGTCGATGATTAACATGAGGAGATAAGAAAGTTTTGGATTTTTGCTCGTTAATTTGCATACCAGAGTAAGAGAAAAACTATTGTATAGTCTCCAGTACCACACGACATCCTCCAACCGAAGCGTGGGAAAAGAGAAATGCATCATCCACAAACAATAAATGGGATATAGGAGGCCCATTTCTTAAAACTTTGATAGCTTTCCACTGATTAGACGACTAGAGATAAGCATGGAGAGTTTCTCCATACATAGAACAAATAGATATGGAGATAATGGGTCCCCTTGACATAAACCACGTTTCAGCTCAAAAGCTGGCAGACGGGATCCATTCCATAGGATGGAGATACGGGGGTTAGACACACAAGACATAATGAGGGAAGTGAGAGACGGTGAAAATCCAAAATCCGTGAGTGTCTGCCTCAAAAACCTCCAGTCAACTCTATCATAGGCTTTAGCAAAATCAATCTTCATGGCCAAATAACCATCCCGTTTCTTAGATTTCCTGATAGAATGAAGACCCTCTTTAGCCAAAATAATATGCTCCAAAGCAGTCTTACCTAGAATGAAAGCTCCTTGCATGGGAAGAATAATCTCACTCAAAATAGGTCGAAACCATTGGAAAATGACCTTAGTGAGGATCTTGTAGCTTACATTTCATAAACTAATTGGGCGGAACTGAGTCATAGAAACTGGATGGCCATCCTTTGGAATTAGGACTACCATAGTTTCAGTGATATCCTTAGGGCAATTCCTGGATTCAAATGCATCCTTCACCCACAGTCCCTATCTAGATGCCAATACTTCTTATAAAAAACCGGTTGAAATCTATCAGGCCCTGGGACTTTGTATGACTGCATAGAGTGAAGCACGGCGAAAACCTCCTTTTTTGTAACAGGTTTCATAAGGGAGCGAGCATCGTCTTTCAAAATCATAGTATGATCAGGGATCGGGGAAAAAGGCATGGAAATATCATCAGTATTACAAAATAATTCCTTAAATAACCTTACGACTTCATTTTGGAGAACTGTTTGGGCAATGATCCAGGATCCATCTGGTGCGTGCAAACGCTTAATCCGATTCCATTTCTGACGAGTTATAGTCATAGCATGGAAAAATTTAGTGTTTTTGTCCCCGTGCTAAGCAAGTTGCTTTGGGATCTCTCTCAGGATAATAGGAAATTTTGGTCTGATGTGTTGCACGAAAAATATTGAAGGAATGCTTCTATCCTTAATTGTAAGGCCTTTTCTAATGTTTCCCCTGGATGGAAAACCATACGTAAAGCTATTCCTTTTTTGCGAGATGGCTTCACTTGGAGGGTAGGAAATGGGGCTAATATCTTGCTTTTGGATGATAGATGGGTCGAACATTCTTCATTATGCAGACAGGTCTCTCATATTGATACTCAGGACTAACAGTTAACGATGGGGAACATTTTAAATTATCAACGTATGTGGGACCTTTCTTGCCTGCGTACTCCCCTAGGGTCACTTGTGTAAAATTGTATTCTTGCTATTCCAGTGTCTTGATCAAGGTTGGCTACTGATTTGTTGATTTGGGGGGAGAAGGCTGCTGGAAGCTATACGGTGAAATCAGGCTATGAGTTTGTTACTCGATTGCCTTATCCTCATGTTCCTAACAAACATTGGATGCGTATTTGGAAGCTTAACATTCCACATAAATTTCGTTTCTTTCTTTGGCAGATTCGTTGGCATCGATTAACTACGAACAAGATGCGGCATGGCTTCGTCTCCCCGCTGTCACAGGTGCAGCACAAGTTGGGAAAGCAATATCCATACTCTTCGCGATTGCATTTGGGCAAAGCAAGTCTAGGTCTTTATCCTTGGGCATGTAGAGGACTCCTTTTTTAGGCTGAATATTAATGATTGGATATATTCTCATGTTCTCGACTCCTCGCGACCTTTTCACCATGTTATCAAATTAATCGTAGTGGCTTGGATTATATGGTGTGCCAGGAACAAAGAATCAATTCAATATGAGGTCATATCTTCTGTTGGTCAATTTCAGTGCTTCTTGAAACTTTTTTATTAGTGCAAACGTGCTTCCATGCCAGATGCACGTGTTGGACCTCGCTTGTTTCCGGAATCCAACTCTTGCGAAATCATGAAACTTGAGATTGCTCTGATACCACAACTGTTGGACCCCATTTCTGGAGCCCAACATCTGGAGTGCAAAAACCTTGTGCTTATTACCTTGCAGGGTCATTAGTCAGCCTTTACAAGAGTGGTGTACCCACACCAGTCAAATATCAAAATCATAACTTGACTTCTTCCATAGAAAATGTAGCTCTATGTCTCTAGTTTTCTCTGAAGCAAGAATCATCTCAATCGGAGCTCTAAATCTCAATATATGTTTAAAAAGCTAAAGGGTGTTTATACCCTAATCACGCTCTCCTAACTGACCCCTCACTTGTTCTAATGCAAGCTTTCGCAAAACAACTCTAAAAGATATCATTTTTCATGAAGAGATAGATAAATATCTTAAGAATCCATTGTTTTAAGAATCACTTCATTTGGAGGTCGGATAGGGGAGTTATGCCTAAACGAATAGAACATGTTTATACCCTCAATCGATTTGTACCTATCTTAGCGCGATCGCCATAACTTTCAATCTAGATGCCGTATTAAGTTCATTTTTAGCTCATTTGAAAGAAGACTTCTAGATCTACAACTTTTATGAAGACTACAAAATCAGATTCTATCTCTAAGAGGGCCAAAAATCAAAATTTCCTTAAGCTGTCCAATGGATGTCAGCTAAACGGACATCCATGTCCGTTTAACGGACATACATCAGGCTTAAGAGTCCAAAATGACTCAAGAAGGTCCGTTTAATGGACATCCATGTCGGTTAAACGGACATAGACTGGCCAAGGGGTGTTTTTACACCTAAGAAGGTCCATTTAACGGACCTTATGTCCGTTAAACGGACATTGGGGTTCCCCAAGGTCCCCCAATGCCTCTCTAATGCTTCCAACTTCCATCCTAACACCATATACACTTATAAT
>JANVCQ010000008.1:10330850-10341792 GCA_025531925.1 Erythroxylum plowmanianum | reverse complement strand
GCACCTTCATCGTGGGATGCGTGTCGGAGCGACCCTTGGGCGTCCCGATATGTACCCTACGGTAAGGGGGCGCTACAAACATAATCTCGATTTGCACAAAAATTTAGAAAATAACTTCTAACTCTTGACCTATAACTATATAAAGAAGCCTCCAATGCCAACAAACTCAATAGCGAACTAACAACATTACACAATTGCAACCATACAGTTAAGACAACCACAATCATTTTTGTTCTTTTAGCATTTCTACGTAAACTCAAACTGAAACGAGCCATGACTGCAAAAAATAAAATTTCTAATGTATTTACATAAATTTGTTCAGACAATGTACAATTTAAGAGAACAATCATGAAATAATTCAAAATAGTTAAAAGCATAAAGTAAAGTAAGAGAGAAAAAAGAAGATAATATTTCCAGAGTTAAAAAGAGGTAATTATAAAACATAAAAACCAAAACTCAAACAAACAGTTTAAATGAAACCCTAACTTAAATAACCTAACACCAACTTAAGGAAGATAGAAAGAAAGGCAAAAGCATAATAAGCATAATGACCTTAGTGGCTAAGGATAAGGAAGTACATTTTATGCATTATGTTAGTGAATGGACTAAGAATAACAAAAATAATTTTAAGGCATTTTCAAAGTTCTATTGATTATGACAAGAAGTTTGAGATTGATTGACAAAATTTATTCACAAATTCACTTTCAACTAGCAAATTCTAGTTTTTAGGAAGAAAGTTAAAGTTTGGGGTCTTTAAAGTAAGGAAGAGGTGTTAGATACTTGCTTTAACAACATATTATTGCTTTAAGAAATGTACTTGTGTTGTCTTGTGTTCTACTCCTTTGATTATATTTGTTGTCAGTGCTATAACTCCTTTTTTTAACGCATGCTATACCTTTATCAATATTAACAATCTTGAAGTTTTGTTTTTCTTTATACAATTGATGACAATTTTACCATCAACATACGTGTTTTCAAGTATTGCAGTGATTGAAGACATTAAAAAAATATTTGTATTGATAATGGTCTAAAAATTGTTTATAATATCTCTAACATGAATCATGTGGAATTACAAATTAGTAGCAACTTCATTTTTATTACAATCATTTTCATCCCTTGAATACTAGCTTAAAATAAAAAATTAAAACAAAAGATTTGAAGTATGCTTGAAGTAAATGAAATTCTATAACTTACATGTTTTCTTTTTACAATTTAACATAAATATAATTGTCATATTAAAGCATTTTAAGAATTTTTTTATGTCTTGTTTCAATTGCTAATAACACTATTTATTCAATATTCAATTTGAAATTCAATATATTAATGCTTGGTACTAGTCTTTAAGAGATAATCTGTTATTCTAAAGAAGTTATGTAGTAGTGGTTTACTAGACAACAATTACTTATGCGTTCATCTAATATCCCTTTACTTATGTACTGCTACGTATATACTGCTATATATATCCCTTTACTTATGCTTGAGACTATATACTGCTATATATGTCTTACGTTTATTCTTTGTTTTCAACTTTAAGCCTTTATTCTCTGTTTTCATATCTAAAAACCAACAATAATTTATCAATGCTCCAACAAGTTTGTTGAGGATGAAATTCTATTAAGACCAGTAATAATCTTCTCTCTGAAGATGATTAACAAATTTTCCTATCTTCCACAACATGAATAAGACATATAGATGTCCTGATGCAGGGAACTAATCTCTCCAGCTACATTTATATCATATATAGCCTATTGAAAGAAATGAAAATTTTGTTAATGGCTAAATTCATTCACAACCAATTCTAACTACTAGTAGTTTCCTTTTCTAGTTTTTGCTCTAATGGAAATCTATCTAGGATCAAACTCTTCTAGTTAGTGCCATAACCCAAAAAACGCAGACACTTACAATCCATGTTAATACCACACAGATAATGCATCTTAAACATAATTCATACCACCCAAATACCTTAGACACCCTTCAATGATATCAATTAGCAATTAACACGTCCTAAGTAGTCAGATGATTTTTCGCTCCAACTTCAAACAAGTTGATGTAAACACATTTAAACTAGTTGACTCAACTACTTGACTACCACAAAGGGAAACAAACAGGCTATTATAACCCTTCATTAAACAAAAAGACTCACACAGATACAAGGAAGAGACATGAAGCAGATAAATTCATCCCTTCCAATCTTGGTCAAGTTCATTGGAAGAGACGAGAAGGACAAATAAGCATCACAAAAGCTATTTGGTTGATGAGGTAAGCCAAACAACCACAATTATAGCAAAAAAAAAAAGCGGCAAAGTTAGGTTTACAAGAAACATATCTAATTCGTGCAACTGTTAGAGAAATGTTGGAGAAAAGACCAGACAGTGAAGAGCAAAAGAGATGAGAGTGAGAGACACAAGAATGTGAAATGTGAAGACGAGAGCGATAGAAACAAGGATATTTCAGTCCTCAACGTAGTAATGTTTATTCAAACATACCCAAAATAGGTAAAGATAAGAGTATGTCTTCTTTAGCTATTCCCCAAGATCGGGGAATAATTAAACCCAAAAAAAGCTGTTCTAACTCTATTTTTCTAACCAAACACAAGAATAGGTAATTGTTAGGAATACATTAAGAGTAAAATACTTATTCTTTTGAACCAAACATGTTGTAAATGAATTTATTTTATTTTATTTTTTTAATTTAGTTAAAATATAATTAATAACAATTTTAAAAAACTATTTTTCCTAAAGTTATGAATCTTAAAATATAAAATAAAATTAAATAAAAAGAATACATGTATAATAAATTAAAAATTTTTGAAAATAAAAGTAAAAATATTCTTTGATTGGTATTTTTTCCCAACACATGGGAACATTCGCCAACAACATGGCATATACTATCTCCATACGAAAGGATATTACAAAAACAAATTGATCTGATCTGAAAGAAGTGATGGATCATCGAGGTTGACAGTGGGCTGGGCCAAACCTGGGCCTTTTTACCCTCCCTAATGGAGGAGGAAGACGGTGGTGTATTGTCACCCCGTGACGCTACTCCCAGACTGTGTCTTGTTGCTTAGCAATAGCTACAGTTCAAGAAAAGGCCTGACAGTGCAATAATGATTATGTACGATTGTATCATTATAAGCCGTCAGAGTTACCGTAAAGAGCTCACAGTCAAAGATACCAAATAATTAGAGAAACAATATACAGTCTCGCTTTTCACTCTCATACCTCCCCCGCTGTTTCTCTGTAAATAAAAAATGGGATATAAAATAATATGGTCTTCTCTTTCCAGGATTTCCTTGAAACATCTTTCACCAACCAAGCATTCATGAGACTGCTGATCTGGATTTGATTCAGAAAACCTGTAGATTCACCAAGAATTACAATCTCCGTGTCTCTATACTCGAGTCCAATGCACGCAGACACTAGACAGTAAAGATCAAACATAGTTATTGCCAGTGCTGAGATAACTAATGCGACATCTACCTAGGTCAACTTCCTTGTCATCTCAGGTGCTCACGGTAACAATATGAAGCGATACCGGAGAAGGTGATAGGAGAATGCGTAAACAGGTACAGTTATACAGTTGGTGCCCTTGAAGCTTCAACTCAAGACCTAGCCATGGACTCTTTTGACTATGCTTGCATGCACGCCATAACTGCTGGAGAATACCCTAGTGTGTGCTAATGCGTTTAGAAATTATCCTGGATTGGCTTGCCCTTTAGAGATTCAAGGTAAAGAACAAGGTTGGAAGCAAATTTGCTATGTTGTGTTGGGAATTACTGACATTCTTTTCACAGTTTAGAAAACATGATTTATGCTTTATGAGTTAATTAATTGATTTTTTTAAAGTAAATTATTAAATGAATACAATGTAACCAAGGCTGTACATGACGAATATATCAACAAACACCAAGATTAACACGACATTAATCGAGACTTGATGTTGCCTTCTAGTCTCGCAAGTCAGAGTGGGCTTAAAAGATTCAAGGCCACGTTAAATTCATTTGTGGCTCGAGTGATTGATGATAGACTCTGGAAGAATCAAAATTCTTGCTCGCAACTTTAGTTTGTCGGTTTAAGCTAAGTTCTAGGTCCAAATAGCCCTTGACAGCTGCGCACGCTAGGCACGTATGCTAGCGCTCAGCGGGTCAGACACCAAGCGAGCCAAGCCAGGCACACCACTTGGCCTCTTTTGCTTTGGGTTATTTTTCTACTATTTTTAAGACGATTCATATAGTATTATTTTACCTATTTAGGCTCAGGATATTAGCCCACTTGTTATTTTGGCAACTATAAATAGTTGCCTTGACATTAATCTTAGGATTATACTTTGATTATTTTAGAGTTTTGTGAGGAATTTCTTCATGTTCTTGTTGTTCCACAAACTCTAACTCTACTTATTAATTAATCTCAATTGTGACGTATTATTTTGGTTCAATTTTCTTGGTTTACTACTTGGTTTAAGTTACTTGGACAATTGTCATCCTTGAGGTCTAAAAAATATTAAATACTTTGAGTATCTAATTTATTTAAAAGCTACCAAATCATATCAAGATTAATTTCCTTCCGAGAGCGCGCATCAGAATATAAGTTCATCGATCAATAAAAGACTATCAAAATATTACAAACAAATCTTTGCCCACGAAGTCGGTTTGTAGAGAACCATCTGATATAAAATTTAATTAATACAAATTCAAAGAATGTGTGCAACATTAGAAAATGTTAAAACCAAACAAGGATGATTGGTCTACATCTGCGACACCTTGTACGGAAGTTTTCCAAGTTATCAACAAACATGATGATAAGAAGTTTGAAAAGTAAAGAAGACAGGCCGGGGGACTTGTCTTCCATCCTTTTATTTCGATGTTCTTACTTTTAATTTATGAACTGTTCTTAATTAAACCACATTAGTTTAGAGTTATAATATGTGGTTTTTAACATTTAAAAAGATTGCTACATATGGCCCTTCCCAACAAATTTTAGAAGAATATGATATAAAACCTAAAACCCACAAAAGAACAATCAGATGCATCTTGATGAAGATGCATCTGATTGTCACGCACTATCCCAACCAAGTTATAAAGGATTATGGAGATATATAATGTCATCTTATTTCTTAATAAAGGTGAAATGCCATTATTGATTTGGTAGCCAAAATTATAGCACTAGAAAATTATACGATAACCGATAAATTGGCGATACTGTATTCAATCCAACTCGCCCGATATTTTCACCTACCGAAAATCTCAAAATTTTTGTGGAATATGGACCCGACGTTTCACTAATAGAAAAAACACACAATCAGAAAACAAAGTAACATGTAAACATTAGGCCGGAACTGAAACCAAACACCCGATTCGATCTCTAGACCTCTTCGAAATAAGACCAAGTCTTGTTCGATTCAACATTCAGAGAACTGTATTTACGCGCTGGTCAATCGTTTATGGAGTTCCCAGTTCAGGTTTGATTCTACATCATTGACTGCCTATCGGAGGTTGTTTCGTTAATAACAGCTCCAAGTAGACAAGGTGGGTAGCTTCAGTCTGTTCCAGGAAGTAGAAAAGTTATTTCTGTAGATGTGAGTTACTAGAATTGGAATGGACTTTTTTAGGTTTCTTTCAATTGTTTTAGGTGTTGTTCATGGTTGATTGAGCTTATTGCCGTTTAAATTGAACTTCGATAACATGCGTTAGATTTGGTTTTGCTTTCAATTTGATTATTGTTTGACATTGATTGGAAGATTCAATTTTTGGGGTTATATCGTTACCTCGGATGTGCAAAAGTGAATTGTTTATGAAATCGAATTATCAGGTTTGGATTGGATTGGGGTTGCAAGGATAGTTTCGGTGGTTTGCATTGGCTTTAGCTAATCTATAATATAGAGACTATATCAATCTATCAAGTATTTTCATACTTTATAAAATTGGGTATGGATAGTGCATTAAAGTTGTGTTATTGGAGATCTGAAAATCTTGGTGATCCCTACCCTTCAAGATTCTTCAGGAGAATCCGACATTTCTTTTTATCTTGTACGGGTGCATATGAAGTTTATGTCTAAGATACTATTGCTTGAAATGTTGAAGGGACTGACGGTGGATTTTATTTTCTTTTATCATGCAGGTTTTGTTCATGTCCTAAGACTGGCTTGCTTGACCAAATATAGTACTTAATATCCAAAAGAAAAGATTCCCAGTTGTTGTAACCAATCTATGTTTGCAACATCTATTAGCCATTTTGATTAGGGTAAAAGGAACTTCATTTTCTAAATGTAAGGTATAAACTGATTGCTTGCCTACTCCTCAAGTTGCCTTTACCTGCTGGATGATAACTGATTCCAGCAGTTGGCTGTAAAGTAGGGACAATTGGTGCTATAATTCTATGGTCACATGAGATAATTTGCGCTTCATTTAACCTCTGATTGGTTCTACATGAAAGGGAAACAACTTGCAGAAATCACCTTGATGAAGCGACTAGAATCATCTAACGCCTTGTTTTGAAGAAGGGAAAATGCTACCAAATTGGAAGAAACCCCACATCAACTTAATTCTCCCATGTATAACAGATATTTTATTTATGTTTGCTGGTTCATCCAATGGTGAAGAGGGTGTTAATGGTGCTCTATAAGAGGAAACCATGGAGCACGCTTCAGAGAAAAGATTTCCTGTAAATGCAAAGGATTACAAACGGTATGAAGAAGTTGGTGAAGGTGTCAGTGCCACTGTATATAGGGCTCTCTGCGTTCCACTGAATGAGATAGTTGCTATAAAGGTTCTTGATCTGGAAAAGTGCAATAATGACCTGGTAAAATATAGTTTTCTTTTGGAACTCTTGATACTAGTGCTATACATGTTGGACACAGAAAGATTTCATATGTTAACTGAAACGTATGATTTACTTATACATGGTATTTCCTATTAATTAATTCAGGATGGCATCAGACGTGAGGTACAGACAATGACCTTAATTGATCATTCAAATGTGTTGCGAGCTCATTGCTCGTTCACTTCTGGATCCAGCCTTTGGGTTGTGATGCCGTACATGGCTGGAGGCTCCTGCCTGCATATAATGAAATCTGCTTATCCAGAAGGTTTTGAGGAGCCTGTTATTGCTACAGTATTGCGTGAGACTCTGAAAGCTCTTGTTTATCTTCACCAGCAGGGGCACATCCACAGAGATGTTAAGGTGTAGAACGTGCCTGGTCTTTTATTATACTCGTCTTTTATATTTATAGTCATATTTGCTCTTATAAGAATTTAGATAGTGGATATGGCCATTAAAATTTCTAAACAAAAACACATCTATTGGTAATCAGTAAATCTAACAAAAACTGAAAATCATGATGTCTTGTAAGGAATTATGTATTTTGCATGCTTGCATGTCAGTGCATGATCAACCTTTGTTCTACTCGAAACGTGAAATCTTAAACTACCTCATTAAGTTTTTGTTTAAACTTGAATCTTTAATGGCTCCCCACCCATGACCAATGCTTTTTTTGCTCCTCATGTGTGTTTTATCAGTGTGCAAGTGCAGTTATGTTTTGACCACGTTTGAAGTTTTACGTGTTGTACGGACCTTATGTAATAACTTTTTCCTTAACTTTCGTTTGCAGGCTGGGAACATTTTAATTGATTCAGATGGTACAGTTAAATTGGCAGATTTTGGAGTGTCAGCTTGTATGTTTGACACAGGAGATAGGCAACGTGCCAGGAACACTTTTGTTGGGACTCCATGCTGGTACAGCTTTTACCTTCTTACCTTCTAGTTAACATTCTGGCATTTGGAATCTACTCTACAACTTTTTGTTGTAATAACTCTTTTTGACTACTTTTTCCTAGGATGGCTCCTGAAGTTATGCAGCAATTACATGGATATGACTTCAAGTGAGATGCACATCAATTATGAGCTTCTTTGTATTTCAGTTCTGTAGCATTTTATGTTCCCAATTCTTGAAAATGTTTATCTGTGAACAGAGCAGACATTTGGTCCTTTGGAATAACAGCTCTTGAACTTGCTCATGGCCATGCTCCTTTCTCAAAGTATCCACCAATGAAGGTGAGTTGTTCAGCTTTTGATATTTTCCATGCATTCTGCATGTGGCATTTTTTTTGTTCTATTTCTTTTCCCTTTTTCTCTATTGGTTGATTAAAGAGAGAGTGAGGCAGAGTATACCCAATGTTTGAGCCTGGGTCTAGCCAGGGAAGGCATGCCAGATTATGAGATCAATCCCCAGACAACCCTTGTTGCATGGACAAATTAATCATCTCTTCTCTTAATGCTTTTCATCATGATTGCAGGTTTTACTGATGACCTTACAAAATGCACCTCCAGGCCTTGACTATGAAAGAGACAAGAGATTTTCAAAGGTGGGTATTATATAGTTGATATCATCCTCACAATCATCCATCAAAAACATGCCTGACAGTGATGTATCTTTGCAGTCATTTAAGGAGTTAGTAGCAGCTTGCTTAGTGAAGGATCCAAAGAAGCGCCCTTCCTCTGAAAAGCTTATGAAACATCATTTCTTTAAACATTCGCGCTCTAATGAATATGTTGCTCGGACCATCCTTGAGGGACTTCCTCCTTTAGGGGAACGATTTCGGCAGTTGAAGGTCTCCTGTTTTTTAATAACTACATCTTTTTTGGTAAACATTTTCGTAAGAATCCTGAAGTAAACATCCTTTTTCTTTTTCTCAGGCAAAAGAGTCTGATCTTCTTGTGCAGAATAAGGCTCTTTATGGTGATAAGGAGCAGTTATCACAGGTGAGTTATGGGGATTGTCTAAACTCTGAGTTGATGTCTTCGTTGAAAAGATTGATATCTATAACATTTAGAAGTGCATGAAAACCCTGAATGATGAATAAAAAACTGGGGCCAGCATATGTACACTGTATGAATTCTGTGCCCATAAGTGTCATTTTCCATATTGCGTGAAGAGCTGTACCATTTACATTCACTGGCTGGGGGAGGGGGGGGGGTCTTGATTGGGGAAAATAGCTTCAAGATCCACTTTGTTCTCGGATTCTTTGTCTTCGTCGTAGTTTCGATTCTCAAATTCAATAGATTTTTTTTTATTCGATAGTATAGAGATAAAAAAATCGCCATTTTCGAAAATTCGAGTGGCTGAAGCTGAAGCAGCTACTTTCGAAGTAACAGAAAGAAAAGCAACGACTGGAGTGGGAGAGTCAGAGTCGAAAAGAGGATTCCTCACTTCTTTCTCTCATTCAAAACCGTGCATGAGACTTTCATCTCGCACGGCTCCTAAGTGATAAAAGAAAGAAGAACTCATCTTCTTTCTTTTTTGATTAATGCCATTGCTTATCTTAGCCGTGTGCTTGAGAATGAGAAAGTTTGGTGATTGCAAATCGATTTCCCATCTTCTTGCCCTAAAGTATGTTTGGTAGGGTTACTGCATTTATGAGGCAGCTGCCTGTGTTTGACATTATTTACTATTTATGTCCACTCTCAGAACTTTGACACACTGCTTTATGATTGTTCTGCCTCTTCAAATGTTGCTAAATGATCAACCCTACCAAAGCACACCTCCTATGCCCGGTCAAACCAATCGTAGATCAACAATTAATCTTGTGAAATACTAGCAGAGAAGAAATAATCTCATTCTCATATGTTGTAGGTTACAGCAATGGTTAATATATATACAATTGCCTATACTAAATAAAGTATCAGATTTCCTAAGATATATGGAAATCTGTATCTTATCCTAATCCCTAGAAATCAAGGATTTACATGATTTCTATAGCTATACAATCTACTAGATAATACTGCATGATTTGCATGGATAATACTGCATAATCTGCATGATACTACATAATCTGCATGGATAATACTTCATGTGCTTGAGAATGAGAAAGTTTGGTGATTGCAAATCGATTTCCCATCTTCTTGCCCTAAAGTATGTTTGGCAGGGTTACTGCATTTATGAGGCAGCTGCCTGTGTTTGACATTATTTACTATTTATGTCCACTCTCAGAACTTTGACACACTGCTTTATGATTGTTCTGCCTCTTCAAATGTTGCTAAATGATCAACCCTACCAAAGCACACCTCCTATGCCCGGTCAAACCAATCGTAGATCAACAATTAATCTTGTGAAATACTAGCAGAGAAGAAATAATCTCATTCTCATATGTTGTAGGTTACAGCAATGGTTAATATATATACAATTGCCTATACTAAATAAAGTATCAGATTTCCTAAGATATATGGAAATCTGTATCTTATCCTAATCCCTAGAAATCAGGGATTTACATGATTTCTATAGCTATACAATCTACTAGATAATACTGCGTGATCTGCAGGGATAATACTGCATAATCTGCATGATACTACATAATTTGCATGGATAATACTTCGTGATTCTACATAATCTGCATGATTCTACACAATCCGACACTCCCCCTCAAGCTGGTGAGTGGATATTTTCCATTCCTGGCTTGCCAATAATATCTTGAAACACTGTGCTTGTTAGTCCTTTTGTAAGAACGTCTGTCAACTGATCCTTGGTTGACACAAATGGGGTGCATATTAAGCCACTGTCCATTTTTTCTTTGATGAAATGCCTATCAACTTCAATATGTTTTGTATGATCATGTTGTACCGGGTTATGTGCAATGCTGATGGCTGATTTGTTATCACAGTACAATCTCATAGGTCCTTCCCATTTTATTCTCAAATCATCAAGAATTATCTTCATCCAAAGTAACTCACATATTCCTAATGCCATAGATCTAAACTCAGATTCTGCACTTGATCTCGCCACTACATTATGCTTTTTACTCCTCCATGTTACAAGGTTACCACCTAGGAATATGCAATAACCAGATGTTGATCTTCTATCAACCAAATAACCTGCATAATCTGCATCAGTATAAGCTTCTAATGTCAAACCTGTGACTGTTTGTTTCTTAAACAGAATTCCTCTTCCT
>JANVCQ010000008.1:10288213-10305407 GCA_025531925.1 Erythroxylum plowmanianum | reverse complement strand
GTTCATTAAATTTTCACAAGCAATTCGACATTGATTATGATCAGAGTCATGATTTCCTACATGTTCTCTTAATCTTGTTTTCTTCCGCCAAGCACTAAAACCCTCAGATACAAAATTAGTATGTTTCCTTTCACAATCAGCTGAAAAAAAAGATAACAATATAAGCAGTATGCAGCATCTTTTTGAACACTATATTCCAACCAATCCTTGAAATCATCAAACCATGATGCAATAAATCTCCGCTTACGATCTCCATCCGTGGTTTGAGAAAAATTATGATTTCGAGATTGATAAGAACTTTTTAATAAATAAGCTCTACGCACCTGATCTCGTTTTTCAAGAGGATACTCCATTATATTAGGTCTCAATTCTGGATCGGAAGGAAGATTTTCTGAGTTAATCACAAGTTCTTCAATAATAACCTCCTTCGATGCTGGAGGTGCTTTATGAACATTCTGATTTAAATCACACGATGATGACTGAATAGTCGGTCTTAATTTTTTAAAGTATTTTTCCATAACTGCAAAATAAAAAAATTAGTTAGAATCAATATTTACTAATTCCATAAAAGAGGTAGCAGCTGTCAAATATACTAAAAAATAATTGGATTTGTTTTTCTTTTATATATACATATATATATATTCCCTACTGTTCATAAGCCTAAAAAACTCATTCCCTACCGCAACAACTTAGTTAAATTATTGATCAAACGGTCATATATGCATTCGCTGAAACATTCCTAAATCTTGTCGTGGAATAAATATTATAAAACTTGTCGATATAAAAAGCATACGTGACCGCAGAACAAAAAGTCAAGAAAAACGGTCAGACATGCCAGTTAGCTATGAACAAGTATTACGCAGGACTAATATTTAGCTCGATCACATAGGAAAAAGACAAGAAAACATTGATGATCCAAATTTGAATTCCGAAACTATCTTAAAAGTTTTATATTTTTCCTATTGTCAATCTTTTTCAAGATTGGAGCATCAGAAATTTCAATATCTAATTTATGGGCAATCTCAAAAAGCAAAGGAAAAGCAACTAGAAAGCCGATTGGCATGTGCGCAGGATCTTCATTCTCAAGGTTTTGAAAGTTATTCTAAGTTATTCCTGTAAGCTTGTGCCGTATCATACATCAAAGATAAAGGGTTTTGAGATATATATATATATATATATATATATATATATTAAAAATAAAAAATATTTAATTTTAAAAAATTTGGGGTCTCCGTCTATGGCCGTATCATACATGAAAGATAAAAGGTTTTGAGATATATATATATATATATATATATATATATATATAATTAAAAAAATATTTAATTTTCAAAAATTTTAGAGGGCCCAGTGGTATGTCTCCGTCTATGAACTCACATAACATACAGATCCTCAGTGGTTATAAAGTCTTAGTAAATGGAAATTATTGACGATAACAATTCAGCATATGGTCTGGATTGAGTAGGAAGAAGGTGACCTGGGCAAAAGAAGTCCTACCCCACAAGTAAGGTCTTTGGTATGCAATGTCCAAATTCCATACTTAATATGTCAATTAATTTTGCCCATATTAAACCTGCAAGGCTACGGACCTCTTTTACCTATTATCATCATATGACAATTCATTTTGCCCATATTAAACCTGCAAGGCTATGTACCTCTTTCTTTTTTTTCCCCCCCTCAAATGCTATCGGCCCTTGTCAACATGCTCTGGGTGATAGGAGTCACCTACTCCATTTTAGAACCCATACAAGTCCGCCTTTCTTGACTCCACAGGATAGACCTTGTGTAGACACTAAATTTGACATGAAGTTGTACTTGGAATAACATTTCATTACTCTACAATAGTAGTACGTCTCGCCTCATTGGAGATTTGTTTTTTAGTGCAACATCAGTGGAGATGGTTAAATAATAATACAACAGCAAGGAAACAATTCATCGTGAGCTTGTGGGACAAGAATAGGGTATGGATCATGGTGAGGAGTTGACGAGAAGAATGGAGAGTAAAAATAGAAATAAGCTTCTTCTAGAAACGGAAGAGGAGTTGGAGGTGAAACCGGAACCGTGACCTGGTGGATGACTGGGGTTGAAGGAGATTGTGTGGACAATGAGCGTATTTAGACCAAGTACAATGTCCAGATGGGTCACGAGGAGAAAACCAGAATTTCCACCATCACGTATAATCTCAGACCGTATGGGTCCTTGACAATTTCGTCTATCACAGGCATGTAATGTTAGAACCATGAAATGACCCAACTAACCTTCGGGGTCAGGTAGTGTGAGGGAGTAGCCCAGGCCCCGTGCCTACTGGCCATTCAACACGTGAGCCTTTCCTCCGGAATTATTTTAACAGGCCTGCTCCACTGACTGACTGGCTCAAGCTGAGCCGAGCCGAACCTCTTTCTCGACCAGCTTAATTAGACAAAGTGATCATGAGATACCTGCTATGGCTGTGCAAGTGCAACTCCAAAGTCCAACCAACACCTTTCGATTCTTCATTTTTGTCAGTCGTCCAAAATATGATTATAAGAATTCCAACAGTATTTTATTGCGCCATCGCCTTTGAGTTTGAGCAATATTATTATTTCAGTTTTACGACTCTTTGTATATGAGCCATTAAGCCTTAGAGCAGAGAGAGCTACAAGCTTCCACGAGCCGAATGCCAATGAAACCACTCTCACAATGCTTTCCCTACAAAAGCTCAAAGTGTGCATCTTTGCTTTCTTCATGTCTTTGTATTGACACGTCTCCTTGTCCACCATCTTTTTCTCTCAGTATATCACAACCAACAATCAATAAAGTCCCTTATATAAACCTATCTCAACACGGTGGAAGACAACCAAGCTGCGAAAGGACTACTTCGCTTGTTCATACATATGGGGTTCATACCAACGGAAGAGAGCAAGAAATTGGAGATAGATGAGTTCCAGAGGATGTTGGTGGCATGTTCAGGGCTTAACAGAAGAAAAGATGAGGAAGAGTTTAGTGGCTTGCTGCGAGCTTCGTCTGTGGAGATTGATGATTACAGAGAGCAGCTTGTTTGTGTCACCAGTGGTGTTTCCTTTCTGGGTCTTGCCATCGTCGACCGGCTTTTGTCTCGTGGATACTCTGTTCGGATCATCGTCGACAATGAAGGTACTATTTTCCTTTTCTGTTTGTTTAGTTCATGCCATCACTGTGTAGTCAAGTTATGTTCTTTTACATTTTAATGACCGTGTTCGTTAAGGTATACTATTCGTGAAGTCACTATAAAGATTATGTATACGTAAGCTTGAGGTTTTCCTTCTCCTTGTCCGCCCCGAAAATGTTTATTTAGTTTGAGATTGCGTAATGAGTAGCCTCCTTTAGTTCTTAATCTGAACTTTTGAATTTTTAAATATCGGAAAAGTTTGGCTAAAACAAGATTATTGACAGAGTATTTGGAAAAATATAATTTGTTGGCCTTCTAGGTCTCTGTTATGACTTGGGAGAGATTATCTTTGGGTAAACTCTTCCAGCTCTCACTTTAATGGGTAAACTCTTCCAACTTGAAGCAGAAATATCTCAAGTTTTGTAGCGAAAACGGGGGACTTAACAATTTGTTCCAACATAATTTTGGTCGACCATCTGAAATATAGGATCTTGCAAGGCTTAGTTGGTTGTAATCATGATGTAAGTATGTATAACCCAATGATCAAAAATCTACGGCCAATTCTTTTTTATAATATATCATAGAGCATAGATTACAACTTCCCAGATCACTGTTGATATTCAACTAAGCAGAAGCTTGTATCTGTTTAATTGGAAATTGCAGAGGACATGGAAAAACTAAGGGAGTTAGAGGGGTCAATGGAGATGAGATCAGGTAACAGAAGGTTCAACGCAGTGCTTGCAAAGCTGACAGATGTTGGCAGCTTGTCGGAAGCATTTGAAGGATGTCGTGGCGTGTTCCACACCTCTGCATTTACCGACCCCGCTGGCCTTTCTGGCTACACCGTGAGTCTCCGTCTTCTAGAAAAATATTTGATAGTCATATTTATATTTCACTTTTTTATTAACTCCGACGATATTGGAAAAAGATATGGAGACAATTCAATCAAACGCCCTTTTACAATGTTCATAGAATTTTAGTAATGGCAAGGATAGGGACAGCGGATCCACCATTTTTTATATAGAGAACAGGAGTCTTAAAGGTAACATCTGCATTTGACATCTAGCTTATAATTGAACTAAAAGTGACTTGTCTAGGCACAATTGATCTCCCAGACTTTGAATTATGTCAATTTGTGGTTCAGAAGTTTGGTGATAAGATAGATAAAAGGTGAAACTATATAGAGAGATTTATAGTCAAATCTGTAGTCATACCCATGATGGGTCTTCGTCGAACGTTAGGTTCAAAGGACTAACTTCTTCCCAGTTCTTAGCCAACTTCCAATGGATCTAACTACCCGACATTTAAGTTACAGATGCAACGGTTTGACTAAAATGAACCTGTTGATTCTTTTTTGTAACTGATGCTTAGTTTTGACTAATAATAACATATGCGTAAGTTTAACATCTTGCCGTATTTGCAATACTTGTCAATCTGGTTGTTTGCCATAATAAATGCCCTCAAATAAGTGGTGAATTGGTGGAAACTTGTGTCTAATACTCCATATGAATAGGTGGCATAGGCTAGGAGTCCTCTGGTTTAAAGGTACCTTTGTACTGGTAATGGTGATTGATCATATTGATGTGTTCTTCCACTGTTGACTGTTCGCTATTAAAAAGGTTGGTTGGAAATCACTATCTAGTTCAATTACTTCCATGTGATTCTTAACGAGAGTACCGCTATTATGGTAGTGACTGAGAATAAGCTGATGATATGTTTTTGTCTTCTTAATATAAACTTTGGCGACTTTTGACCTTATAATCATTTAACACACTTGTCGCATGATTCACATTTATGCTACCACTACTGTCCAACTAATTAATCCTTAGTTTTTAAAAGACCTTATAAACGTTTGACATATTGGTCAGATAAGTCACGGGAAGTCTATAGTTGAGTTTTGGCAGAGGGGTGATTATCTCTTAATTTTGTGTTGAGTAATAGTAATTACTGTTTGTTATGTCAGAAATCAATGGCAGATATAGAAGTGAGAGCCAGTGAAAATGTCATCAAGGGATGTGCTAGAACGTCCTCTGTGAGGAGTTGTGTGCTCACATCTTCGCTTTTGGCTTGTGTGTGGAGGGATGATAGTCCGCAGAATATCTCATCTGTAATCAACCATGAATCCTGGAGTGATGAATCACTTTGCATCGACAGAAAGGTAATCTTTCAAATTTTCTGCATTTCTCCTTTTCCATTTTGAATAAAAAATTTCATGCTATATGCAGCTCTGGTATGCTCTAGGCAAGCTGAGAGCGGAGAAAGCTGCATGGAGAACAGCAGAGGAATATGGGTTAAAACTCGTCACTATTTGTCCAGGTCTTATAACGGGCCCCAAATTCTTGCACAGAAACCCAACAGCCACAATTGCTTATTTGAAAGGTATTGGTTCCATTTTCTGTTCTTTCAGCATTAGCAGCATTGTTGATACATCCTAACTAGGGCAACGAAATTCAGGAGCTCAAGAAATGTTTGCAAATGGGCTGCTAGCAACTGTGGATGTGATCAAGCTAGCAGAAGCACATGCATGTGTGTTTCAAAATATAAACAAGACAGCATCTGGCAGATATATTTGCTTTGACCGTGTCATTGAGAGCCAGGCTGAAGGAGAAAGATTGGCTCTAGAGGTTGGAATTCACGCAAACAAGATCTGTGGATATTCATCCAACTACAGTCGAGCTCGATTTAATATATCAAACAGGAAACTTTTCAACCTCATGTCTAGATCACTTCGAATTTGTTACAATCAACGTTAGGAATCCTAGTAATGCTGTTTTCCTAGTTGTTCAACGTTAGGAATCCTAGTAATGCTGTTTTCTAGTTGTAATTTTTGAGAGAATGAAAAATGGAGCATACTTTCTGGTGGCTTAAAGTATCACACCTCTTGTGATAGTCATGAACCCAATGATAAACTTGAGAAGAAGATTACAGATGCGTGTCAATGACCAAAAAAGAGATGCTATGATATAGGAACGTTTATCCTATGCAATTCGTCGGGACTCATGCAGCTTTACCACTTGCATCAACTATCCAGCCTGTCAAACAGGCCAGCAGTTGGTAACAAACCAAGGATGATCAGTTTCAATAATATAGGAAAATATGCAACAGAGGATTGAACAACGCTCATCCTGGTCATAGCAACATCTTTTGGAGACTTCCAGGAAGAACAGAACCTAATTCTCTGTTAGAGCTGATATGCATGAGAGGCTGTCACTTTTCTTTGCATACAACGATAAGGTTAGGTAACCATTTAAATGCCAACAAAAGGACGCACCTTTTCCGGATTTGATTAACTACAACAGAGACATTTCGAAACCAAAAATTTAAAAAAAAAAAGTAAAAAGAGTTGAGGGGGAATCAGTAAAGCTTGGAGAATCTCTGGTGTTAGCACTCTCAAGATCTTGAAACAATTCCTTCCCGTATGAGAGGTGTGCAGGATATAACTAAGCATTCGAATTCATGTAAAGGACAAAAGAAGATGAAATAGACGACAGACGAGAGAGAGGCAAAACCCTTCAAGTAAAAGAAAGATGCAAGGGAGACTCCAACAATCCCCATATTGGCAATGAGGTTTCCCGGTGGGACTCTCGGCACCAGCAATTTTTGTTCATTCTGTTTAGCTGAAAGAATCCTTAACACTGACCATTAAGATATAAGCCACAATAAATTCAACAAAGGAGATTGCTGAAATTCTTGGATTTTATTTCAATTTCCGTTCTCCGATCCCACACAACTACGCAGGAAAAAAAAAAGATGAAGAAAGAGATAGACCAATTTCAAGCTTTCCCATGCGTAAAACAAAACCAATAAAAACAGATTAAGAACGCAGTTTGCGGAAATTTAAACAAAAAGAGCTCAGAGAGTTGCTGTCTACGCTCAGCGAAGAGCTTTTTCAAAAGGGAAAATAGCCCTTCTCATACAAGAGGTGTCAGAATAATAAGCACTCTTCATCTTCGCCCCAGTTAAAGATCAAAACTTTGAAAACAAGAGATAAATTCAAGAAATTTTGTGGAACCTACAATGTAGAAAATACTAACAAAAAAAAAAACAGAATAAAAAATATTTCTGAGGAAGACAGATGCTAAACTGAAACGCCTTGGCATCTTAGGGTTTATGCAAACGCAGAAGAAGAGCGCAGCCCCCAGACTTTATAGATTAAGCATGGGCTTTTAAGGATTTTGTCAAATTTCACTAGCCCGTGACATTGATCCCCGATTGCTTTTGGATAATTAGGCCTGCCAGTTGAATTGTCATTTTGCGCTGACATAGGTCACCAATGACCAACCATAGCCCAAAAGTTATTTTCTTTCCTCTCTTTCCCGCATAATAGATACTGTGATAAGACCCAAATGTAGATACATAAACAAAATAGAAAAGAAAGACAGCAACCACGTCAGTCCATATGATGCGAGAGATCAGGAGGAGATTCTTACTTGTCTTGTGAACTTAGTTCTACATTTAAATACCCAAGTAGAGGTAGCTGTTCTCTTCTTTGAGAGGCATAATGTTTCGAGATTCCAGAAAAAAAAAATCAATATACGTCTCATGAGAATATTGAGGTCCGGTACTCGTTTAGTTTAAAATGACTTCAATATAAGATTATCATTCTATATATATATATCGCTTTAACTTAACGTAGCCAATTTCTTCAAAATGAAGAATCTTAGGGCCAGCTACTTAATTCTCGTTGACATCGCCTTCCATATATTATATACAGAAATATAGGAGAGGTTTTCTAATTTTTTAATTTATTGTCTTGAGGTATGAGAAATGGACGAACACATGCTAAGATACTTCTTTCTTCAGAATCAGTAACATAGAAAATTAGGAACATGTTAAACATACCAAAGCAGATATGTTCTTTGAATTACCTGATACCATATAGTTACTGTTATATCTTTTCTTGACCGACAAAGTATAAACAAAGATCAAACCTGTAATCGTTTTCAGATTTGGTTAAGAGATACCGAAATCAGAGTAGATAATTCAAGCAGTACGTACTAGCAGAGCTATTGTTATTAGACTCACTGACAGTTCTATAGTGGAGACCCGTAACTAAACTTGGCCTAGGTAACTCAAATTTCCCATTTCTTTTAGTAAGAAAGGGGAAAGTGAGTGCACGAGTCCACCGGCCTTTCACGTGCATGACTCATGCAAAGTGAAGAGGACTGTAGGAAAAAGGAAAAAAAAATGGAAAGCAAACATCAAGAAGCCATGAAAAAAGAGCTTTCGATGGGAGTGAATATATATATTAAAATAAATAACAGGGCCAATTTCCTATATTCGCTGTCATCGGGACACAGCAAGCAGTCATTTACACTCTCTGTCTATATATATATATATGTATATATAAGCTTTCTTGCCTGAGCTTCTGGTATAAGAAAATAGGAATTGATGTCATCATAGAAGGTCTTACCAGTTAATAAAATAGTTCAGAGACTCAGAGGGACTGCAGAGAAGAGAAACGATTCCATTTGAATAAGTGCCACTATTCAGATCAGATCCAGCTCTTGTTTTGATAGTGCTTATTGCATGGCAGAGCAGACCATAGCAAAGAAATGCCATTGCAGATAGGGTAAACACCTCTTCAAGATTCCACTGTTTTTGCACCAAGTAAGTCCCTTTTCTTTGTATTTATCCATGCAACTGCACTAGAAATTTAGAATTAATTGGTTTGAGTTTCATGCCTTGTTCATGGTATGAGAGACTCGCAAATTAAATGGACCTGTGAAATATTGATTCATGGTCCTCCAGCGTTCTCCTTTCTCTATTCACATCGACGATCATCCAATTACATGAAAATTCTAGCAGTCAATAGATCTTTTTCTGCTGTATTCCAATCGGATGCTAGTAACGAGGCAAGTTCGAGAGCTTGTTCTTCTGTGGCACTCCAATTGCAGTACCTACAATGCTTCCCTTCTAGTCATGTACACGTTGCGCTTCCTCAAATAGCCCAGCAAAATGTAGTTGATGGTCACACAACGCAGCTTAGTGTTCCATTTTCCTACCTATCCCACTAGGTTCGCTATTGTATTTATTTGTAGGCATTTTTCAAATTTTCATTCGTCGTCATGCATTTATTAGATGAATGAAATCGAAAACTCACTTTAGGTAGAATACAGGAATATATATATATATATATTGGTATATACATTTTTCTGGGCTTGTTGCTTTTGTTTCGTGGCATCTATACAGTCGATTCGTTTCGAACCAATATTTGGCTTTCAATGTCAAACTATAGAAAGGAGAGAATTTTAGGACTTGGAGATATGAAAATTGAGCTCAAAACGTTGTTGAAATTTATTTTTGATAGAATCCACTTCCACTATTGATTGTTTATTTGTCGTTTGCAACTGATATTGACATGATGAATCAATCTAGTTACCAAATTAGAAACAAATTGTGTATAAAACTGCACATTTAGTAATCATCTCCTGCACAGGATAGGGAAGCTGGGTTGTTTCTTTGACATTTGAGTTGTGAAGATAAATATGAGGAGTCTCTATTCACATGACAGTGTAAGAATTGTTGCAAAGCCAAAAGAGACATCAGACATGAAGTCATGATTTCATATAGCTAGCAAAAACATTTAAGGTAACTTTTCTTATCATAAACTCGACAAACTCATGGAGTGTTCGGTCTCACTCGCATTCCATTTTCTAGCTTACCCTTTTCCTACTTTCATTAACACACCCTACGCATCACTTTTCTTTTCTGCCCATCTCAAGATATTTCAAACACCAAAAAATTAAACCCCCTTCTCAGTAAATGCTACTCTCCCTCTTTACCATGTTCTATATATGGGTTGAGTTGAGTTGGAGATACCATACCAGATTTGTAACACAGGAGACATGAGATTTGTATGTATAGACACATAAACTAAAGATTAGCTTCCTAATTTCCTTTTCTTACATTGGTTGATCAGACATTCTAGTATCCCAGGAGAAAACTGGAAGGAGAAATCAAACAGACATTTTAGTCATTACATCTCTTCCCAATTTGTCTCTTCACAGCAAGAGTGAAGTCGGAAGCCAAGCCTAGGCAAAATAGAATGAACCAGAAATGAAATCAAGAACATCAAATGGGAAGCCTTGTCAAATTCACCATCAGTTGTTAGTGTAGTAAATCAAATTTCAGGAGACAGAAAAACACACAGCCACCTCCAAGAGGACACCGAGTCTCTCTCTCCTTTGTATTATTGGGCAGTGCAAAGCAGGGCTCCATAAGGCGCGTGAAGCTACTTTGTTTCAAAATAACTCCATGCATTGCTTTACCTTTGCTTGCACTGCTTAGTTAATTGCATGAAAATTTTCTTTTCCTGTATGTAATATTTAACTTTAAAGCATTTAACAGAAAACTTTTGTTCAAAAGATAGCAGATAGCAGAAAAAGAGTAGTATATAGGAGCTCAAACAGAGTATATACAGTCACCAAATAGAGAGAAGAGAAGCATGTTATGTCAAATTATGTATGTGTGATCATCTTTTTTGCAGGTTATTATAGCTGATCATCATAAAGAGATCATCAAATGAAGGATAACCCACCTCGACTTTCATGCAAATATGGGAACCATGAGGCATCAAGAGACGGCTCCACCAGAAAGAGCAGGTACACCGTTGATGAAAGTGGAGAGATGATAGAGTGTACAGGTAAGTATTGTCAGTCATGCACAGCTGGGTTGATAGCCGACTGTGTGGCACTTTGTTGCTGTCCCTATGCTTTGGTGGATCTCTTGACATTTGCTTTTGTCAAGGTCCCTTGGATGATAGGGAGAAGGTGTTTAGGAAAAGTGCAAAAGAAGAAGAATAAGCTGGAAAGGAATAGAAAATGCAACAAAAGTAGTAGTAGTGCTAGTGAAGGTGACAATACGAGGGTGGTGAAGAGGGATGAGAAATTAAGAAGGGCAGAAGAGGAAATTAGGGAGATTGAAGCTGGCTTTATTGAAGAAGAGCAAATGGCTAGGTTTAGTGCAAAGCTTGAGGCAGAGAAGGTTTGGCTAGAGATGTATCAAGTTGGTCATTTAGGTTTCGGTAGAGTTTCCTTTACGGGTGTTCAGTTATAGTCTAAAAAGGTCTGATTATGGAAGTAAGTCGATGTTATTGACATATGCATACAATGTTGTGCTCAGGTGTAATGCTAAATTGTTTTTTCACCCTCTTATTGCTTTAGGGTTGGTATCAACCGTCAGTAAGAGTGGGCTATTGGACAAGAAGGCCTTTTATATTATGAATTTTCTTTTGGAAGTGTTCTTTGTATTTATTTTTATATATAATTTTGAAAAAGGTTCTTGAAAACTCAAGTTAGGGACTCTGTACTCTCTACTTTGTCCCAATCATGTTTCATTTCATCTCAATCATATATTTATATGGATCCCATATAAATAAATGGCTAAAATGAAGTGGAGCAGAGTTATGATAGAGTAAAGGGAACAAAGGATTTGAAGGGTTCAAGTTACCTGACAAATAAAAATTGTGTCTATGTTGTGAATGTACAACGTCAAAAATTTTACCCTATGCCTACATTTAATGTTATATTGAATGTTAATTCATTTATTCTACTTTTGATGTAGTAATTTTTAGACTATTTGGCTAAAATTGGTAGTGGTCCTAATGAGGTGTAGAACAGCCCCTGGATTGGGATTTAGCCCCCTGGTGTTCACTTTATTACTACCATGCCTATATCCCATGGGTGAATAGAACAACCTTGTATCCACAAAATGCCACATTTATAGCACTTATTCATCAATCTGAACTTGTATTATTGAGGAAATGTTTCACCATATGTCCGAATTCTTACAATAGAAGACAACTTAATCAGGTCCTATAAGAGTTGCTTCTCGTTGTTGCTTTCAAACTGCATGTGTTTACATGTTTTAAAGACAAGAAAAGGCCTAATTAACATACTCTAAATTCAAGTAAGTACTGTAGATTTTTTTTTGGGAGTTCAAAACTTATCCTTCCATTTAAGGCATATATAACTGAAAAACTAATTTATTTAAAAGAGTAATAATTAAGAAGTTGTTTAGTTTCAAATGTATTTTTGTTGAGATTTTTTATTTTTATTTTTATTTTTATTTTTAAACAAAAAAACTTAATTAGTTATTAATGTCAATATGATTATATTTATTATTGATCATAATTAAATAATGTTAAATTAAGATAAATTCTAAACAATGTTTTGATGATAACAAAATATAATTAATAAGAGAAGTACTTGATTGGGTTCTTTCTGAAGGGCTTGAAGTCGAACTTGGACATCCATGTAAAACTCCTCAAATCCCACATCTTCAATAAACTTACTCATTAGCGAGGAAGCAGGAAGCAATACTAGTCATCTACGTACTACTACCTTACTCATGAAAGGAAACTTTATAAGCTACTTCCAGTCACAGTAAACAATAACACAAACGCAAAAGGAGGAGCTCTAATGACTGCGGGCTTCAAGACCTAACTCGATATGGGGATCTTATCTACCCCAGGGCCTCAAGGAGTAGTTACAAGGGGCGACCCAAATCAAAGCCCGACTCCGACCAAGGTAATAAACAACAAGGAGTTTGATGAATGGAGATCCAAAGGATTGTGCTTCTGGCATGATAAAGGGGTACGTATTAGGCCACAAATTTAGGCGAAGCAACTCCAACTATATATGGTCAAAGGGGGCGATGAAGTTGAAGAGATATCAGATTAGTCATGTGAGGAGATTATAGAAGAATAATGGAACCCTAATGTTTCCATACAGGTAATGATAGGGGAAACAGATGAAGAGGAATACAAACCAATGATGGTGTTAGGTTACTATTAATGGAAAAAGAGAGTTGCCACAGGCAATAAGAAGGTGGAAATGGTTCAAAACTAATCGGTACCTAGATCACTCAAAGAACTTAAGAATTTCTTAGGCTCACAGGTTACTACAGGGGGTTCATATAGAATTATGCCCAACATGTCTAGCCTTTGAATGAGTTGTTGAAGACTCAACTGACAAACGAATGGGCCTTAGGGGAAAAGCAACAATGAGCCTTTGAAGAACTAAAAGAGGTGATCATGTTAACCTTAGTTCTAATAATGCCGAGTTCTCCCAACGTTTTCTTCTAGAGGTAAACGCTTACAATACGGACATCAAAGCAATGCTATTGTAAGACAAACATTTGATAGTCTATCTGAGCAAGACATTAGTTGACAAACACTTAGGTTTAATAATGTATGAGAAGGAATTTTTAAAAATCATTAAGGCAATCATGTAATGGCATCACTAACTTAGTGACAAGAGATTCCAAGTTTAGAACAATCATCAGAGTTTAAAATGACTAATCTTCATTCCCTTCTAAGTTCCATCAAATGTGGCTTCCAAAACTTTTTGGTCATGACTTTGAAATGGTGTAAGCGTGGAAAGGAGAATCAAATGATAGATGCACTATCGAGATTAACAAGCATTAAGATCCTCATGTTAATTGTGTCTCAGGTCTGCACTGAGCTTTTGGAAGAAATAAAATAATTGAGAAGGAGACACCACAATTTGAGACATCATCAAATTCATGGAAGAAGGGGTTCTCATCCCAGATAATTACAAACAACAAGAAGGTTATTATATTGAAAAGGGAGATTAGTTATTTGGTTCGATAAGGAGTTGCACAAGAAACTCATCTCCTTAAGCTACGATGAGCCTTATAAAGATCATGTAGGGGTAACAATGATGATTAAGAGATTGTAAAATGTGTTCTACTGACAGGGAATGTGATGTGAGCTCAAGAGAGAGTCGAAAGACAAGTCAACTATCGAATGAACTGTTGACCATGCCGAAAGAACTGATTACTCATGCTAACACTAAGAGGCTTAGAGAAGCTTTTGGTGGGCTTATATGTACTATGGTTAATGAAGAAAAGGCCTTTGGAGATCAAGTTACAATCAATAACATCAAGGCAATAACACTATTCACGTGTTCTGGATTGGGCCAAAATTCTAACATTGATTCAGGCCGAATCCGCCCAACTGCCCAACATAAGGTTGTATATTTTTGTCTTAGCTTTCCAACGGTATAAGATGCGCCTTAATCGGAGGTCCGTAGCCCAAGAAATGCTCGATTTACTAAAGGATGTTCTGTAGGAAAAACTGTTACGACCTCTTAAGTGACGTTTCGTTTTTTCTAGCTAGATTTTTCGTTTTTTGGCCCACTTTTTGAGACTTTAAAAAGTAGTCTCTATGCACTTCATAGGGAGATTACATTAAGAATAGTTCTAGGTCACTTTGTGAGGGATTCAATCCTGAAATTCTCTACAAACAGATTTTACGAACTTATCAAATGATTAGTCGGATTGCTTATGGCGTTCTTTTGATATCTTTGTGCGTTTTGGTTTCTGATTGCGTTGTTAATCTTGGGTCAAGGCGTCGAAGGATCTTCCGACAACTTTGAATTTTTAGGTTGGAGTTTTAATCTGATCGATCAAGGGGTTCCTAATCAAGTCGATTCTAGGGGTTCCGCGTCATTTGGTATCAGAGCTTTGGCTCGATTTCAGGTTCCTATCCATTGTTCTTATCGTCTTCATTCGTTATTCTTGTTTCTTTGCTATTTCAATTTTCTATTTACTTTTGTCATTGATTCCCTTCTATTGTTTATTCCGTTCCTTATTTTATCGTTATCATTCTATTGCCGTTTGTTAACCTCGTCTTCATTGTTCTTGTTTCATAATTTTATTTCAATTCATACTTCGTGTTGTGTTTGCAGTTAGTTTTTGCTAAGATTATTCTTGTAAAAAAAAGAATTAGAAAAAATAAAAAAAATAAAAAAAATCAAAAAAAAATCAAAAAAAAGTCTTGAAAAAAGTGCTTTGTTGACTCGTTGATCGTAATTTGCTGAGATTGTGGGTAGTTCACCTAGAAGTGTTGCTGTGATTTTAAGTTGTTAACGAAAGAAGTTTGTTGGAATTTGTGAAGTTTGGTGATTGAAGGGGAAAAAAAAGAGTTGTGTGGATTGCTAGAAGTTATATTGCATTATTGCTTGAATTGAAATTGAAGTTCTCGAAACTTAAACAACGAAACTTTTAAAAGCTAATTCCTATTACAAATTTTCTCCTCCGATCCTTTGAATTTCTTTGGTTCTTGACCCGTACGTGATACTTTTCATTGCTCTCTTATTGGCTCCTTTTGATCTCTTCAATTTTTCTTTTGTAAGAGTGTCACTTTCAATTTTATTGTCCTTGATTTGTTTGGAATTTTAGTTGGCAAAGAATTTCGGGAAAGAAAATCAAGAGTGGTAAAAGGCAAGAGTGATTTAAATCAAAAGAAAAAACCAAAAAAAGAGCGAAATACCAGTGAATCATCATCTATTCGAGTGAAACTCGTAAGGGAGTGATTGAGGTTTTTTTTAAAACTAACGTTATTATATTTTTTTCTTGTTACTTTGTAATGTCTAAGGCTGATAACAAAAGGGATTCAGAAGACTTAGCCACAACTTTAAAGGCTTTACAAGAACAAATGACCCGAATGAATCTTGCATTTGAAAGCTATAGAGAGAGGTTAGAACACTTAGAGGCCCCAAAACGAGGTCGGCCAACACCACCACCAACCAACCAACCTGAATTTGAGGATGTTGAAACTGAAACAAACATGGAAGAGTGGGATAGATATCAAACTAGGGAGTATGCGACAAGAGGTCGCAGAAGAGGTGACATGCCCAGAAGAGAACAGAGAGCTAGGGAAGAAGTTGATAGAAACCTGAGCAGTATAAAAATGAAGATTCCTTCTTTTCAAGGTCGACGTAATCCAGACCAATATTTGGAGTGGGAAAGAAAGGTAGAGCTTGTGTTTGACTGTCATCACTATTCAAAAGAAAAGAAGGTCAAATTAGCAGCTGTAGAATTTACAGACTATGCCATAGTTTGGTGGGATCAAGTTCAAATTAACAGAAGAAGAAATGGGGAGAAACCTATCTGAACTTAGGATGAAATGAAGGCTGTCATGAGAGCAAGATTTGTTCCTAGTCATTATTATAGGGAACTGCATCAAAGACTCCAAAACCTAAAACAGGAGTGTAAGAGTGTTGAAGAGTACCATAAAGAAATGGAAATGGCTATGATCAAGGTAGATGTTGTAGAAGACCGAGAGGCTACTATGGCTAGATTCTTGTGTGGGCTGAATAGAGAAATTGTCGACACTGTTAAACTACAACATTATGTGGAGATTGAAGATATGGTTAGTGTTGCTATGAAAGTGGAGAAACAACTCGGTTACAAAAAATTAGCTGGAGAATCTCAATTCAACAATAGTGGTGGATCGTCTTAGAAATCTGGTTATAAGAGAAGTGGTGAAGAGAGGAATTCGTCAAATTTTAAAGATGATAAGTTTACTCCAAAATCTAAGGAAGACAAGTACACTCTTAAAGAAAAGAGCAGAATTTTTGAAAAGAACAAAAAAACCACTCCAGTGGCCAACAACAGCAAAACTAAGTGTTTCAGATGTCAAGGATATGGCCACATAGCTTCTCAATGCCCTAACAAGAGAGCTATGATCAAAAAAGATGATGGGGTTATTGAAACAGATGAAGAGGAAATAGATCCAAAAATGCCACCGTTGGAAGATGCAAGTGATGTAGAATATCCAACGTATGGAGATTTACTAGTTGCAAGGAAAGCTTTTGTAACACCCCACTCCCGAATGACCCGAACCCGACATCGATGGTGATATCCGAGTCCGTGCCCCGCGAGAGTGGCGTGCTACATCACTCAGTCAAAACTCGGTAGATATCTCTCTTTTTTTTTTTAACACGCACACATACACATTATAATATATGCGGAAAACAACTGACATAAATAAATCAATGGCCTGGGGCCCCTTAATACAGTTAATTCCAGTCTATTGACTTTACAAACTGACCTAACCAATAATACAGAAAATCAGAGAATAGAAATACACTAATGCAGACGCAAACTGATCCTGACCTCTGTCTTTTATGTGTCAAACGGGGTATTCTTCAAGACCTGAAAAAATAGATGCAATTTTTGGGTGAGTTTTGCGAACTCAGTGAGAAACCATCATCGATGGTTCACCCAATTCATGCATTACGCAAATAGCGTACAGAT
>JANVCQ010000008.1:10266501-10279743 GCA_025531925.1 Erythroxylum plowmanianum | reverse complement strand
ATAATAATAATAATAATAATAATAATAATAATAAACATAAACATAATATAGTAAACATAATAAGTAATCAATATAGTAACATAATATAGTAAACGTGGACGGGGGAGTGGCTGGAGATAGGGACAAATCGTCCCTGTCCTCCCTTTTTGGGAGGAACAAAAATCCTTATCCTTGTCTACCGGGGACGAGGGACAAATCGCATGAGACACGAGCCAAACGGTTCTGGAGGCAGGATTTTTCTGTCCCCATCCCTATCCCCGGGGACAGGGACATGAACCAAACGTAAGGTAAAAGTCGGTCTCAGGAGCCTTTCCTATAATAACCCATAGTATTTACTTATTACTAATTATTGGTTTTAATTTTTTAAGTGGGAAAAAATTATTGAATGTTTTTCTTCTTTTACTATTTGTTTTCCAAACTGATTAAATTAGTGAGTTTTTGAAGCAATAGGTAATTTTGTTTTTTTTGTAATCGCAAAATTTCAAATTTAAGTCATAGAAATAATCTCTTTGTAATATATTATGATTCTCTTTTAATTTTGCAAAATTAAAAGTTTTGTATACTAGGTAAGTTAGATTTTTTAATGAAAAGATAACATATTTTATGAAAAGATTTATATTTTGAAATTTAATATTTTGGTTAAAATATAGGTGAAATCTTAATATTTTAAAAGCTTAAGATTTATAACGTATTTAAAGTTTTAAACTATTTAATTTTAATTTTAAATCGATCTTGTGCCTTCCAGTGACTGCCACGTGCTGTCTAGCATCTAGAAGAGAGTGTGATGCCGTTTTCCACCGGCCATTAGTACTACTCGGTTGTTCCTATTACTTTTGTTTGTGTTATATTATTTATGAATGACAAATCATGGTTATAATTACCTAGTCTTGGGTTTGTGCTTGGATTCTCAATTTCAATTGCCTCCGTGAGTCAAGGTGTCCACAACTCATTATAAAATAAAAGGAAGAAAAGAAAAAGGTGAAGAGGAATAAAGGGGCAGGGGAATAATCAAAGTTCCATCCACCAATAAATTGCTGGTATTGTAAGTAATTATTGAAAATAGAAAATAAAGGAGAGTTGGATCAATAGCACTGTTGAAGATGAAGTTGAACTGCGACTGGTAGAGTAGGTGCACGTGTTCGGACTTTCTTTAACTAACATAACTGACAGCACCTTCTCATGGTCGTAACATGATAAGGTTGTTATTCTTTTGTTTTAAAGAAAGCAAGACACTTGTGTTTTCACCAGAATTTCAACACTGCATCGACCTCTAGCAATAAGCCAAGTACGCACTAGCGATTTCATGGATTCATGGTTTGAATTAACTCAATAGTATAAATATTTGGGTCCATCTTGGGATGGGAGTGGATAGCCGACCAATGCCACGTTTAGATCTCTCAGGAGTCAAGACTCAAGACTCGTATCCACCGACAACTAAAGACCCAATACACACAACTTTTGGTAAAACAAAACATTGGAGGTGGTACGTGGACCACTGTAACTCTAACACGAAGGCAACTTCGATTGCAAGCAATCGAGAGAACTGACCCGTTGGGAAGCATTAGCGCGTACACGTGTAAGAAATGAGTTGGTTAGAGATACCTACGTGGGCCAGTGACTAGCAGCTATTCCCAAACAACTTTGGACCTGAACGTCACATGGACTATGGGAAGCATGCGGAGTAGGGACATCTGAGGGGTGCGGGCTAGCTTTGCCATCCTACAAAAACATGGGCCATGATGCCTGTTTTCAGGTGTTAGCAAATTAATATGGACATGGACTACCGCGCATGAGGCCGACACTTCTGCAGTTTTTCGAAGCCACGCCCCATCTCTTCCGGAAAAGACTCATATGGCACGCTCAACGAACCGCAGGTCTTAAGGACGTGCGCCGGGAGTTTTCGTTGCCCCCACGGTTTCTCCTCCCATCATCTCTACAACCGGAAAGATTCAAAACAGGCGCAATCCTGCAGCGGCACAGCCTCCTCCTTTCATCTTTTAATTATGTGAGTGTAAATGAAAAATTATTTAAAAAAATCAATAAAATTTAAGATATTTATAAATATAGATTTTATTTTATTTATAACCCTAAACTCAAACTATAAAATTTTTCAAAATTAACTTTAAAGCACACATAAAATTCATGTATTGATTTCGAAAATTTAAATCTTTACTTTTTAAGGTAGACCATATAAGTTGGATCTATTCGCATGGATGTAAGATGTATATTAGAGCACCGTTAAGGATAAAAAAGAAAATGTTGAACTAAAGTGTAACCTTTTTATAATGTTAAATTTTCAATTCTAACTTATTAACGTTTAAATCGAGGATGAACTTGCACCACACTGGTAATGAAGAGGTTTAAACAGGAGGTTTTAGTTGTTTGGTTTAAAAAATTAAAATGGATTATAAATAATCTTGTACTTTTATTCCTAAAAGAGGTATAGATATAGGAACAAATCACTTGTGCCAACAACCCTATGTTTACTGTGCTCCTACAACATCAATCCAATGAATAAATATTGTGTACTGACACAGATAATCTGAAGCCATAGATTGAAGTTGTAATCGGAATAAAAAATAAAAAATATTATTAAAAAACATTATTAAAATATTGATTCTTATAAGTATATTATCATTAAAATCACAATCTTTTATATTAATTTCTTTAATAATTATTTTTATTTTGTTTCATTAATACTCTTATTCTTATCATAAAAATCCTTCATAATTATTTAAAATTAATAACTTGATAATTCATTGAGATTTTTTTTTGATTAATTACTTATCAAAATATAAACTATTTTAATTAATTCGCAGTAAAAACTTCGAAACCGGAAAAGGACCGACTAAATTCGCAATAAATGGAAATTGCTTCCAGTACATTTTGCTTTTCGCTTATTTTACCAATTCATCGGTATTAATCACAATCCACCAGCATAGCAAAGGTAGCTTCAAATTTACAATACAATGAACCACAAACATACATGTCTTCATTTACATAAGTACTGAAGTACATAATCCTTTTTTTCATTATATGATTTGTTCAAAAAAATGGGGAAAATGTACACCATCTTGCTTGGATTCTTTTTTTTTCTCTTATTTATTTATTTATTTATTTATTATTTCCTTTTCCTTCTCATCCGTCCCTACTGGCTCTAATTTACGCATTCCCACAACACCCAAAGTCTACAATGTTTGTCCGTATCTAGCTAGTTACCATATCCTATCTATAATGTTGTACCCTAACATAAATTCTCTACACCATTATTACCAGGAACTAGGAATGACTTTTTCCTTTGTCAGAAGCACCAAGCAGAGACTGTAAAACAGAATACGGAAAAACAGCCATGTTAAAAGATTAAAAACTTGGAAGAAACAATGTGCAAGCCGAGGCACGCAAGTCAAGAACCACAACGTGGAACATGGTTACTACTTGGTATCATTCCGTTGCCACAAAACAAATGCTTTTATAATCTAACTATAGGGAACAAGGCTTGTGAATATTTGGAACTTACCATACTAAAAAGGCGGAGGGCGGCAGGACGGGTGAATTTTCTGGCAAAAAGGAAGCATGTTGATGGTTTTCCTTTGCTGGAGCACCACTCTCTTCGGTATTCAGTCTCATAATAAATATTGTCAATGCCCTGCAGCAGTTAGCAAATATTACAAACAAGTATATGCAACTAATAACCTTTCTCATTTCTGCCTTCAGCTTTTAAAACTAGTCTCCAATGACAAGTTCAAAATGCAAACTTACAGAGAATCTATATTAACTTTTCCTTCTCGATTCAATATCAATTGTAAATTCAAAAGGAAATGATGGCATCGAGCTGAGTAATGGTGTCGCAGCACATTATCAAAAAAACATGCTGGTTGTTTAAAGGTGGTGGAGAATCCACCGATGCTACCAAATAGCGCACAATGTAAATCAATTTGATAACTTTTGCATCCAGAATATGAAAGAATTAAATTCAGTCCCCTCAATATTCATAAAGGAATTAATTTTTTATCAATTAAGTTTTACAAGGGTGTATAATTTGAAAGCAGTTGATTTGTGATTATAAAAATGGTCATCAGTGGTTATAATCAGAGCCATAAAAGAGTGTTTTCCAATATCCCCAAGACAGAAGGAAAACCAGATACACCTAGTTTCAAAGTCATAAACAAGGATAAAGCCAAAACGTTTAAAAATCAATGGACCTTAAGGAATCGTAGTGATACCTTTATAGATTGTATAAGCATGGGAGTTGCATCAGAAACCTTGTAGGTGACAGGATGCCATCCACGACGCAGAGGATCTTTAGAAGATGAATGATCCCAAGAACTATGTGTCAATGATCGTCTTGTAATTTCTTCTTCAAGGCCTTCTTGCTGATTTTCAAAAAAGAGGAAAAATAAAGACAGGGGGAGAACAAAAAACGGAGATTACTTTGTCCTTCTGTTATGGAAGGAGCGTTTTATATCAACCAACCCAGCTGAAGAGCCCATAGTACCAAATATCACAAACTGCATAATGTCATGCATGTGTTAATTATTGAATTCCAACATTACTGTTTGAATCCAGTGCAGAGCTTCGGTGCAAGCATGTACCGGTAGAATCTAAATGAAGGTTCGGCAAAAGCAAACCAGGAAAGACCTGGTCAATATGCTTTTGTAGTTTCTATGTTGATCTTGCTTTTCAATGATTAGTTGTATGTGAGTTGAGCAAAGAATGAGGATACGATCACTATGATCTCAAGCACAAATAATTCCATGTCAAAAAATCATTCTCCGAACACAAGCTGTTTATCCAATTCATGATGATATAAATGTTATAATATTACTGTGATCATATCCAAAATTAAACAAAAGATTTAGTTAGTCAATGTCATAGCTGACAATTTTGAGACCAACAACTTGCAAAGGCAGAGAAAGACAGTTTTGAAAGTGTGATTTCATTCAAATAGTTTTTGTTGGATCCAACAACTTGATGGGGCAGTCTTCCAACCACACATGAATCATTTAATTCCAGAGACAGAAAGGATGGTCTTACAGCCAATAAGGTTTGCACGTAATGTTCATCTGGTATACAATTGTGCTCTGCAGCTGGATCAGCTGGCTGCAATAACAAGGAACAAAAGAAACCACTCTTCAAAATGTTTTTAATCCGTTGTAAAAGACGATAGATGCATACATGCACAATCCTCAAGAAAAATCTCAATATATGTCTCAAACTAAAATTCAGTGATAGCCTGGTAAAAGTAAAATAAAGATACTTACAAAGGGTTGATCCCGCCAAAACTCAGGTAATGATTTCCTCTGCATCATGTTCACGCATTCATAAAAATAATACATTAGTTATTACAAGAAAGAATAGCATTTAGGAATTTCAACCAAAACTAACTCCTTTTTTCCATCAGAATAAGGATTTCCTGGACTGTAATGCTACTATTACAACTTTTCAAAGCATAGTAAAGGCAACTTGCATTCCAAGTAACCATATTTTCAATGAAGAGAACAAGCAGGGTAGCTGATCCAATTACTACTCAGAAAACCATATGCAAGTAGCTTGTTATGGTTTGCCTTCAGCTCCAACAGCATTCATATAGACTGTAACATGTAGCAACAGATAAACTTGCCTTGCAGTGCTGCTTAAAGATAGGGAAAACAGCATTGTCATTCACCACAACCTCAGCATGCCTCCTGGTAAGAACAACCCACTGAAGAAGACAGACAAAGCACAAGAATTACAAAACCTCCAGCAAGATTCAGAATGGCCGACTTCAAACAACTTTGTTATAATGCTTTTACTGTATTAAGCACAGAATGCAAGCATTTCATGGAATCAACCACTCAACCTGAGACCCTTTCCTCCAGTTATGAACAGGAACCACTGGAGCCATTTTTGGGTTGTAGCGGCCTTCTTTTGTATCAGCAAAGCTGCAGAAGATCAATGTACATTATTAACCAAAAGCATCACATAATCGTTGGAATGCATTTGGCAATGGTGATAATGCAAGTTATCATTCATAATAAAGATTTTTGACATTGATAAGAATATACATAATCCACATAAACAAAACAACTTGCTTCATAGTGTTAGAATAAGAATTATCCAGATTATTTCATTTAGTGGTATATTACAAACAAATTTAGAAACCTGAATCAAAACTACACTAGCTATTACCACCCAAATCCTACAAAAGAGCAAACCTAGGTGATATTACGTTTGAGTTAAGCACAAAAGGCAAAAGTGGACAACTAAAGTATACAGGTAACTACTCACCTGTCTACAAAACTAGTTGACGTTGACATAATGTAATCATATGTGTAGCTGAAGTTGTACAGAGGTATACAGCTGCAAACAGACCATGTAAGTGAGGACTTGTGAGGTAATAAGGTTATGCAAAAATTAGCCTTAACAGAAAGTTCTTGATTCAAGAACCAAAGTAATCGTCTCACTATTGGAGTGGAAACAGATGAAGGAAAATTTCAGTAATGGCTCAGGTTTCAAATTGTCACAAGAAGATGTAAGCTAGACATAACATATTTGAGTAGTCGGAAACCAAACCCCACCTGTCTGAAAGAAAAACAAAGCGTTCATTTAGAGGATCCTCTAATGCATGTCGAAGCAGTATACGCTCTGCCTCAATCATGCTTGCTGATCCCCAATCTACCTGCAATAAATGACAGGGACTAAACATTACCATGCCAATAAACACCAAGTAAAATGGCTATTAACCCTAGACCAATAACAAACTTGCACTGTTTCCAGAAGATTGAGGAGTATGTTTGCAGAAGCAATTTTGAAATACTTTTTTTCCTTTGAAGTTAGTTATTGCACGGGATTAAAAGACAACCTGTACACTATCATTTACTTGTCTATTGAGAAAATAGACAGATCTTGTTGTTCCCTTGTTGAACAGAAATCCTGGCCTAGAGTGAACAAATATTGAGAATCTAGACTCCTCACCCTGAAAAGATAAACACTTCATAAAAAACAATCCAGCTTACATAAAGCCTTTCACATAAGCAAGATAATCAAACATTACAAAGGGAAAAAGAAAAACGAGAGAAACAAACATAATGCTATATTAGTACATTAACTTTAATTGTCGCCGTGATCGGTACGAATCAATTCATTTATTCTATTTACAGTACATTCTCAGTTTGAACACGAATTCAGTAAAATATCACCAAGCAACATTTTTTTTTTTTCACATGATTAACGCTTTACTACAACTGAATAACAAAACAGGGTAAATGCATTACACAACTTGCCTTGAAAAAAGCATCCCAAACCATCTCGAGAGGGAGCCTATTCCTTGCAATGAACAGGAAAGCGATCTTCGGCTTCTGAACTAACCGAGACCGGAGCTTCAAAACCCGAGTGTACTGACTCTGCATCAGAACGAAGCTCCCAACGCAAAATCCAAGCAGCAGAGCCGCAAACACCTTCCTCCTCCATCTGTAATGCGATTTGTGGTTATGCGCCGCCCCCTTCCGCTGCTTCATCTACTTCGGTCTACCTTCCCTCAACGGAGCTACGGCACCGGCATAGCAGCTCAAGGAAATAGCTAAAAAGTAATCGGCGTTGAGCTTCGTGAGGAGCAGATCGGAGGAGTAGTCTCCTTATACTGGAGGGGAGGAGAGTGCGGGGTGGGAGTGTGTGTGACTTGTTCTTCCTCTTTCTTTCTCTTTATTGTTTTGCTTACGCTGATACTGATAGGACTAAAGGAGTCGGAAAGGCATTTGGATTGCGTGTGAGGTGGGCGACGACTCCTCCCCCGGCCTCTCTCTCCTCAGTTCATTCATTTCTCTCTCCGCCTTGGTTTCCAATCTTTAATTCTTTATGAGAATGATTGGATTGAATATTAACTATTTCAACTCAGAAAAAATATGCTTTAATTATTAAAATTTATTATGTTTAAAATAAATTAAAATTGTGAACATATATTTTGATAAAAACAGGAAGTTATTTTTACTAAAAATAATAAATAAAGTAATTAGAAAACATAATTTACTTACTTGAAATTGGTACAAATAACACAAGGTAGTATCGGTTGACAATTTATTAATAAAATAGAACAAAATATAGTGTTATTCTATCAATTTTAATAAAATAAAATAAATGAGGAAAGTTTCATATTACATCTCATTCTACTCTAGTAAAAATAAAAATATCTAATTAGAGAGGAATGTAAAATAATTAACAACATTTTATTATATTATATTATAAACTCTTTTTTAAACAATATTTTATTATATTATATTATAAATCCTTCAATTCTTCCTAAATAATAACTATTTAAATATTACTTTCTATTTTATTATAAATTATTAAATTTCATTATAAACCTTATTTTCAACAAATCATAGCATTTAGTTAGTGAATAAAAATTGGCGAAACGTAACAGTTGTGTAATTTGGAAAAGCTGCAAGTAAGCATTGCATGTCGTGTCGTCAAATTGATAGGGCTTATTTAGTTGCTGAAGTAAAGTATTTATATTATACGGAGCAAGTAAGCCAATGGCTAAATATGAGAGGAATATAGCAACCACCAACTCGGTTGTTATGGAATTACAATTATTACATATGAATTATGTCCTCGTGATTTTTTTCAAGTGAAAGCTAAGCATTAACCAAGAAGAGTACTATCTAAGGAAGGTGGCAGTTAACATTTGCTAACCAAAGTCAGCTTAAGTCATTAATGTTTCATGATCCCACTAAAGCCTTTGACGTTCTTCTCCTAATAATAATAATAATAAACAATTCACGTAGTATTATGTATAACCTTATAAAACTTGTGACAACAAAGCGCTCTCTTACATTGAGATACCCTCCAATTTCAAAGTAGACTCCCAAAGTCTTATCTTCGATCAATGGCAACTCTTAATTTTCATTTTACGACGATGAATGGAGATGATAATAGACATGGAGTCTGTTCTGGTGGAACTCGATGGATTCATTCAATCTCTTGGTTGGCCTACCAGGGCTGACACTATGTGATACGCAGAGACGGTTTGGGTTACAGCCAACATTCACAATTTCCTAAAACGACATGATATGTAGAGATGGTCTGGATTACACGTGGGCCTTCTTTGCCTGGCAATGGTCAGATTTTAAACCAGCGATATATCTCTGTAACGTAATTTATTATGTAATTACTTGCGCATTCTCCTAACTTCTTTCTTGGCATTTGTAATTCCTTATTCAACCAATCCCATCTCCATATTGATCTTCGTACTAGCATTGACAGGAGCCTGGGCTTGAGGAGGGTTTTATTCTTCAACACTTGTTTTCACTGTAATTTGACAGGAAAGGGAAATGATTTGCATATTGCAACACAATCAGTTAGACTTTTTATTATTTGCGCAACCCTCCGCTTTTTTATCCATCTGCAGCTTTATTGGGTCTTTTGATAGATTTAGGGAGCTCAACTTACATGAAAGAGTTATATTATGGCCTAGTAATAAAATATATTTATAGATTTTGACACCACACTTCAACCTAAAATCTTAAGGCATTAAGTTTATGGATCTTTTTCACTTATATATCATGCACTAGCTTCATTAAGTTTATGGATCCTTTCCACTTATATGTCATTCACTAGCTCTATCTCTTTCTAATGTAGGATTCCTACTCATACTTGACATCTCAACAATTTCCCCTTCAAGTATGAACTTTCACATTGAGCTTGGACTCTCCCTTGAGCAAAAGTCTTTTTACTTAATAGCTTGAGTATATGGTGTCATCAAGAGTCCTTCTACTCTACTGGTCTAGGCTTACCAAGAGTCTCCTTGCTTTTCATCGTGGGGAGACAACCACAGAATCCTACTACTATCTCTATACTCGTTCCTTGCTGAATCATCAGCTCTGATACCAATTGTTGGATCTGAGGAGCCCACTTATATGGGAGATCTACATCATGGACCTAGTGATGAAACATACTCGTGAATTTTAACACCACACTTTAACCCAAAACTTTAAAATATTATATTTATGAGTTCTTTCCACTTATATATCATTCACTAGCTCCATTTCTTTCCATTGTGAGATTCCTATTCAAACTTGACATCTCGATGTCTTTCCAATCCTTGTCCAAACACAGCATGCACTTCCGTCAGTTTAGAATGAACTCAAGCACTGCCAACTCTTTAGTATCCACCCAGTGGATGCAATTGAAAGGGCATGAATGAAACATTACCAATTGTTTATTTTGCATCTTTTTATAAATTCTGCCGTTACTGACTTCTTACTTTATTTCCTCCATATTCTGGTCATCATCTCCGCATTGAACTTTGACTTCTGCACATCCAAGAGTCTGGTCCATTACGAAAAAGTGTTGCACACCCTGTAAAATCTTGTTTTTTAATAATTGTTCAAAGGAAAGACTTTGCATCTATGTCATAAATGATAAAGCTGGGTGGGATTGATCTATGCAAGCATTTAAATCAGCAAATAGAGCTTGGGGTCTCACTGTTCCTCTCCGCAAGCTATAATCCTTAACAAAATTGTTACTCCTAGATCACTGTCCAATGGAAGCATCATATTCTCTTCCGAGACTCCCTTCCTTGAGCACCTTATAAGCCTCATTCAGCTTCAGAGTGTACTTATGACCCCGAAAGAAGGATCATAAAAAGCTTTAACTGCATAGAGGACCATCAGAATCGGATTAAGCAACAGCTGAAAAGACACGGACCTCTTGGCCTGCAATATCAGCGTAACTTTCTGTAGGCCTCTTTAATCTCATGGGGTTTAGAATCACCTGAGACTCCAAGCAACTCATGGTAATTCTTCCCTGTTCTTGCACATCCTTTCCTTCTGCAACAACATTTGACTATAGTCCATCTATGTCTACATCTTGAAACCTTAAACTTCACATTAGAGGTCTACCAGCCTTTCACGATTGTCTTCTTTAAGTGCATTTAATAAGGTTTCGAAAAGGAGTAAACTGGAACAACAGAAACTGACATATCTTCTACTGGCTGCTTCCGGTTAGTAACCAAGTTCAGAAACTAAGTAGAAAATGGGTTTCTTTAGACTTTTTTCGTTTTTAATCATAATTTCTAGTGAATATGAGTAAATATAAAATCCCACTATACGTGATATATAGATAGTATATTGTTTTGTAACTATTGCGAATGCGTTAGCTTTATTTAAAAAGATACAGAAGTTTGTAATTTATCAACGCTGGGGGGGACTGACCGACTCTTCTGACACATTGAGTGTGTAGATACAACTAGGAAACGACGTCGCTTCTTCGGATTATCAGCTTACTCTTCAAATTCCAAGTTTCGCACCATGAGAGCGGAGAAGATGACAGCCCAAATTCACAGGAGATAAAAAACAGAACCCGAAAATGGCACACAAAATCAAACTTCTCTATTCACTTAGACAATCCCTCTTTTCGGCAACCTCTTCTTCTGTCACTAGACAACTAAGTAACTTCTCACTCCTGTTTCCCACAATTTTTGAAGTTCTTTTGGTAATATTTTTCGTTTTGGTTAATACATGTCCCTCTAACCTGTGTAGTTCATGGCAAATTTGACCCGGTTAAAAGATGGGTGAAAGAACTCGAGTCTTCAATTCATAAGGGTAGCCCGAATTTTGCCTGCAAATTGAACATAATCAATCAATGTACTCCAAATGCACACTTATCAGGTAAGGTAATGCCGGCATATCTTTTTAAATATGGCTTCTTCCTCCAGTAGGTTGGTTTATTCCGTATCGGCTTTACTTATTCTTTTGTTTATGAATCTTAAGTAACGTATAAGGGATATTACGTTCGTGTATATACACTCATGTGGCAGTCGCCCGTCATATGCTGAATGTGTTTGACAATTTTCCTCAGTGGTTTTTGAGCTTTTTTATAATTATTATTTGGGTTCATGTTATAATTGGAATTGACATTGGTTTCAGGAAGTAAACTGGGTCTAGGATGCTGGCTTGGCATGTCGTTCGTTTCTGGATGTACGAGCATTTCATCTCCTGTTGCTCATTCCATGGACGGTGAGGACCATTTCATACATTTTTGGGATTCAGTTCCATTATTAACTGTCCACTACGTGTTAAGTATATTAATGGTTGTAGGATATGATGTTTTGGTGGATGACCGAGACTATTCAGATGGGGAAGACAATTCACATACCTTATGGTTGTTCATCAGAAAGTTCTGGCTACCCTTTTTCTTTCTTGTCACCACGTTTTCCGAGTTGAGGCATCCATTGTTGCTTATCACCAACGCAGTCTTTATCCTTTTCAGGACAAAGCCAAACCCTTTATCGGTTTTTGCTTTTGTTGAGAAGGTGAGGAATTATTCCTATTTGTTTTAGTGTAATTGCAGAGGCTTACTGGTGCACTTCAAGCTTGATTAGGACTTAAGTGAAGTTTCTATATCAGTAGTTTACCCATGTCTTTTCTTTTCTGGTTTTGAATCTGATAACTTATATTTCCCAACAACAGCAAGTGTTCATCAGTTGTTGAGCTATCAGCTTGAGAGCATAGTATTTCTCCTTTTAAAACATTTCTGCTTCTTTGATCATGATCCTGTATCTTCTTCACTTCTTATATGCTTGTTGATCATTCTATAATTGTCCTTCGTTATGCACCCACCTCCACACACACACACACACACACATCCACACACCCACGCATGCACACACATATATGCATTTTTGGGTTTCTCACATTAATGACCACAGCATGAGGTGCTCTTGACTTCAAGTTCTAACATTTCAGTTGTGCAAACGATTGATGCTCCGAGAGCCTCACTTGTACCTCTTCAAGGTTTGTTCTATGCCCGAAATTATTCTAAAAGCATTTGCTAACATATGGAAATTGGAAGGTTCATTTCAGGGTGTATTTTTCTTCATGGGCCATTTACTCTTGGGGTACCATAGATGTTCTTTCATGGTGAAGCAAATTTTGGGTCTCTGTATTCGAGCAGTTTGTTATTAAAAGTTTTTGATGATGCTCTTGTCTTTTAAAAATCTTATCCCACATTTACATATCTGCCTTAGTTAAATCAAAGACTAGGGTCTAGAATTTAACACAAATTGTGGTTTTCTCGGCTGTTAGAAGATCACAATATGTTGTGTTTTCTCAGTCCTTGTATGCCAACAGAGTGGATGTCAAAGACTACAAGCTTCTCTGCCTTGCGACAGTGGAAATAAGAGACCAGCAGTTCACATTGGTCGGAATTCTTGGTAGTTGGTGGGTTTTTCCTTCGTTGCTTGAAGAATGTTCTGTGTTTCTGGAT
>JANVCQ010000008.1:10220703-10247289 GCA_025531925.1 Erythroxylum plowmanianum | reverse complement strand
TTATTTCTTGTTTTTCAGCTTAATTTCAATCAACTCATCCACTTTTGAATATTTCTTATTTTTACTCAAAAATCGGGGTCCAACACTTACAATTACTTGCATTTGGGAATCTGTAGCTTCAGTGAAGAGAATTAGGTCATCGGCAAAGAAAAGGTGGAAAATGGGGGGGCCCAGTGGGCCTCAATTTAAGCGGTCTCCATTAACCTTGTTCCACTTTTCTTGAAAGAAGATGACCTAGTCATTCCATGCACAGGACAAAAAGATAAGGAGAGATCGGATCGTCCTGTCTAATTCCTCGTAATGGCCTAAAGGGTCTAAAATTGTGCCTTGCCAAGCAACCTGCATGGTCACTGTTGTCACACACTGCATGATGACCTAGATTAGATGTTCTGATAACCCTATGTCCTCGAGTGTGTCTTAGATGAATTCCCATCAAATCCAGTCATACCCTTTTTTTTAGATCTACTTGGATCGCAAAATACCCCTTCCTCCTTTGTTTTTTCCGTATTGAGTGGATGGCTTCTTGAGCAATGATAATATTATCAGTTATTTGATAGCTCGAGATAAAACTGCATTGAGTCTCCTTCACTAAATGATCCAGATGAGATTTCATTCTATTAACAATGACTTTGGAGATGATCTTGTAAATCAAGTTGCAGAGGCTAATCGATCGAAACTAGGCGATACTAGTTGGGGAGGGAATCTTGGGGATTAAGACTAGGATGGTGTGATTTAACTCCTGTTCCCAACGTTCTTTCTTGAAAACTTCCTATATGTACTATGCCACTTTGGGGTCGACCCGCCCCCATTGCTTTTGAAAAAAAAAGCATTGAACCCATCCACCCATGGGGCTTTATTCGGATTCATGCCAAAAATTGCATTTTTTATTTCGGTGATATGAGTTGGCTGGGCTAAGTTATTGAGACTTTCCGCGAAGAGAGGAGGAAAGGCTCCTAGAAGTGGGAACCGGTGTAGAGGTCCTTCCTCTTGAGTATACAGGTGGACAAAGAAGTCTCTTGCTAGCAAGCTAAGTTGTCCTGGATCTAAGATTATTGCCCCATGGGAATCGGTGAGGCTCTCTATCTTCATTTTCTTTCTTTTGGTAAGGGTGAGAGTGTGGTAGTAGTTAGTATTCCGATCTCCTTCAAAATCCAATCGAATCTGGCTTTCTGGTGCCATTATATCTCCTCCTCACTCAGAACCTGCATCAGTTCCCCACTCAATTGTTCCTCCAAAGCTAAAAGGTAATCCAAATTATCCTCTGTCATGGCTTTCTGTATTGCCTGCAATCTTGCTAATAGTCTTTTTTCCCGACAGAAAATATTTCCAAAAGCTGAGCGATTCCAATTCGTAACGTGTTGGGATAAGTGAGCTAGTGATGTACTCACAAACGCCGCATCTAGAATCTAATGCTTTGTTATTACCTTATCTAAACCTGGATGAGTTAGCCAAGCATTTTGGAATCTGAAAGGCTGGGAGCCTAGATGTCTTGGGGTCAGGTGGTGAAAGAGAAACAATATAGGTCGATGGTTGGAACCTAGAAAGGGTAAATGGTAATTGACCGCTTGCGGGAAAGTTTGGAGCTATTATGTTGAACCAAAGACATGATCCAACCTAGCCTGAACCACTCCTCAGTGCCATGTAAACTTGGAGCCTACGTAACCTAGATCATGGAGGCTACTCCCATGCACCCAGTCTTGAAAATGTTTGTTCACCACCCGTGTGGCCTTTGCCCCTCCCCTTTTATCTACTACCTCCAGGTTTGCATTAAAATCTCCCCTTACAAACCAGGGTCTATAGTGGGATCTCCCTACCCATTTTAACGCAGGCCAGAGATAGTTTTGGGACGTGGCTTGTGGGTTGGCATAGACAGCGGTAAAATCAAATGAGTAAGAACCAAGCAGGATGGTGGTATGGATAAATTGACGGTGAGCCAAAATTATTGAAATATTTTAAACTTCTTTCCATAAAATCCATATCCCACTTGAAAATCCTTCAGCTTCTACTCTGAACGAATAGTCGAACCCTGAGGTTCGGATTACTTTATGGGCCCTAGTGTCATTAACTCGGGTTTCCATCAAAACAAGGATACCCGGACTATAAGTACGAAGGTAATTATGCAGGATGACATGAAAGTTAGTCCCCCTGCCCCTTGACAATTCCAAATTAGGATAGACATAACAGATAAGAAAGCAACTATTTAATTAGAAACTGTACCTCTTGTGGGAGCAGCAGTGATCTCATCTCCCAAGGGCTGCTGTGTCGGTACCTCATTATTTCCTTCCTAAGGCATGGCTTCCGGTATTTCTAATTGGCCTATTATATCAAAAGGGTTTGTATGCGGGGTTACAGTAAGCTCCCTACTGTTAGCAATTCCTTCCTAGTCCTTGACTCCTTCCATCAGTTGGAGGTTCTCCCCTACTACCACCTCTCTGTCCTCCAGGATCTGGCTATCGCAGACCATTTCTGTGTGCGAAGATATTTCAATCGCTATGTTGCTTTATAGATTGGTGGGTTGTATTTGTATGCGAGGGACTCTATCCGATCCGCTTTCCCAGATAATACTGGCCCGGGAACTTTCCCTTTGGGTTTGCATGGTGGGGAATGCCTTTTGTCCTCTGAGCCCCTTTCTGGAAGTTTGCTTTGGTCCAGTAGCTGTAAAAGTCAGGTTTGTTTGTTGGGGGAGCTTCCTAGAACCTAGAACCTCTCCTATTTGTAATCTCTGTCCTAGTCCCTTCCTAGTATTAATACTTGTGTCCTCAGTTGAAATCACATCCCTAGTCTCCATCAACTCTTTTCTTGACGGAGTTGTAAACTTGGAACCTATCCTTTGAGGCGACACCTGCTTTTTTCCATTAGAGGCTGACGTTGTATGGGGTTATGAACTTTCTGCTATAGCCGTTGGGAGGGTGGGCGTTGCTTGTTGGACTTGTACCCACGACCTGTAGCCGTTGGAGGAGCTGACCATTGGTAGTGTCTCAGTTCTCCCTGTCACTCCTCCGACTGCCGCTTCCACCATCGTCGCCTGCCCCATCATTCTTGCACCAGTGTTTGGGTTCACGTTGTTAACGTGGTGGCGCTAGGAGCATGCAAAAACATCGTGACCTACCTTGCCACATTTGTAGCATAACTGCGGTAACCCCTCATACATCACCTGGATCACCTCACCATCTAACTCCACGTTAGTTTTCAATGGAATGCTTAAATCTATATCGACTGCAAGGCATGCGTATCGTCCCTTTTGCGCTTTACAGATAAATGGAAGGAAGTTAAAGTATTCCTGATCAAGTCACTTCAGAAAGATAAAATGATCCAGCTTGAGCTCGTGCTGTGTTGGTTCCCGATATGAGGAATCATACTATTTGCTTATTTTGTAACAAGCATTTGAGAAGTAGAGGAATCACCCTATTAAAGAAACATTTAGCTAGGGTTAAAGGAGATGTAGAACCCTGTAAAAAAGTAAGTTATGATATAAAGTGACAAATGAAAACATTGCTTGAAGAATATCTATGAGAAAGATATAAGGGAAAGAATTTTGAAATTGGTAGTAGAAGTTAGTTTGCTAGTTTTCGTGGTGATTGTGAAAATGTTGAATGTGGTAGTGGTAGTGGTAGTAGTAATGTTCCATCCCAAGCCCAACAAAAAGCACCTAAACCTAATGTTAGGAAAAGAAGAAGGCATGTGACTAGTTATTTTGGACCATGAACAACTCTTTGAGCCCAACTTTCAATTCGTAGTGTTGTTCAATCAAAATATGCAACTCACAATGTAGATATGGCAGTAGCTAAATGGTGGTATGATATAGGTTCATTATTCAATGCTACCTAGTTGTACTATTATCAGTCTATGGTGGATGTTATAGCCTCTTATGGTCCGGGATACAAAGCCCCTTTAATTGATGACTTAAGAAGTAATCACTTGAATTGCTACGTTTTTGAAATTAGAAGTTATTTGGCAAAAAGAAGAGTAAACTGGGCTACTTATGAGTGTTCAATCATGTGTGATAGTTAGACAAATAGGAGATAAGAGCCTAATATTAATTTTTTGGTTTATTATATCAATGGCTTAATGTTTTTGAAATCTATTGATGCATCTGACCTTATTAGGAATATTGAGACTTTGTTTGAGATGTTTGATGAAGTTGTAAATGAAGTAGGGCCATAAAATATTGTTTAGTTTATTATTGATAATGATTCCGCTAATAAAATGACAGGAAGGAGGTTGCAGAATAAGTATAATTCTTATTTTTGGACTCCTTGTGTTGCACATTGCATTGACCTAATACTGGAACATAAAAGAGATCCTAGTTATTTTCCTATTATTGATGAGACTATGCAGAAAGCAAAAAAGATGACCAAGTTCATATATAATCATGCATGGGTATTTAATTTAATGAGAAAGAAATTTACTAATGATGAGAATTTGTGTTGTTTTACTGTGAAAATATTTGCAACAAATGTCTTATCATTTCAATTTTTTGTTAAGATGAAGAAACAGTTAAGACAAATGTTTACAAGTGATAAGTGGGTTACATCTCAGCATGCTAGGTTTAATGCTGAAGTGGAGGTTTCTAGAATTATATTGGAAGATAGAGAATTTTGGTCTCAATGCCAATTTGTTATAAGAGTTTGTAAGCCTTTGGTAAGGGTGCTTCGTTTGGCTGATAGTGAAGAAAAGCTAATAGTGAGTTATTTTTTTGATGTCATGGAGAGAGCGAAGGAAGCAATAAAGGCCAACTGAAACAAAGGCCTTCTTTGTACTCACTATATCTTGCAATTATCAATGAGAGATGAGAAAGACAACTTTTTTCTCCGTTGTTTGCAGTTGGGGCATTTTTGAATCCTAGTATCTATTTCAGACTGGATTTTACCAAGAAAGTTAAAGTTAATAGAAGAATGTTATTGACTATTACAACAATTGTTGGGCATGACATGATGCAAGATCTCTTGAGCTCACAAATGAGGCTTTATAAGACATCTTCTGGGGATTTTGGAATGTCGATTGCTATTTCTTTTTTTTATTTATTAAAAATTAATTATCATTTTATTTTGTTTATAACGTTATTTTTGTTATCTTACGACTTATACTTTCTTACTGGGATCAATTTAGAAATGGTGTTCTAGAATTTAGAAATGGTGTTCTAGAATTGCAAAGGTTTGCAATTCTGTTGTGAACGAAACTGGAACACATTTGAATTTATCTATTCTAAGAAAGAAATAAATTAGAGCATAAGAGGTTGAATGACTTAGCTTTTGTTCATTATAAATTAAAGCTTCGGAAAAGGCATATTATTATCATTATTATTATTGTTAATTTCAATATAATTTCTTATAATTTTCTAATAACCAAATTTTATTGTTCACTAGGAGTCTTAATAACACTAGTAGTTCAATTGATTCAATTTTCGTTGATAATATCGATCTTTGGGCGGATTGAGTTTTTGAGGAATCATATTTGGTATATGTGAATGATTTGGAAGATAATCTTGGATGGGAAAGCATTGAAATGTCAATAATGATGAAGTTCCTCTCAATGATTGCGATTTTGTACCAAGTGATAACTGAGGTCAGTGCAGTTATAACAGGTATCCTCTCATAGACAATTGAATTTCATTTCAAGATTTTGTTTTTCCTCTTCTTTTAATTTTACTTATGTTTAATGTATGTGTTAAATTCTGTATATGTAATGTAATGTAATTGTAAATGCTTTTGTTTCAGGTTTGATTTCTACTTAATTGTGTCCTCTTCACAAACTCATGTTGTAAATTGTAATAATTTGAGAGGTAATGATATTTATTATTATTTTTATTAGATGTTTTGATACAATTATTATTTATTATATGATAAAATTGTAATATTTTAAATACTCTGTATTGTTCTTAATTTTATATTTGTATGATGATAATTATCTTTTTTATATCAATTGTGATTATTATTTATATGTGAAATATTTAAAAATTATTGTTATTTTATATTAATTGTGATTATTATTTATTATTGTAATTTTTGGAGACAAGATTGATGTAAACTTATAAATTATCTAGTACAACTGTATAATATGATAATTAATTATTTTATAATTTTAAAAGAAATTCATGGACTATTTCATAAAATAAAAAAAATTATCCAAAACGATACCCTGTGTTAATCAGTACCGGTACAGTACTATACCAGAATCTAATTCGATACTAAATTCGGTACGATGTTGACAACATTGATCAGTAAACTGCGGAAGACCTTAGCAATTATTTATAGAAATCTTATTGGGCACCCCATCATAAGCCCAATGAACAGACTTGTCTACAATGATTAAGGTATATTTTTCTTATTTGATTTTTAGCCCATTTAATCAGATATTTTATTGAGTTTATTTATTATTTTTAATTTGGATCAAATTTAATTTATAAAAACTTGTAATAAATAATTGTCTAATAAAAGATTTCAATTCCACCGTCATAAATCCTATTCTCTGGATTAAGCACGCCACGACAAAAGCATGATTTGGGGTATGGTTTGTTTTTGATCTGAGGATAATACCTTGCTGGTTCCAAAATTAATCTGAGATAATTTACAAGGTTTTCTTTTACCTTAATTAAGTTAAATTAAATAATTAAATTTAAATAAATGGGTTCTACAGTGCCGTGTGGCACTTACATAATATTATAAGACCTACAATAACATTAAAATAGTATAAGTTTCTACCACGTCAATCATGTGATAGAACATAGATGACGTTGTACTGAACATTGATGGTATTCTATTCCCGTCGCTTTTTCTATTAACGTAATTCTTAAAATGTGAAATTTAATTTGAAGTTCAAAATATTAAAGTTTAATTTATCATCATAAGTAAATCTTAGAGTTATTTGTGCACCTTTTGCCATTCTTTTTGACTTTAAATTGGTTAAGGGACTAATTTAACTATCACTATATGTTGATTTCTCGTTAAAAAAAAGTGCTAGGTAATGAAATCTTAAATTTTGATAAATATCTTTAAACTAAAATGCAATAAAATCTTTAAGTTTGGTAAAAATTAAAAAAACACTGTTTGTCATAAGCCAAACAAATTTATATCTTTATTTACAACTACTTTTCTCGGAGCCACCGATTCAAGGAAATTTCGAGACTCAACTTCCTTTCCCGCCACAGTAAAATATGATTTCGTTTTACTCCGTTTTCTTCATTGTCACTACTCCTCTCAATGTCCATCACCATCGAAAGAGCCGGTTTCTCTCTCCCCCATCTTTTACAGGTTTTCTCGGATTTGACATTTTCTTTCGATTGGCAATACGCTTCTTTTGATGTTGAATTCGATTATGCAGATAACTTGTACTTACATTGACAATTCTCTTTCAGTTTTTAAAAATTGTTGTAGCTGAGATCCCCTACATATTGTTTGTTCTCTGTTTCAACGCTTTACGGATATGTAATCGTTGATCTGGACCGATGATCATAGGAAGAGACAGTGACTTGACTGTGCGACCTTGTTTTCTCTCGTTGCTTGTTTTATATGTGTTAATTATACTTAACATATGTGAGATTCAATGGATCTAGGTTGTCGCTCTGCAGAGACTTGTAGTATTTTTAATTTCAGAGTTTAGCAGCTGAGAACTTGGATCATACATTCTTAGCAATTTGGAGCTGTTCAGTTAGCTGTATCGGATTCCGAAGTTATAGCTCTAATGGCGATTTTTCACTTTCATCATTTTACTTCTTTAAAAGAGAAGATGAACATTTACATTGTTAATTTTTTTCTTGCACTTTTCTTTCTCCGGTATACATTATTGAAATTCTATCAGAATCAGATAATATGGCTTAGCAGGTTAATTATAAGTTGGTTTTTCATGGTTTTGCAAGCAAATTCTGTGTCAATTTGCATGTAATGCTGTATCCGCGTGACATAAATGCAGTTTCTGTTTGTTTAAAGGTCAAATCTACAGACGTGTCCACCATTTATACGCGTTAGTATGTGCATAATAAACTGCTGTTGTCTACTTCAAGCAGTCTGTTGAGAACCTTGCTCGACAATGGACTCGTATACTCTCAAGTCCGTGTCAGATTTGCCTCTGCCTTTTCACTCAATTTTTAGCTTCAGGTAAAACTACGAAAAACTTACGTTTATCAATTTCATACATAAATTTGTTGATTGACATATCTTACTGCTAACTAGATGCTTTTATGAACTAGACATCCCGTCTTCGCATTTGCCAATGGCTTAATAATTGTATTTTCAACCTGCATACTAGCGTTATGTTATCAAACAACTTATTGCAATCGATTGTAGCAACATATTTGCATTCTTGAGTTTGTAGGTACTTCAATTCATTGCAAAGTGAATGTTTTCCAGTCTGTTTCCATTCTGATGCAAACATGGTCATATCGGCACCAACTGGAAGTGGTAAAACAGTTCTCTTTGAGCTTTGCATATTGAGGCTTCTGTCAAGGTTCGTTTCCGAAGGGATATTATCCCCCGTTATGGGGACACTCAAAACGGTAATCCTAAAGAAGTAATGCATCACTAGTATGTTGTTGAGTTGCCTCGTTATTTTTCCTTTGTCTTCTCCCCTTTATTGAATTGATTAGCTTTCCTAGGACAGTGACTTACCGGTTGATGGCAATATTAGTTGGATTTATTATTGTAAATCCTCTTCTGTTCCTGTTCGTTCTATGGAGTTAAAGTTTTGCTAGTCATTCCACCTGGCAGTCAAATTTCTTTTGCCTTCATTTGCTTTATTTCATGCTTCTTGAAGATCTACATAGCACCATCTAAGGCTTTAGTTCAAGAGAAGCTCCGTGATTGGAGTCAGAAGTTTGGATCACTGGGGATGAGCTGCCTAGAACTGACTGGTGATAATGAATTCTATAACATAAGGACGATACAAGAAGCAGATATCATCCTTACCACTCCGGAGGTCAGTATGAAAAGTTGGCTTCTTATTAAAAGTTGGCTTCTTATTTAGAACTTGAAAATAAAATCAGCGAGGAAATAATTAACAAACACATTTAGAGATAAAATATGCAAGTGCTGGTAGACAATACCCTATCACAATTGATTAATTTTTTAGATATTTTATCTCTCCTTCGGATACTTATCAACGTTTTTAACCGTATATTATGTTGTGATTGCTGGATTTTGTGACAATTATTGATAATGCAGGCACAATTGTGAATACAACTGCAATTGTAACAAATTGTGAACATGGATCAGAGCTTAATCACAATATCAACTGCATCCCACAATTTAAAAGCCTGATTATGTAGTTTTCTACATTATTGTTGTCATGCTTAAACTCAGAATTATACTTTGCAATCTTATGGTGATAACGGCTACCACTGTCTCTCTGTGTTTTTCTTCTGATTGCTGAGTAGTGAGTACTTGTACCTTTTCAATTCATTGTACTTTTATGTATCAATTATCGTAATATCTCCATATACCTCTGTGCTACTGCCATGTACATGTGTATATGTTTTCTAAATATTTGTAAAATTTGGCTTGCATCTCCCGACTTATTTTTTTATTAATATTTTCTTCCATTATGTTTTGTTTGGCAATTTCTTACTTTTAATAATATTACCGAGGGATGACTTGGATATATGCATGTAGAAATTTGATGCTGTGAGCCGATATCGCTTAACGGATGGTGGGTTGAGCTTTTTCAGTGATATTGGTCTTCTTCTAATTGATGAAGTTCATCTACTCAATGATCCACGTGGTGCGGCTTTGGAAGCAATAGTTAGCAGAATAAAGATGCTTGCATGCAAGCCTGAAATGAAATCTAGTCCTCTATCTTCTGTTCGATTTCTGGCGGTTTCGGCCACAATTCCTAACATTGATGACCTCGGTAAACCTTAATTTATAAAGTTGGTGCTTGCTGTTTAATGTAAACAAGGTTCATTTTAACAATTAATAAATTGTTTAACAATTTACCTACTGCATACCAACAATTGCAGCTGAATGGCTTAAAGTTCCCACGCAAGGGATTAAAAGGTGAGTTACATTTCAGTGACATGTGCTCTCTTCATTCCTTAATTTTGTATTTATATTAGTTTTCCTATGCTCTTTGCAGATTTGGAGAAGAAATGAGGCCTGTAAAGTTGACAACCAAAGTTTTCGGTATGGAAGTGTAATCATGAGCATTACTGCACTATTTGTAATTGACCACGGCATACTGGAATACTCATGATGTCCGCTTTTCTAGTATTTTTTTCACTCAATTTACACGAATTTTTTAGATTACATTCAATAATTCATATGAACTGGATTCAAGAAAGGTAAATAATCTTCATTAGCGTCACTATCGATTTGCAGGCTATGCCCCGGCGAGGAATGATTATCTTTTTGAAAAGGTAAAAGTTCTCCAGTTCCATTTTTACTGATAGTTTCGATGATTTGCGAAATAGCAAGTTTGAGTGAACTACAACTTCCTCACATCTTGCCTTCCTTGTATGTCCAGCGCCTTCAAAATTATATTTTCGGTAAGCAAAACACAAGTAATGTAAAGTTCCTTTAATTGCTGCTGCTTTTGCTTCTAAGCATGATATGCAGGAAAATGTAAGTGGCTAAAATTTATATGCAGATATTTTGATGTTATATTCAAGAGGGAAATCTGCTCTGGTATTTTGCTCAACTAGAAAAGGCGCGCAAGAAGCCGCACAGCAGCTGTCTCATATGGCAATGACATTTGGTTATTCTAATCCATTTGTGAAAAACAAAGAACAACAGGAAAGGTTAAGGGAAGCTTCACTGACCTGCACTGACAAACAAATGCAGTCTTACATTCTTTATGGTGGTATGTACCTACCTTCTTTTTCTATGTTAGGCTTGATATTGCAACGTGGTTTCTTTGGTTTATCTCCTATATAGATTAAAAAAAGGGAAAATTGCATGCAGTTGGTTATCACAATGGTGGGCTTTGCCTGAAGGATCGCAATCTTATTGAGGGTCTTTTTCTTAAGGGTGATATCCAAATTCTGTGCACCACAAATACCCTTGCTCATGGAATCAACTTACCAGCTCATACAGTAGTAATAAAGTCAACACAGTATTTGTACGTCTACTGCTTTTCCCTGTTATTATATTGGTAGAACTTAAGAGGTTGAGCACAAAAATGAAGACTTCTTTGAAGTTCTGCTAGAAGTTTCATGTGAACCAATACTATTTCAATGACTTCATTTCACCCAGTAAAATTCATGGATTAAGTTGTTATAAATGAATAATAATAATCAAGTTTTTAGTAAAACTTTTGATATACATCGCATTAATCTTTTCTTATAATACCAAAACCTTGTTCAATACAGCAATAAGGAAAAAGGTCTTTATACAGAATATGATCGATCCACATTATTACAGGTGTGGCACTCATCTTAATAATACGCCTTCTGAATTGAACTCTCATGTTCTTCTATATGAAAATGATATTTTTTCTGCCCTGGCATTTCAAACTTTAATTCGAGTAAATATCTATTAGTTACCTCTTTTCTTGTTTGTTTGTGCAACGTTGGAACTAATTCCTGGTTGTGGCCATTTTGTAAGTGGCATTTATGGAATTGACGTATAGATAGAAATGACAGAATATAATAACGCTTTTGTGATCAAACTCAAAATGCTTAGCGAAGGAGTTTATTAATAAGCTTTCTTATTTCAACTGTGCACATAGACATATCTTCAGTATCCTTAATTATCCCGCACCTGTAAATGATTATTCAGATGTGTGGGAGGGCAGGTAGGCCACCATTTGATGATACCGGCATGGTTGTCATTATGACAAGAAGAGAAACAGTAATCTACTACCTTCTTCCTGATGTTTATTATGTGTATGCTATTTCTCTGTTATTGTATTAGAGCGTTTCTGTCCTTTTAAATTTGGCTCTTAGAATCTGGCGTTGTTCAGGTGCATCTGTATGAGAATATGCTGAATGGATGTGAAATGGTGGAATCGCAGTGAGTTAACCATCTTCAATTTCCATTAATATGCTCTGCGTTCTGGTGCACATCCTAAATTTATTTCGCTTGACTTCCAATAAGTTCATCAACTTTCCTTATTCCTTCAGATTGCTATCAAGTGTGACGGAACACTTGACTGCAGAGATAGTTCAGCTGACTGTTCCTGATATTGCACGGGCAATTGAATGGATGAAATGCTCATACTTATATGTAAGAATGAAAAAGGTACCTGTCCCTCTTGTCTCTAATGTGTATAATGTGGACATTATGTACAACAGTCACTTTTTAACATATGATGTATGGGCAGAATCCTGAGAATTATGCCATTAGAAAAGGAATCTCCAAAGACCGTATAGAGATGCACGTTCAAGGTAACAATAAGGGAAGTGATTTTGGAGTCTCCTTGTTAATCCATTTCTTCTTCTTATGCATGCTATTCCTTACCAGAGATTTCTGTACAAAAAGTTCATGAATTATCAAACCACCAAATGATCTGGACCGATGAAGATGGGTTCCTTCTGAAGCCACTAGGTATGGTCGATTCATATAGCAGAATCTTCACAATTTCTGTGAGTGAATCCTAAAATTTTGTACCGCTTTAGAGCCTGGAAGGTTGATGACCAGATACTATCTTAAATTTGATACAATGAAGCACATTATGAAGACTCCAGAGAACTGCACGTTGGAAGATGCACTTAATGTTGTTTGCCATGCCGAGGAAATTTCTTGTAAGCTTTTTTGTCTTGTAGTACATGCCCCGTTTCTCAAACAAAGATCACCGACAGAACTGATGCGTTTAGTTGCTAAAAATGAAGGGATACAGCTCAGGCGAAATGAGAAGAAGCTTCTAAACGACATTAATGCAGATAAAGATGGTCGGCTTCGATTCCACATTAATGGTGATAAGGGAAAGAGGAAGAAGCGTATTCAAACCAGAGAAGAGAAAATATTTGTTTTAACTAATGATTGTTTGACCGGGGATCCTTCAGTCCGTGATTTATCCCTAACTCAGGTTTCATTAATTCAACAATTTTGTACATCCTCCTGCATTATATTATTCTTTAAGTTCCTCTGATCATTTTACAATCCATCCATTCGCAGGACATGAATTCCATATGCTCAAATGGGTGCAGAATTGCCAAGTGCATGAAAGAGTATTTTACATTTAGAAAGAATTATAGAGGAGCTGTAAACTCAAATCTTCTAGCGAAGTCATTATATCAGAAACTCTGGGATGATAGTCCGTACTTGCTAAAGCAGTTACCTGGCATTGGAATGGTTACGGCAAAGGTTCCATTTGTTTGACTTCTATTAAGAAATCTCCAGATTTCTTCTTAAACTTGTTTTATTTTTGAAAAGACAAACTTTAACGATTCCTTTAGCTCTTTCAGTAGATGGTTTTAACCCTCTATTTCACTTTCTATTTTTAGGCTCTAATCTCAATGGGAATAAAATCGTTTGATGCATTAGCAGAAGCTGATCCAAGGAGAATAGAGATAATCACTGGTCGAAAGTTTCCTTTTGGGAACCATATCAAAGAGTCTCTGCTGTCATTACCTCCAAAAGTTAATATGATTGTTGAGGAGACAGATTGCCACAGGCGAGGGAAGTCTAAGGTTTTAGTGACGTTGACTAGATTGTCAGAGTCCTTTCAATCAGTGAAACGTCATTATGCAGATATGGTACGTTGTTTTAATTGATTCTGCTGAGCTGAGGTCAGTTTAAATGTAATTATGAATGCATCAGTGAGAATGCTTTGTACAGATTGTTGGTACAGAGGAAGATAACCTGATTCATTTCCATGAGAGAATAAGGTAAACAATTCTTTCGTTGCATTCACTGCTTGGATATTAGAATCGTAACGTGCATGGTCCTTCAGAACACTAGTTCCCCTGTTGACTTGTGTTCCTTACTGACTGAATTTGTTGCAGCAGAGTGGACGAGTTCTCCAGGTACAAGATGAACCCTGTAAACCTAATTCCTATATTTTTCAGTCATGCAATTGATTACACGAAATGATCAAAGTTAGCAGGTGGTTATCTATATATATTTATGTTTGATTGGTCCTTATCTATATGTATTTATGTTTATGTAAAAATAAATGTACTAATTTTTGTTAAAATGGTAAAAGATTGATAATGTTAAGTTGGTAGTACTAATTATTTTCAATTTTATTTTAAGTCCATATATCAAATTACAATTTAATTAAAAATAGTGTTCATCTGCTACAGGAGCATTGCTGTGTGGTATAGTATTCCTTTTTTTTTTTTTTAAAGGGCTACTCTTCAGCCAACTATTACGTTTATTGTTGCAGCCCCTATAGTGCAACAATTCTCCTCTCAGTTCCTCGGCAACAGAACCTCACTGTCAGGGCAGACCTTATTTTCGAAGAATACAGTAACGCTCACTTCATGCTATTCGTCGTCTAACGTTTCAATTCTTAGTTATTTAACTCGATCGCTCATGTTTGTGTTATGCAGTTGGTCTTGATTGCCATAAGAAACTGGTCTTGTCCAAGGACAGGAGTTCAGGCACCAGTCGCAAACATGAATATAAACGGCCTTGCTATATTCCTCCACCTGAGGAAGCTTCTATCATAGATGATGCCGACGATGCAGCTTCATTTGCTCCAGTTGAAAAGCTTTGCAATTTGACGACAAGTGATCCAGAAAACAGTTCGATGTGAGTTTGTTTTTTAATACCTAAGTTGCTACATTTCGAATACCAGGTCTTCTTCTGTATTCTCTGTTTGTATGCATATGATTTAAGTTTAGTGAACCGTTAGTATCTATAATACAGGCCAAGTTTCAAACTCATAGATGAAGAATTGGGGGAAGGTATAGTATTTGTTAAGATATCAGGTTTATTAAAACTATTTTATCTGCCATCTTCCTTTTTAACATACAATTTCTATCTTTAAACACTGAAGATGCAGTTGGCACTGAAATCAAGAAAGAGACCGATAAAATTCTATCTGAAAAAACAATATTTGACCATATACGTGAAAAGGCCAAGAGTTTCCCCAGCATATCTATATCAACCAATGGCTCATCTCCGTCATCAAAAGCCTTTCTCCTTAACAAGAAACGCCCTCGTGAGGACGACGTTGATCATGAATTGGACGCAATAGAACAGATAGAAGCAAGCATAATTCTACCACAGGTCAAACCTAATATGGGAGGTCCCAGACAGGAAGGACAAAATGAACTTGAAGTCAGGAGACTTCTGAAACCAAAGAGTCACATGAATGCAGATAGTTCGATTACCATGAACTTCGTCAATGTATCAGGTTTGTTGATTTTCAAATATAGAACTTCATCTTTTTTCCCTAGATTCTAATCTTCTCTCCTTTCTAATCTTTTCAATGTTCAAGATGGGCTTCCTTCAGAAACCTGTGAAGACATGCATCAAATTCCAAATAAAGATACAATATTTGATCACATACGAAGAAAAGCAGAGAATTTTCCAGTTTTATCAAGGACCACCGAGTCTGACTCTCCATTCTGGTCAAAGAAACAACTTTCTGAGAATCGCCCTGAGCTTTGCATTGCTGCTTTCGAAACGTTAGAAGAAGGATTATATGATAAGGCTACAAGAGATGCCACATTCATTTGGGACTTCGAAGCTGGGGGGAAGGTAAAAGATATACACAGAACCGAGGCATTGACAAAGGTGAAGAATGTTTTATCGTCTCCAAGCCCTCGAGGAAACGTTACTCCGACATTTTCAAGAATGAATTCTGATCCATCTTCTGTAGAGATGTTATCCTTCGACATTTCCGCGATGAAGAATAACATACGCTTGGCAGAATCAGGGAGCTCCGTGGAGGGTTGCAGGAAGCAGCAGCCTCCAAGTGGATCAAAAAAAAAGTGCTGCTCCGTGGTGATGGCAGGAGGAACAAGGGAAGTAGATTCACTTCTAGCGTTCAAGAGTGTGTTTTCATTCCTCTGATTTCTGTGTCACCGGGCGGCAGAGGTAAGTTTAGATAGAGCATCCTGTTGAGACTAATGAAATAATTAGCTTTCTGTCATTTGCTATTTTGTTGTTTAGCTGATTTTGTTATTTGAATCTCTTAGAACCTTTCTTTATATTTGGCTGACTCTATTGTATTGAATTCAAGGGGAATAAGAGAATCTTCCTTTTCTCTTTTATCTCTTCTGTTTCGTTGATTTTAACATGGTATCAGACGCCATAGTTGACGACACATTTCTTTTTCCGGTCATCATCATTTCACGTTTTCTTCTCTGATTTTTGCTTTCCTCTTTTGTTATGGCTTTTCCTCAAACACCTAGTTCGATTGATTTTCATCATCCCTATAATTGCTTCCCTTGGATACGCCAGGTGCTCTTCTTGTCTCTCATCAGCTTCTGGGCATCGAGAACTATAGCATTTGGAGTCGATTTATGCGCATCGCTCTTTTGACAAAAAACAAATTGGGTTTTGTCGATGGTTCTTGCAAGAAATCTGACGTTTCTCTTGACTTTCATTCTCACTAGGATCGTTGTAATGCGGTCGTTCTATCTTGGATTTTAAACACTGTCTGCAAAGATGTCTCTGCCGGCATAGTCTTTGCTTCCAGTACTTCACTTGTTTGGCAATATCTTAAGGAGCGCTTTGACAAAATCGATGGCTCTCGCATTACCTTCATCAAACTATTTCTTCCCACATTCAAGGTACCACTTCTATCTCTGTTTATTTCACAAAGCTCAGTCTTCTATGGGGTGAGTATGATGCGTTAGTTCCCCTCTCAACTTGTGATACTTCTCGAAGAGCTCTGATCATCTTCTTCAACAATGTCTGTTTCAGCTATTAATGGGACTTAATGATTTCTACTCCAATGTTCGTAGTTAGATTTTACTCATGTCCCGTCTTCCCTCTGTCAATCAGGTGTATTCGATGTTAGTTCAAGATGAATCTCAGCGTACTCTTTCTTCAACGATGTTGTCTGCTTCTGAGCCTACAACTTTTTTTTTCATCTTCTCAAGGTAATCTGAAACCTCGATTCAATGGTCTCTGTGTTCATTGCCATGTCAAGGGATACAAACATTTGTTACCAATTGATTGGATTTCCACCTGATTTTAAATTTACCAAAAAGAAACCTGTTGCTAACAATGTTGTTTCCTTTGATAAGTTACCAAATAGCGAGTTTGCTACTGTCAAGGCTCCTTCTGCCCCTGTTCTTACTTCTGAACAATATCAGCATCTTCCTCAACTGTTGCACAAAGAACCTTCACCTTCTGCTTCAATAAACATGGCATGTATGGTTTCTACTTGCACTTTCACTAAGCTAGGGTGGATCATTGACACAAGAGCCACCAATCATATGACATTTGATTTCGATTGTTTGGATTCTCCTATTGCTACTGCTTCTAACAATTCTTGTGTTCAGTTGCCTAATGGAAAATCAACGTCTGTCACTCATATAGGGACTTATAGCCTGTCACCAAATCAAACACTCACTGATGTCTTATACATACCAGATTTTTATTATAACTCGATTTCTATTTCAAAGCTCACCAAGGATCTACACTGTTCAATGTCTTTTTACCCTACATTTTGTATTTTTCAGGACCTTTGCAGTGGAAGGATGATGGGGATTGGTAAAGAATATGGCGGCTTGTACTTTCTCACACACCATCACAGTTACCTTTCGACACCAGTTTACTCTCTGTTAAGCCTTCTGTACCTTCATCCATACAATATGTTTCTTCTTTTAAGACTTTACATAGTGATCCTAATGTATGGCATGCCATACTTGGCCACACTTCTGTATTGAAAATGAAAAAGATTAATGAATTGAAGTATATTTTCCATTCGAAACATGATCTGCCCTCTTATTTTATATGTCCATTGGCTAAGCAAACCCGATTGCCTTTTCCTGGCAGTCACACCAAAGGTCCTTCTACTTTTGCCTTAAATCACATTGATTTATGGGGACCTTATAGAGTGTCAACTCATAGTGGTCATCATTTTTTCCTCAATATTGTGGATGACTTTACTAGAATGACTTGGATCTATTTACTCAAACCCAAACATGATACTTCCACCACATTGCAATCCTTCTTTACCTTAATTCGAACTCAGTTTGCTGCCATCGTTAAGATTGTAAGGAGTGACAATGGTAGTGAATTCTTCAACTCTAAGTGTCATTCTCTTTTTACTTCCCTTGGTATCATTCACCAAAGTTCCTGTATAGGTACTCTCCAACAAAATGAGGTTGCAGAGCGCAAACATAGACACTTACTTGAAACTGCTAGAGCACTAAAATTTCATGCCAATTTGCCATCAAAATTTTAGGGGGAGAGTGTTTTAGCAGCCTATTATATCATTAATGGATTGCCTTCTTCTGTTTTATCTTGGAAATCTCCTTATGAAGTACACCATAAAGAACCACCATAACTAAATCACCATTTGTTGTTGCCTCTACTATGCTATCGTCCCATATTACCATGACAAATTTTCACCAAAGGCCATCCCTTCAATTTTCCTTGGTTATTCACCTGTTCAAAAGGGTTATCTTCTATTCAGTTTAGTCTCCAGGACATTTTTTGTCAACAGAGATGTTGTCTTTCATGAACATATCTTTCCCTTCAAGCTTTCTGTACAAGATCAACCAATGTTCCCTGTTAATGTCACTAATTTTGGTCAGTTAGAGGATCTTGATTTTTTAATCCTTCATCCCCATCCCACCATCCTTGTTATGTCGCCCTCATCACCACATCCTGTATCAGTCCTTCTCTCTTCACCATAACCTTTACCTTTCATCTTTGATGGCAACAATTTTCCTCCCCTATTAGCTCAACCTTTATGACGATCAACTAGATCAACTGCTCCACCAACCTGGGTCAAAGATTATGTATGCACCAATCAATCCTCTTCATCTTCTTCACTTGCAATCACTAAAGGTCAGTATCCTTTGAATATTTCTTATGCTCATTTACCACCTAAATCACAACACTTTGCAACTTCTATCTTTAATATCATTGAACCTACAACCTATTATGAGGCAATTACACACAAGTGGTTATGCAACAGGAAATTCAAGCTTTAGAAAACAATGGCACATAGGAAGTGGTTCCTTTACCTTTCGGAAAATCTCCCATAGGCTGCAAATGAGCTTATAAGATGAAATATCATTCCAATGGGGAAGTGGAACGATTTACGACCAAATTGGTTGCCAAAGGGTATAATCAATGAGAGGGCATCAACTTTCACGACACCTTCTAGTAGTTGTTAGAGCTATTATAGCTCTTGTGGCTAAGTTTCAATGTCCCTTATTCCAAATAGATGTCTATAATGCTTTTTTGCAGGGCGATTTACAAGAAGAAGTTTTTATGGATTTACCTCAGGGATTTAGCAACCAGGAAGATAATAGGGTATGCAGGTTACTCAAATCCCTATATGGTTTGAAGCAGGCATCACGACCATGGAATTTGAAGTTGACTGAGGCCCTTGCTCATCATGGATATGCTCAGAGTAAGTATGGTTACTCTATGTTTACTAAGAGTGAAGGTTCTAAACAAGTCATCATGCTGATTTATATTGATGATTTGCTAATATCTGGGAATGACAATGGCTTGATTGATAAATTTAAAGAGCATATTGAATCAGAATTTCAAGATGAAGGATCTTGAAAATCTAAGATATTTTCTTGGGATTGAAGTATCATGATCAAATGAAGGTATAGTGTTAAGTTAGTGGAAGTATGCACTTGAGTTGATTCAGGATCTTGGATTAAGTGGAGCAAAGCAAGCATTCACCCCATTGGAACAAAATCTAAAGTTAACTACTACAGATTTTGATGACTCTTTATAATTGAAACTTGATGATGAAGTCTTGACAGATGTTGCTGTTTACCAGAGATTGATTGGGAAACTTCTATATTTGACACATACTAGACCATATATAACTTATAGTGTGCAATAGTTAAGTCAATTTATGCAAAAACCAAAAAAGTCTCATTATGAAGCTGCATTGAGAGTTGTTAGATATGACAAAAAAAATCCAGGATAGGAAATTCTTCTCAGTTCATCAGGAAATCTAAGGTTAATTGCTTACTATGACTCTGATTGGGCATCTTGTCTTATGTCAAGGAAATTTGTGACACGATTTTGTGTTAAGTTTGGCAACTCTCTAATCTCCTAGAAATTTAAGAAACAAAGTACAATTTTAAGGTCTTTAGCAAAGGCTGAATACAGAATCATAGTATCCACTATAACTGAGATAAAATAGTTATTTGGACTAATTGCAGAACTAGGAATCAAAGGAAGTAAACCAGCTGTTCCTCATTGTAATAATCAAGGAACAATACAAATCGCAATAAATGCAATTTATCATGAGATGACTAAACATACTGAGATTGGCTGTCACTTTATAAAAGAGAATATTCAAAATAGTTTTGTGAAAACTAGACATATTTCAACAAACGATCAGTTGGTAGATATTCTTACAAAGGGACTTGACAATCAACAACATGATTACTTACTATCCAAGTTGGGTGTAATTGACATATATCACCATCCAACTTAAGGGGAAGTGTTGAGACTATTGAAATAATTAGCTTTCTGTTATTTGCTATTTTGTTGTTTAGCTGAGTTTGTTATTTGAATATGTTAGAACCTTTCTTTATATTTGGCTGGCTCCATTGTACTGAATTCAAGAGGAATAAGATAATCTTCTCTCTCTCTTTTATCTCTTCTATTTCGTTGATTTTAACACATCCTGAAGTGCATACGAACAGTGCTCCAACAACGTTTTATTGGTACGACTTATTGTTCCCATTTCGTGATCTTTCCAAAGTTGATCGGATAAGGGATGCATGTCTTGTACGTGTAACGTGGAAAAGAGTATAATCTACTCCCAAAATTGGCAACGAGAAAATAATTAAAGCATCATCAAGCTCTCAGGTCCATCGGAAGTAGCGAGGGATAGAAGGGTTTTGCCGCCACACCTAGTTCAGTTTTCTAATTTTATGGTGCCAAACCGGGCTCCACTCCACGAATCATAAGTCGGTGACTTCGATTTCTGAACCAACAACAACAGCTCATAGTAGAGGGACGAGTAACAGATTTCTATGCCATAAATCTAGTTATTTATATGAGATCATTTTAAATATGTGGTTAATAATAAGTGGCAGAGGCTTGAAACAGGTTAATTAACACTGGTAATTTCCTGCAAAAAATGAGATCTTCTGTTTTAATAAACTTTTGACCAATCTCTTTCACACGTTTATTTGGGTCATAGTATATCATGTTTTATCTGATTCCAAAATCTCACAGACGCAAGCCTTGTTGAGGATGATTAACATTATATTTTACTGTAAACATTTGTCACGACTGCTTCTGGATGAATATAATCTCCAAGCAATCAGATCATAACGCATCATCATTCATGGGGTTGCTCTTTAAACCAAGGCCAATCCCTCGAGCTGAATCAGGTGAACGTGCAACCCATGTTTTCCATCAGTACTTTCCCGGTAAAAGTTTCTTACATTTGTAGTAGATATAGTATTATTCGTAATGATTCATTCGCGTAATACATATGGCTAAAAGAACATAATATAAAAGAACCTTAGACACAAGATTTAAGCATAGCCTGCCGTAATCTCTCAAAAAATTTAAAACACTATACTCTTCAACTAAATTTGATATTCGAGTTGTTTGATCGTATTCCCTACGTCATAAAATAGTGTGACAAGTATGAATTAAATCTTAAACAGCCTTGGTAAATAAGTCGGAAGACACGTAGCCATATTCTTTACAAGAAACCTAAGAACTACACAACGTGGCAAGAATCTAAGGTCTCTGCAAGCTCTAGTTGCTTCCAGCTCGCTCTCTTCCCTCTCGCAAAGTTACTCTGTCATCTCGTAATTCTCAACAACTCTCCTTCCATAGCCATCGGTCAGGTCTCATTTTTCTTTTCCTCTTTTAACATTACTTGGTGTTTTATTATTACAATTATGGTTTTCACTTTCTAACTCCTTTCTACCCAATATTCTATAAACTGCTAATTCGTTTTCTTCAGAAGTTAACAAGATTATTACCCTTGTGTAAATTCAAGTATAATGATTATAAATTTATAATTAAGGAGCGAAATAGAATAGAGAAGAACAAGGGAAAGGAAAAGGATGCTTGTTTTCGTAGTTGATTTTGTATTTTTTTTTTCTGTTAGTGAAACTATTTCTTTTCCATTCTGATTGATTATATTAACTTTGATGGTGAGAGAATGACGCGGTAAATTAATTTAGCAGAAAATTAAGAAAAATGGGTGGCAGTGGCACTCCTAAGAAAACGATAACACATGCAGCATACAAGGGTCCGAGTGTAGTAAAGGAGATCGTATATGGAATAAGTCTGGGGCTTTTGGTTGGAGGATTGTGGAAAATGCATCACTGGAACAACCAGAAGCGAACCAGGGAGTTCTACGATCTCCTTGAGAGAGGTGAAATCAGCGTAGTGGTGGAAGATGAGTAGACTTTTATTAGTTTATGTCTCTCTCTGTACTAGTTTCCTTTCCTTAAGAATGCTTGCCTACTACCTTTTAGTTGTCTGAACTGCAGACTGATGTTATGGTATTAAATTGCAGTAGGGAAAATTTACTTTTATATTTCGTATTTACAATCTTTAGATGTTTGTGTATTGTTTAGTGTAATAATTATACAAGAGATGTGTTGCAACTCGAATTCGAATTGCTCAACTGACCACAAAGGGGTCAAGCTTTCATTTCATTCATAGATGATCTCTTTACAAAATACAACGAATAGTATTTATATTTTCCAGAAAATAGAAATGACAAATGAACAAATGAAAAAATGACATGTGTTCCTTCTGTTGTAACTGAATAGAAATATTGTTAAAAATTCCCCAATGCTCCTCAACTTCTACAAAAATGCAATTTGATCCTCTCATTAGGCTCCACATGTAACAAGATGGGACCATACTATAGTAAATTAATTAATTGTATGTGCGTTTAATACGAAAAGGCAGGCAACCTAGTTGGTCTCTATGCATTTAATTTCGACAATGACATGAGAACAAATTTCTTTGCCGGAAAATCTTGCATTTGAACTAAATGTAGAAAACAGTTCCTCCAACTTTATCTTGGTAGGTCCTGATCCTGGTCCCTAATCGGTTCTAACAAATTCCTTCACTTTTTGACATAATTGCACCTGGAATAGGATACATTATATCAATATAATCTCATTTCGGGTCGGGTTTAACTTGACTTCTCGATGATCCCATCTAAACTGGGAAGGCTATAGGAACCAGAGGAAGAGTCGGAAGCTCCAACTTTTGTTGCTGTGTTAAATACGGTGCTCATTGTGCTATAAGACTTTTTGAAGCTTTCTGCCCCTAGCATACCCGTATTTGTAATAAAAGGTGGTTGATTTGGCATGGGAAGCTCGCAGTCCTCTTTGCTTAACATCTCGACCACTTGTGCCATGGATGGTCTCAAGGCAACTGACGCTTGTGCACACAGAAGCCCAATTTGAAGCACTCTGGACACGCTTTGTACTGGGAAGTCATCTCTCAGGCAAGGATCAACAGCATCAAGCGGTCTGTTTGATCTGTAGAGTTGCCATACCTGAGGCCAAAAGATGGAAGCTTTTTAGCTAAAAATTGTTGAGGCATTTCCTGATAAGTTTAAAGATGAGAATGGTTGTGGGCTTGCCATCTGTAGAAGTGATGCAGAGTCCTCTGCCAAGGCATTGCATCTCTTGCCACTGACAATCTCAAGAACGAGTACTCCATAACTATAAACATCGGCCTTGTCAGTGAGTTGTCCTCGTATGAGGTATTCTGGAGCCATGTATCCTCTGGTTCAACAAGACGGAAACAAACTTATATAATATAGTACGAGGGATACTTCCATTATATGAATTGAAAAGAATAGAAGGCTTACACTGTCCCAGCGATTCCGGTGCTGAGGTGAGTCTTATCAGGACCAAAGCACCGAACGAGCCCGAAATCTGCAATCTTGGGAGTGAGAGTCTCATCAAGAAGAACATTGCTGCTTTTGATATCTCTGTGGATTATTCTTACTGGTGAGCCTCCGTGTAGATATGCAAGCCCCTCAGCTGTTCCAACAATGATTTCGAACCTTTCCTCCCAATTTAGACTTCTGTTTTTGCTCTTATCTGCACTAATTAAAAGCCATCACAGCCAATCTAAAATTGTCAATTGGGATTGCGTTAGTCTGTCAAAACGTAAAGAGATCATGGCAAAGATTTCAGTCCTAAATGAATCTGAAGTGATGCGAAGGAGAAGCAATTACCAAAGAGCAGCAGATCAAGGCTCTTGTTGCAAACATACTCGTAAACCAGTAAACTCTCGGGGCCTTCAATGCTACAACCCAACAGTTTCACAAGATTCTTGTGTTGGATTCCACTGATCAAATTCACTTCATTGAAGAAGTCATCTACCCATTGCCTTGTATTGAAAATTAACCTCTTTACAGCAACCGTTTGACCATTTGGCAGAGTCCCCATGTACACAGAACCAGCTCCTCCTTGACCTAATCTCCTTGATGGACTGAAGTAATCTGTTGCCTTCTCCAGAGTCTCATACTTGAAACTCAAACTAGATTTATTGAAACTGATCGAAAGCTTTCCAAGATTGTTGCGCTCTACATAACATGGAAAATATTAAGAACAGAAGTTCAGAACAAGAAAGCATTTTCTTTCTTATTATCTAAAGAGGTGAAAACCTATATAAATTGATATCTTTCTGATTTACTCTAAATGACAAATTGAGCATAATTATATACCATTTCTAATCTACTGTTCCTCATCATCACCGTGAACATGGTACTATTACCTTCTCTGATTCTGGATAATCTTATGTAGCTAGCATAGGTTGCAAAGATGGAGAGCATCAAGAATGCAGCTACCGCTAGAACAACTGCAATGGTCACTCCTAAACCAGAAAACCCTGAAAGATCAAGGAAGTGTTCGTAACTCAATGATTCCCTTTTGTAGTTCAATTAAACTGGAAGTGTCAACTCGGCAGAAGTCAAAGCAAAGGAAAACGGCGATTTTTTTCTAATGGAACTCACCATGTCCGTTTTCTAAATATCCTCCTTCATTGTAGAACTTCTATGTGGAGTACCTCAAGTAACACCCTGCATTCATACCTCTTCCTTCTCTATTTGGCAGACAACTTTTTGCAGCCTTCCCTGCCATTTCCAAACACTCTCTGCAACCTTCTTTTCCAACACTGTCCCAGCACTGAGCCAAGGCATAAACTTTACCGCTCCGCACCACACCAAACCCTCCTTTTTCCACAGCTTTACTCGTTACGTTAGCAATTGCATATCCAACATAAGTAACAAAGTCTGACTTCTCAATGCCGTCTCTAATACTCTGTACACTCTCGTTACTACACTTTGCCGTGTCCATGTCAGAGGACACAGACTCCTGAAAGAAGCTGTAGTTGTCATAACGTAAGAAGCAGCCATCAAAATAGATGCGACCTGATACAGAAGGAAGACAACGAGGAAGTTTGGTGCGAGAAGAAGCGTAACAGAGGAGGCAATCAGTTTGAGAGAGATCAAAGTGGCACTGTGCCAAGGCGTAAATAGGAACAGTAGAGTTGACATGGTAGGTGGCGAAATGGGCATCGTTTATGAGCTTTGACAGAGCTTCCATTTCCTTAACAAAAGTTGGCACGAAGCTAGCAGATTTAGCTGGTGATGGCCTTGAAGTGCCGCAGAAGAGACCAGACTCTGTAATTCTGGGATCAGACACCGTGAAAGAGACAAGAAAGGTGTGAACGACAGCAGAAAGAAGCCATCTTAGAGCTGAGTGATGCATGGAAGCTCTGATGTTTAGTGAAGCTTCAATCTCTCTGTCTCTATACCTCTGTGTATCTCCGACTTGTGTGGGTTGTGCGAATTGGCAAAGCAGCAAATATTGATAGGGGGTAAAGAAGATTTGCAATTTGGTTTTGTCTTGTTTCTGTTTCAGTGGTTTCAGGTCTCTTTTCTCCTTACATTCAGCTACCTTCCAGCTCTAATGAGTGACTTTTGAGGAAGATCATATCGGATTTTACAGCAATGTTAAAGTTAATAAGCATATACTTAAAACTGACTAGCAGATTGCGGCATAAGTATATATATTATAACAATAAATAAATATTACATGCTATAATCAACTTCAACTATGTGTGAAACGACTTATGCAGGTGAAGCAGAAAGCCATGTTTGGTTGCTGGAAGTGGAGGCAGGTGTAGAGTACGGCAAGTCCACCTGGCACGTTGCGAAGCACATTAATTCATTAACTAAAAACGGCCATCTCGTGGGCCCTCTTTCTTTCACATTGATCTATCTCTAGAAGAAGTCGGCAGCACTGTATATCTGTCTCAAGTTTGATTAATTAGTCGGTTGAACCAACCGTTCGATGTAATTTCCATGTCGTCTAATGATGGCAACGGGGCGAGTATGGGGCGGGTATGCCATCCTCTGTACCCGTCCCATGATCCTGCCCCCACCCTCATACCCGCCCCTATCTCCGTCGGGGATTTGTTTGGCACCTCCATACCCGTACCCGTTAGGGGTTTGACCCTCATTAGGTACCCGTTTACCCGCCTCTTTTTTTTTTAAGATAAGCTTATTTAATATGAATGGACTATTTGTTTTTCTTTTAAA
>JANVCQ010000008.1:10184906-10210084 GCA_025531925.1 Erythroxylum plowmanianum | reverse complement strand
GACTGGGTGAACCATCGATGATGGTCACTCACTGAGTTCGCAAAACTCACCCAAAATTTGCAATTATTTTTCAGGACCCAGAAGAATACCCCGTTAGGCAATATAACAATCGCCTGTGAGTGAGAGAAGAGGTTGGAATCAGTTCGCGTCTGCATTAGTGTCTGATAACTTCTGTGTAAAATTGTATTTTCTGAATTTGTGTACAATGATTAGGTCATTTTGTAAAGTCAATGGATTGAATTAATTTGTAATTATGAAAGGGGCCCCCATGGTCATTGATTTTCGCATAGTGTATGTTTATGTTTTCAAAAGAAAATTTATATTGAGTTTTGACTGAGTGACGTAGCACGCCACCCTCGCAGGGCACGGACTCAGATATCACCATCGATGTCGAGTTTGAGTCATGCAGGAGTGGGGTGTTACATTACGTGCACGTGTATTTATCATAACCTAACCCGTGTATACCCATAAATAGTAAATACACCCAAATAAATTGAATACAACACTACAAATATACCCAACAAATAATATTGAATACTATACTGCAACTTGAAAAGAAACAAGACAATAAATGCAGAATAAAAGAAATAAGGAAAGAATGCACCTAGAAAAATTTGATAATAGAGTTCGGTCAATTGTGCCTACGTCTCTGGAGTACCACTTAAATGGCCCGCTTTTATTTAATGTGGGAGAAGAGATACAAATTTGGGATGATTACAATAGGAGGAGAGAGCTCCTTTTTATAACTACTAATCCCTTGCCCCCCTAAAATATAGTATTCAATATAACAAAAATTACAAACAAACCAAGGACGAACCTTTAACTCTGATACCACTTGTTGAAAAAATAGGGTAATTTTTTTCCTCTAAGGTAAACAACTAGTGAAGTGAACCGGTTCTGTAATATCTAGGAAAGACAGCCAAATGGACTCCTAAGACAGTATTACCATTCCACATAAAGTCCCAGAAAAGGGCGGAGGGTCACAAATGGTCCTACTTAAAACCCGACTTCTTAGACAGAAATTACGTGCACGTATATTTATCACAACCTAACCTATGTATACACACGAATAGTAAATATACCCAAATAAATTGAACACAACACTACAAATATACCTAACAAATAATATTGAATACTATACTACAACTTGAAAAGAAACAAGACAATACACGCGGAATAAAAGAAATAAGGAAAGAATGCACCCAGAGAAATTTGATAATGGAGTTCGGTCAATTGTGCCTACGTCTCTGTAGCACCACTCAAATGGCCCGCTTTTATTTAATGTGAGAGAAGAGATACAAATTTGAGATGATTACAATAGGAGGGGAGAGCTCCTTTTTATAACTACTAACCCCCCCCAAACACATAAACTTTCGATGTGGGATTGAAAAGGTATCAAATAGTAACATATCTTATAAAGGATGTAATTAATTTATAACAATTATTGATGATTACTCAAAGAAAGTACAATGTATTTTCAAAAATCAAAAGAATGAAGTGTTTGCAAAATGGATGAATAGAACACTTAAACAACATGCTTGATGCGTGCATTTAAACACCTGCAAAATGGATGAATAGAACACTTAAACAGCATGCTTGATGCGTGCATTTAAACACCAAACTATCAAAACAATTTTAGGTTGAAGTGGTTAACATTTATTCTGATCTGGTGAATAGATCTTCATCAAATACAATAGATTTTAAACCTCCTCAAGAAGTATGATACATTTCTTTCTGTAGTTATTCTAGCTAGCATGAGAATATTTGGTTGCCCTGTATAACTCATGTTAATGATGGTGAATTGGAGCCTTGTAAAAATTCAATTAAGGTTATCCAATTGAAACATTTGTTTATAAGATATTATTTTATGTTGATTTAATTCTTTTAAGATAAAATTTGTTCTCTTTAATAATTTAAGGGTTAATTACAAAAAAAAGTCTAAATTTTTGTCAAATTTTTAATTTTAACCTGAACTTTAAAAAATAACAATAAAATGCGCAAAGGTTCATTTTTAAATCTAGCTCAAACTTCAAAAATCGCAATATAATTTTCAAACTTTTAATTTTCTTCAATTCTAGCCCGACGTTATCTATTATTCTCTTGATGCACTCAGCCCTTTGTTTTCTGTTTGTTCTTCTGATGTCTCAAACTACTCTCGCATTTTAGCATACTGCATCAGTAAACTCTTCGTTTTTAGTTCGTTCTCCTAATGTCCTTAATGTGAGGGTGAGTTGCATAATCTAAAAATCAAAGGGTGAGGGTGTCAAAAGAAAAAACTGAAAACGAAAAAAAAAACTAAAATCAAAGTATAAGATCATCAGGGTTAGGTAATCTGATTTATGTCATTTTTAAACTTAACAGAAATACTAGCATTGAGTTATAATTGAAAAAAATTGAAAGTTTGATAATTTTATTGCTACTTTTTGAAGTTTGGGATAGAATTGAAAAAATTGAAAATTTAGACATTATATTGCTACTTTTTAAAGTTTTAGATATAATTAAAAAATTGATGAAAATTTGAGCTTTTTTTTGTAATTAACCCATAATTTAATTTAAGATTTCAATTCATATCTTAATAAACTACCCTATTCATTTTGCATATAAGCAAATTATTTGCATTTATGTAAATAATTTTTACCTTTTGTAGGTGTAATATATAAAAATTATTTTTGAAAAAATAATGATAAATTACTTGGAAATGCGTTTTTATCTATTTTTAATGATATTCAAAAAATAAAATTTGATTATCATAAATTATTTCCAAATTTCCTAATGTTTGTACCTAAAGAAACATCAAATTATAAATATATAATTTTAAACCTATCTAATATTTTATTCCACATTTCAATTGCATTTTAAATAGGAATAGTTTAATATTAGTCAATTTAAATGTATAAAAGAACATGGTAATAAATTGCATTCAAACCTTTTAAGAAATGTTTAGATAAGTTGATGTTATTATAAATGATTGCAAATTGGTCATCAAATTAGGTTAATGAAACTCAGTATATGTTAATTCTTACTAACTGGGTCAGTTAATTTAATTTATATAACATTACAATTGAATAATCTAAATTTACTAAAAATTATTATAATTTAAAAGTTTTAAATATTGATTTAATATGTAGTTTACATTTTAACTTTTACTTACCGTTATGTCATGGTAATACTTTTACACGTTATTCATAACACTACAATTAGCTACTTGATAAAGGAAGGACTTCTTTTTTTATTAATTAAAATTAATTATTTTAAAATTTAAAAATAAGATTTATCTTTTGAGGGACAGAAATATAATTAATATGAAATATATTTAGAAATTAAAAATACAGATAATTTAGGATGTGCATATTGGAAATTACTCTGAAATGTAATAAAAATCATAAGAATTAATTTTAGATATTATTTTTAAAAGTGAGAGACAAATAAATAACCAAGATCATGGCCATTTCGTTAAAGAAAGGCTCCAGAGCGAACTTGAGGGACGGTCACGATTGACCCAACTTCAGGCAAGTCCGATGCAACCTCCCGCACAACGCCAAACACACCCATCCTTCCTAGTCAAGCCGTACTGAAACTAACAAGCGAGGCAAATCGTTTCTTTAAGTAGAGAAAGAAACAAAGCAAGCAAGCTCCGTCTTTTAGACCCCAACTCTCCGACGATCGGATGCTGCGGGCCACCACCGGCCACCGTATCGGCGCCGCCATGTTATCGTTGAAAACCTCCACGGTGCTCAAGCTCCATCGCTCCAACTCCTGTAACCGTTTCAATGACGGCGGCTCTAGAAATTGCGTTCGTTTCCCTACCCAGCTTACTCGCACGGTTTCGCTTCGGTGTTTCGCTTCCTCTGGTGGATTTGATCGGGTTAAGGTGGAGAATCCTATCGTTGAGATGGACGGTAATAGCAATATACGTTGTCGTGTTCTTTTTGTTTTGCGAAAAGTGGAGAGATTTTGAGATAAACTACGAGTATTCGTGTAGCCTTAGGGTTTCATTTTAATTGAAAGTAGGATTGAACTTTTGGCTCGTTATATTTTTTATTTTGACTACGGGAGTTTCTGGAAAAAATTAAAGGAGGTTAATTTCGTTGAATATTTTCCTTTTCTTTTTTGTAATGCTTTAATTGTTACTTGATCATTAGGTGATGAAATGACGAGGATTATTTGGAAAATGGTGAAGGACAAGGTACACTTTTCGCGTTCTTCCCTTTCTTATTCTTCTTGGTACTTAAGTTTGTAAGTTTATATAGCGTATTTTAGCTGGATAGATAGACTCGTTTGCTTCGTATAAAACATTAGGTTTGTTTGCCAATTGCAGCTTATATTTCCTTACGTGGAACTGGATATAAAATATTTTGATTTGGGGATACTGAATCGTGATGATACTGATGATAAGGTTACCGTTGACAGCGCACTGGCTACTCTTAAGTAAGTATTTGGACTGACTATCTGTTTACGCAGTATTGTAAGATTCTTAAATTTGATTGCTTCTTTTTTGTTTTTGTATTGTTTAATGTTTAGACGAGAGAATAGATGGATAGGTGGACATGATTTTAGATGTATAGCTTCCGTGTATGTTACATTTTTGGACAGGCTTTATGCAGGGTTCTGGTGCGTTTTGTATATGTTATTTCTATCATTTCATGGCGTTTAGTTTTCCTGAGACATGTATGCCAGTGTGCACAGAGACTTGATAATAGAGGTGAGGAATGGAAATGGTGTCGAGTACTAATTACAGAGAAAAAAGAAAGAAAGAAGAATTGAATAGTTAGTTTCTTTGGGAAACAACAAACCTGTAATCTTACACAGGATGGTGGACAATTCTAAGTTGTCATGTTCATTCTTTGGTACTTTACGTGCTGCAGGTACAATGTTGCTGTTAAATGTGCAACAATTACTCCTGGTCAGTAACTTCTGTTCTTTTATGGCTTTCCCATGTTCCGTTCTTCTCATTTTAATTTTTTCATTTCTGATTTTACCATTTCATAGAATATATGGTAGGAGTTGCTAATTCTGTTATGCTGATTTTAACCAGATATAATTATACAGATATGCAATTTCTGTTTTTAATTTAATTTATTTTTTCAGAATAAAATTTTTCAGTTTGTATTCTACATGAGCAACCTATTAATTTATTGCATTCTCTGCAGATGAAAAAAGAGTTAAAGAATTTGGCCTGAAGTCGATGTGGAGGAGTCCTAATGGCACAATTAGAAACATCTTGAATGGTTTGTATTTGAGGAATGCTTAGTATATCCATTCTTTGTGAGACAAGTTGTGATAGTTATACAAACAATTTGGTTTTGACTTCATGAAAAATGAATATGTTGATAATTTGGTTGCTTTGCTGGTGAAAACTACAACAGAATGAAAAATTTGCCACATGAACAGCATAGATATGATAGTCTATAGGATGGAGGAACAGCATTCTTTATTTTTCCAGCGATTAAATTGTTCTTCTATTCAACTTTAAAAGAGGTATATGTCAATAGGCAATACGTTTGTTTGTTTGCTGGAAGAAATTCCCTTATTTGGTCTCTCCTCTTAAGTAGTTTGATACAAGTTGACTTTCTTTATGAAGATAACTTATTATCTGTGATTTCCAAGCCAAAGTGGACTGATGTATAGAATGTCTTGAAATTTGTATATTAAATGGTGAAGAGCACATATTTGGCATTGGCAACTGGAGTTAAGGATAAAGTCTAATGTATTAGTATTTTGCACTTTTGTCCAATGAGGGATTGTCTTTCTTTTTTCAGGCACTGTGTTTCGTGAACCTATACTCTGTCGGAACATTCCGAGAATTGTTCCTGGTACTGCTTAGTTCCTGCTGTATGCCCACTTTTTTATTAAGTATCATGAAGCACCATTCCATGCTTAGAACCTATTACACAGGTTGGAAGAAACCCATATGCATTGGTAGGCACGCATTTGGTGATCAATATCGGGCTACAGATGCAATCATTCAAGGGCCTGGGAAACTTAAAATGATTTTTGGTAAGATGATCTTAACAGTATAAGAGAGACAGAACTCCTCTACTTTCATCTTCTTATTTTCTTTTTTCTACTTACTGAGTTTATTTTCCAATTTCTCAGTTCCAGAAAATGGTCTCACTCCAATGGAGCTTGATGTTTATGATTTTAAAGGCCCAGGCATAGCACTTGCAATGTATAATATTGATGAGGTTTACTTCACTACATGCTATTTCTAAAATTTGGATTTTTTAAATTGTGATTATTTGTTTAAGATTTGTTATTTGAATTGATCAGTCTATTCAAGCTTTTGCCGAATCATCAATGTCATTAGCATTTGCAAAGAAGTGGCCTCTCTACTTGAGCACTAAAAACACAATTATGAAGAAATATGATGGCAGGTAATTTATTATCATTGTAATGATCTTCTTGTACAGAACACCAGTTAAACTCAACTGGGTTTTTTTTCATTTCAATAAAACCTCCAATTTTTATTATAAGAGACCATGTACTGAAGTGTTCATATTTATGGTGTTTCTACAGATTTAAGGACATATTCCAAGAAGTTTATGAAGAGAAGTGGAAGCAAGACTTTGAAGATCATTCCATTTGGTATGCTTATATTGATGGTTAAGTTATTGCTATGTGTTACGCACTCACTTAAGCATTGATGGAAGTTCTCATGTACAGGTATGAGCATCGATTAATTGACGACATGGTTGCTTATGCACTAAAAAGTGAAGGTGGATATATCTGGGCCTGTAAAAACTATGATGGAGATGTGCAAAGTGATTTGCTTGCGCAAGGTGCTGTAGTTGCTTGGTATCACTATTTCTCCATTTTTAAGCCCGTAACTATTTTAGTATCAGTGTTTACCATTCTTGTCACTAATGATTTACAGGATTTGGTTCACTGGGACTTATGACATCTGTGTTGGTTGGTATTCAACTCTTTTTTCTTCCTTTTTTTTCCTTCAAACGTTGCTGCCAACTACTTTGAATTTGTTATTTGGTGATATTTATTTATCTCCTGCTGGCTTGCATAATGAACAGTTATCATCTGATGGAAAGACCCTGGAAGCTGAAGCAGCTCATGGGACGGTAACTCGACATTTTCGGCTGCATCAGAAGGGACAAGAAACCAGCACAAATAGCATTGCTTCAATATTTGCATGGACACGAGGGCTTGAACATAGGTAATTTGCGCAGTTTGTGTTAAATCAGAAATTTTTATTCTTCATCTTTGTCACTTACTGGCACCCTTCGTAATCTCCTTTTCTCTCAGGGCCAAACTGGATAAGAATAAAAAGTTGCTCGATTTTGTTCACAAGTTGGAAGCTTCATGCATTGAGACAGTAGAAGCAGGAAAAATGACCAAGGATCTTGCCATTTTAATCCATGGTCCGAAGTGAGTAGAAATTCTCTGTATTTGGTTTTATGTTATGTTCCAGATTCACCTTTTATTCATTGTTTTGCATGCAGTGATTTGCTTTCATTATGTAAAGCATCTTTTAAGCAGGAGCATTAATCCTTCGTAAAAATTTGTATGTTATTAGCAGGTTCCGATTAGAGCTTCAGGCAAGTCCTTGTAACTTTATTCTGGCTTTAGGTTTGTTGATTAGTAAGGATTAAATGCATATGGATTGTATCTGATGGCCTAATTCGCACTCTGGGTCAGTTTTGGGGAATTAAATCTTTTGTGTCCATAACCTTACTCCAATCCTGCTCCAGATAATGTCCATAACCTTACTCCAATCCTGCTCCAGATAATGTCCATAACCTTACTCCAATCCTGCTCCAGATAATCCCATCCACGCAAATATGTGGGACCCATAGGACTGTGTGGATGAGATTGTTTGGGGACAAGGTTGGTATAGAGTTATGGGCAGAGGATCTCGTTCCCAGTTTTGGAGGTAACTGCATTTGTTAGAAAGTGAAATGGTTGAAATAAAATCCTGGCTTGCCCTCGCTTCATCTCTCACTCTGCATCTCCTTTTGGTGGCAAATTGTCTGCAGCTTCATTAGTACGTCACGTTGTTGTTAACTACCAATATTCTGCTGATGAATGTAGGGTATCACGGGAGTTTTACTTGAACACTGAAGAATTCATTGATGCAGTAGCACAAAATCTGCAGTCAAAGCTTCGGGAACCCGCTGCTGTTTCAGTAGATATTTCTTAGTCAGATTATCATGTTCGAGATTCTGTTTCATCAAAACCATGCGATCTGGTGAAATAATCCTTAATTTTGTTTAACAAAGTTGATTAGATAAGGCTCAACATTTTCCAAGCAATATACTTGGATGGCTTGATTCTTTAGAATCTCCGTTGAGGGTTGACCTTAGTCTACAGAAGGCAATATCAAGTGAACTTACAAATTGTTCTTATATTTTCACTCCCCAATTGTATATGAGATTAAGATAAGTACAAGTGCATTAATTACTGCCTTTGAATCTTCCATCAGATTACTTACCTTGTTGTTGTCTATTACTAAATAAAACACGGTTGGATCAATTTTATGAATGATACTTTTTGTGTTGTTAATAATGATTCTTTTCCTGGGTTGTTAATATCTAAATGATTCTTTTTGTGTTGTTAATAATGATTCTTTTTCTGGGTTGTTAATATCTTTTCTTTTTATTTTTTTTCTTCTTTCTCATTTCTTTTTTTATGGTCAATGCTGCTAGGAAATATTGAATTATGGGCCTAAACATGTTGAGATCTTTTTAAGTTTTATCATGATATATTGGATTTTCAGAGAATTTCATATTGGAATCCCAATTTGAGATTTTCTGGTACGTGCGACATCATTCTTGTTTCTTAAAGAAATGTATTGGAGTTGAGCTTTTAAGCTTGACCCGACCCATTCGAACTTTTGGCCACTTAGAATTCGATAAAAAGCATATCTTGATCTTATCAAAATTTCGTCCAGACTGATTAGGTCTAGTCTCAGGACAAGCACTTTAGGCCCAATTAAGTTTAAAGCTAGATTTAGGTTTGAAATTTTTGGGTGTGTTAGATCTGAATGTTTGGACCTGAGCCTATCTAACCATTGTCAATAGCACCCAAAATCTCCATAATATATTTGTTCTTCCTCTCAATGAATGGGTTGTAAGCTAAAACCAAGCACTATACTTCAAGAAGAAAAGAATGTAATGTTTGTTTGTGTTCACACCTTAAAAGGGATATGCTTTGAGCTTTGAAGACGAAGGAAATAAGGTGCAAAAAGGATTGATAGAGTGGACTGGGCTAAGGACTATACCCAATATATTCATTTGTGGGAAGCACATTGGCGTTTGTGTTGGTAAGGCTTTGGCTTCCAATAAAAATTTAAGCGTTCTCATTAGTTCCCTGCCAATGGACCCGTGTATTTGTTATGTGGATACAACTGCCTAGCATAAGGATGGGAAGCTTGTTTTATTCCTAAATAAAGTTGGTGCAATTGCTAAAGCTTAAAGGCCTTTTGTTCTGTTGTTTATTTGTCTACTAATATGTATTTTCATGTTGTTTCCATAAGTTCTTTCTCACTAAAACTTTAAACCCAGCAGTAAGATGTGATTGTAGACATCTGTAAGATGTGATTGTAGACATCATCATGTGCCAAAGGATGTTTTTCTCTAAAGTACAAAGATGAAAACATGGGTAAAAACACGACTAGAACACTCGCATGTTGAAATGTTATAGGATTTTTTAAAGGACACATTTTCATAAAATTTTTAAAGCCAACTCATTTTCATTTTTTTGTACTTTGTTAGTGCTTAGATTCACAATAAAATCCCAATTAAGATTTATTTTGTTATGGATTTGAAGTTAAAAAAAAGTTGAAACACTTAAAATTTTGGCACTGATCATCTTATGTAAATCTTTCAGATCGGCTAAACCCCATTGAACCTAATTATTTTTCTTGAATCCTCAGCAAGTTTTAGTTTTCTACAATTATCTATCTGATTCAAAGTTAAAAATGCATCTTGCACTATGGGAGCATTACTCTGCTTTTAGACAAGAACATCAAAACAAGACAAAAAAGGGTCTAATCTTAAAGTTGATTTCAAGAGAAATCCCTTTGTTCACTAGAATCTATAAGAACTGAAGCATAAAGAGGTTCTTAAAGAAGTATCTGAAGGTCTCTCTTCAAATCCTAAGGACACTAAGTTAGCTGCAATGTGATGTTTAGTAGGTTAAGACCTCTGGCAAGACTTCATGCGCTATGTGAGTTCTTGCTTGCCACTGCTTAGGTTGCTAACGTCTGAAGAGGATTTTCCAAAAACAAACGAATAAAAAAAAATTATTTTAATTTTAAATTAATTATATGATATATGCACATGTGGATTCCGTTTATAAAATGATTATACTACTGTAATACTTCATGTTTGTCATTACTTAAAAATGGAGTTAACTATAAACTATTTTTACAATAAATTGAAAATTTGAATGTATAATTACTTCAATCAATACTTTTAACAAGTATTGTAAACTTATATAAAGTTCAAAATTTTTATTATAGCTTATCCTATTTAAATTAACTTAAATTTGTTAAGGTCCATGTCGAGTAAGATTTATACTAGCTAGGATTTAAATATAAATATATTTTTGTAAACTTACCATGTTAAGACCTATAATTATTATTATTGGATACTGAAAACCAACAACTCTTACTTTCGAAAATGTAGGGCCCATTAAAGTTGACTACTTTGCATACAATCTTTTTAAGAAAAATGATTAAATTGGATTTAATATTTTTACCAAAATTTAATTTTAATTTTAAATATTTAGATACGCTAAAAAGGAACTTTACTTTACAAACATTCAATTTAAACCTTAAATTAACATTTTCATTATTTCTTTGTTACCAAAAAATACATTTAACATTTTCTATGAATATCTTTTCAGATTTATACCTTAAAAACCAAAAAAATAATTATCTTGTTTCTCTCTCTCTTCTTCTTTTCGTTTCTTTCTGTTATCTTCAAGTAACATATTACTAGCCATCAGCCATTCATTTCTACTAAAATAGAAAAGCACTAGATAACGAGACCCATAAATAAACAAAATAGAAAGTTAAAGATAAAGCGATTAAACAATTCAAAAGCAAATTTATCAGACCGTTAAAGCAAACATGGAATAAACCATTATCCCATGCCAAGTAAAAGAATTGGTTGCAACGTATAAAAGAATGGGAACTTCGTTAAAATCCCATAAATAAAGATTTCAAGGATAGTATCAATTATCTAATAACTAGGATGGCGCTAAGATCCCAATCCCTAGGTTAACATTGAGGCCCTTCACCTAGGGTAGTCCGAACAACCATCTACATGAGATAATATGGAGACCTCCCTAATTACAGAAAATAACACAAATACCCCGACGATATTGGATAGAATAAAGAATAATTGTTGGAAAATTTTGGTAATTTTTCGCTCAAATTACAATCAGTGAAATTTATTGATTCTGTAATTCATAGGAAAGATTGTCAAACGGACTCTTAAGATAGAATTACCATTTCAAATAAATTTCCAGTAAAGCCTAGAGGGGTTACACGTGATCCTACTTAAAATCCAGACTACTAGACATAATTTATTTGCATAGTATATTATCACAACCTAGACCCGTGTATAAATCAACAACGTACAAGATAATAGAGTTATACACTCAAACTAATCGTACAAATAAGCCCAACAAATAAATATTTGAATACTATAAATGTGGAATAAATAAAATAGATAAGGAAAGAACACACCAAAAAATTGATAACAGAGTTCGACCAATTGTGCCTAGTCTCCAAGCATCACTTAAGGTAGCCTGCTCTTATTAAGAAGAGAATAATAAATTTGATATGTGTGCAAATTTTGAGTATATATCAAATTTTGGGATGATCTAGAATTAGAGGGGAGAAGTTCGTTTATAACTTGAAAAACTCATCCCATTCTCATCTCTCCCAATCATCATCATCATACCTCGAAAGTCCCGCAATGAAGCAGGGTCTAGGGGCCCTGATAGTATGCAGCCTTACCTCTACATTGTAGAGGCGATGTTTCCAGTAGGCCCACATGCATATGTGACATGATAATAGTGATGTAGGATACAAAGAATAAATACGTAAAGATTGAAAGTACATCCATATATATACCTGATGAATACCATAATCTGCTATTACCTTATACCTTGTCCAGACCAGCTTTTCCGGAGCGAGCTACTCTCAGAGTCTGCCCTGATCAATGTCCTAAAAGTGCGGCAATCCCATTGTATTAGGTGTCCATGTAAGGAATCTCCCCGTACACCTGAAAAAGAAACGAGGACTCTATGTTATGTCGTTTACCCTTATCTTATCATGCCAAACTGTTTTAATTCTAGCCACTGTGGCAGTGAGAGCCAACTCTGACATGTCTCCCTTGATCACCTCCCTCCAAGTCTTGTAAGGCCTCCCTTTTCGCCTCTTGTAGTCACAAAGATTTATTCTCTCGTCGCGTCGAACCGGAACATCACACGGCATCCTACTCACATGTCTAAACCACCTAAGCCTTTTCTCTCTTAATTTGTCGTTTATGCTAGCCACTTGTAGCTTGACTCGCACTACCCTATTCCGTATCCTATCTCTTTTGGTAATATCACACATCCACCTAAGCATACGCATTTCGGCTACTAGTAATTGTTGTGTATGTTTACGCTTAGTAGGCCAGCACTTTGCCCCATATAACATGGTTGATCGAATCACCATTCTATAGAACTTCTCTTTGAGTCATATAGGGACCTTTTTATCACAGAGAACTCCTGACGCACTCCGCCATTTGACCCACCCAGATTTAATGCGATGTACTATATCGTTATCGATATTACCATCTCTCTGGATGATGGATCCCAAGTATTTGAAACTCGATTTCTGTGGTATAATATCAGTACCAATTGCTACCTCCACCTCCTGCTCCCTCTGGCTCCCTGAAAAGGAGCATGCTAAATATTCCGTCTTGGTCCTACTCATTCGGAAACCTTTCGATTCCAACACTTCTCTCCAACGTTCTACCTTGCCATTTAACCCCTCCTTTGTCTCATCCACCAGGACAATATCGTCCGCAAATAACATACACCACGGTACCTCTCCTTGAATATGCTTAGTAAGTTCATCTACCACTAATGTGAACAGAAAGGGACTTAAAGCCGAGCCTTGGTGTAGTCCAACACGAATAGAGAACGCTTTTGTGTCCCCACCTACCGTCCGTACACTAGTCAATGCTCCTTCATACATATCCTTTATCACTTTGATATAGGTGCGAGGAATGCCCTTTGTCTCCAAACACCTCCATAAGAGTGCTCTAGGAACCCTGTCATATGCTTTCTTCAGGTCTACAAAAACTATATGCAAATCCCGTTTCCTTTCCCTGTAGCATTCCATCAATCTCCTCAGTAGATGTATAGCCTCTGTCGTAGACCTACCTGGCATAAATCCGAATTGGTTGTCTGATATCGAAATAGCTCTTCGGATTCTCCTTTCAATTACCTTCTCCCACAGCTTCATGGTATGACTTAATAGTTTAATGCCTCGATAATTGTGACATTGTTGAATGTCTCCTTTTGTCTTGTACAAAGGGGTTAATCTACTCAACCTCCATTCATTTGGCATCTTGGCTGACTCGAGGATCACATTAAAGAGCTGAACTAACCATGCAATACCCACAGCGCCTATTCACTTCCATACCTCGCTAGGGATCTCATCTGGCCCCTCAGCCCATCTGCTCCCCATCCCTCTGAGAACCTTTACAGTTTCTCCTTTCGTTATCCTCCCCCATGGGTTCCTGTTTTGATATAGGCTTGACACACGGGGTTCTCCCAACTCTATGTTAACTACTATGTCTTCGTTATATAGGTCGTAAAAGTATCTCTGCCATCGTTGTCTGATGGCTTGCGCCTCTGTAAGTACTATTCTTGCTTCGTCTCGGATACAACAGATTTGGTTGAAATCTCCCGTCTCCCAATATGGGATAGAAATTGAGCCACCAAAATAACAAATCTCCACCTTGCACAATTTCGAGTCCCACCAAATGCAAGCATCATTCATCCTCCCAATCAATCAAAACAATCTTTATAGTGCTTCCAATTTGCGACCTTAGGCGCTAACTCAAAAGTGCAAGATGTTGACTAAGTCTAAACAATGTTTAAACTTAGCTTTTGTCATCACCTTGGTTATCATATTTGTAGGATTCTCTGTAGTCTGTATCTTTTGGAGAAGTATCTCCACTTCTTCGAGAATCTCCCGCACAAAATGATAGCGAACGTCAATGTGCTTCGTCCTTGCATGAAAAAACTGATTCTTTACTAAGTGAATAACACTTTGACTGTCACAATACATGACAAGATGTTTTTGACCAACTCCCAAGTTTTTTAGTAAACCATGAAACCAGATCACCTCCTTCATAACCTCTATAATTTCCATATACTCTGCCTCTGTTGTAGACAAAGCCACTGTTAACTGTAAAGTGGACTTTCAACTAACTGGCATCTTAGCATAAGTGAATATGTAGTCAGTTGTAGATCGTCGCTTATACAAATTACCTGCATAGTCAGAATCACAATATCCAACTATGTATTGACCAAATGATTTATCCCACTCAAATAATAAGCCAACATTTATAGTATTTTGAATATACCGTAGAATATATTTCACAGCTTACTAATGAACCTTGCTAGGATCATGCATATATCTGCTCAAAACACTAATTGGTTGTGAAATATCGGGTCTCATATACACCATTGCATACATCAAGCTTCCTACTGCATTAACATAAGGGACTTTCGTCATGTATTCCTGTTCTTCATCTATCTTTGGAGATAACTGATTGCTAAGCTTCAAATGAGGAGCAAACGGAGTACTTAAAGGTTTTATATCTTTATTCATACCAAAACGTTGTAGTACTTTCTTCAAATACTGCTTCTGAGTCAGCCAAAGCTTGCCTTCCTGTCTATTTTTGCTTATCTCCATGTCAAGAATTTTCTTGGCTTCTTCCAAATCCTTCATCTCGAACTCTTCATTCAACTGAGCCTTCATTTTGTTAATTTCGTCTTGGCTCTTGGATGCTATTAACATATCATCAACATACAAGAGTAACTAGATATAGGACCCATCATGAAGTCTATGCAAATACACATAGTGATCGTATTTACTTCTTGTATACTTATAGCCTATCATGAACTTGTCAAATCGTTTGTACCATTGCCTCAATGATTGCTTCAATCCGTACAACGATTTATTTAGTTTACAAACCTAATTTTCTTTACCAACAACTTTGAATCCATCTGGCTGAGATTTATAGATTTCCTCCTCTAAATCACCGTGTAAGAATGCGATTTTTACATCAAGTTGAGCTAGCTCCAATTTCAACTGTGTTACCAAGGCTAACAGCATTCTAATGGAGGAATGTTTAACAACTGGATAAAATATCTCATTACAATCAACTCCCTTCTTCTGAGCGTAGCCTTTAGCTACCAACCTTGTCTTGTAACAAACATCATTCTTGTTAGGAAATCTTTCTTTCTTTGCAAATATCCATTTTTATCCAATTGCTTTCTTTCTCTTTTGTAGTTTTATCAACTTCCACATCTTGTTTTTCTCAAGGTATTTCTTCTCTTCTTCCATTACACCTTTCCATCTACCATTTTTTGTACTTCGGATGGCTTCTGAAAAATCGGATGGAACATCATCAACAATTGGAAGTGCATAGGCCACCATGTCAACAAAACGAGCAAGTTTATGATCTCTCATCTTTTCCTTCTAACGGCACTTGATTATGGCTACTATTGAGATTCTTGGGTCGGAATCTCTTCTTCATCTAACTCTTCTTCTAACACAGAAGAGTCACTGATTATGCTTTTTGCTGGGCTCACTATTATCTGTTCAAACTCCATTTGCTTCAGCGTACACTCCATCTGCTTTGACTTATACTCCACCTGCTTCAATGTACCATAAGTCTCTTCTTATGTCACCTTATTCAATATGGCAGATTCATCAAAGGTAACATCTCTATTGATGACAATCTTCTTTACCTCTAAACACCTAAGACGGTATCCTTTAACTCTAGCATTAAAGCCCATAAAAAGTGTCTTCTTTGCTCTTAGATCCAACTTTGACTCGTTAACGTGATAATATGTAGTAGAACAAAAAATATGCAAAGAATCATAATCTGTTACAGGTTTTCCAAACCATGCCTCTAATGGAGTCCTGCCACCAATAGCAGATGATGGCAACCGATTAACAAGATGTTGATTGTATGTCACTGCCTCGGCCTAAAACTTTTTGCCTAACTCAGCATTAGACAACATACATCGGACTTTCTCCACCAGTGTCCTGTTCATACGCTCCAACACCCTATTCTGCTGTGGTGTTTTTCTATCTGTAAAGTGTTGAACTATGCCAGACTCTTGACATACCTTCAGGAATGGAACACTCTTGTACTCTCCACCATTGTCTGTTCAGAGAACTTTAATCTTTCTTTTCATCTGGTTTTTAACTTGAGCTTTCCACTTAAGAAAAACTCCAAACCCATCATCTTTGTTCTTCATAGTAAACACCCATACTCTTCTGGAAAAATCATTAACAAAAGTGATCAAATATTGCCTACCTCCAAGAGATGGAGTCTTAGCAGGTTCCCACATATCTGAGTGCACATAATCTAAAATACCTTTAGTGTCATGGATGACAGTGCTAAATTTCACTCTTCCTTGTTTTCCCAAAATACAATGCTCACAAAATTTCAATTTGCAAATCTTTGTACCTTTCAATAATCCTTGATTGGCAAGAATTTGGAAGGATTTTTTACTAGCATGTCACAAATGCATATGCCACAACTTTGTTGCCTCTGCATCCTTCTTGCTACTAGAAGTTGCACCGCTACTGTCCCAATAACTATACTTTCTTGGTAGTAATACAGATTATTTTTTTCTTATGCCTTTCAACATCACAAGTGCTCCCGAAGTTGCCTTAAGAATTCCATTTTGCATCATCACAATTAGGCCTTTTGATTCCAAGGTCCCCAAAGAGATTAGATTCTTTTTCAAATTTGGCAAGTATCGAACATCCTTCAAAATTCTGGTGGATCCATCATGATTCCTCAGCTTGATTGAACCTATCCCAGCTATTTTACATGGATTGTCATTGCCTATGTAATCAACTCCACCATCAATTTCTTCAAAATCAAAGATCCATTCCCGGATGAGAAACGTATGATAGGTGCAACCTGAATCCAAAATCCACTTGTCTGAATGGAATATTGAAGGAGATACCACCAAAGAGACATCTGACTCTGCATCACTTTTACATTATGAAACATTTGCATCTTATGGAGCCTTCCCTTTCTTCTTCAACTTTGGACAGTCTTTCTTCCAGTGCCATTTCTCATGACAGAAAGCACACTCATCTTTGGCAACTCTACTTTTTGATTTGGATCTTCCTCTTCTCCCCTTCGACCAGCTCTGCTAACGACCTCTTGCCACAAATGCTTCATCTTTTGTAACCACTTTACTTTTCTTTTTATCTTGCTTTTGCAATTAATGACTATACAAAGCAAAACACATGGAATCTAAAGATACATTCTCCTTCCCATGAAGTAAAATAGTTTCTAAGTATTCAAATTCATCCAGAAGGGATGATAACAACATTATAGACAAGTCTTCATCTTCGAATTGTAACTCAAAATTCAACAAGTCTGCTACTAATTGATTAAACAAAGTGATGTGTTCATTCATAGTAGTACTTGGTCGGTATTTAAATTGGAACAACCTTTTCTTCATAAGGAGCTTATTCTGTTTGTGCACAGAAGTCTCACCTTTGAAAGCATACTTCTGCTCTCTAGATAATCATGATCAAATTGTTCCGCATGCCAACTGATTTATGATACTCCAATCCTCATCTTCTACATATTTTGGTTTCTTTTCTTCAATAACTATGTCAAGGCCCTATTGGAAAAGGGAATCTAGAACCTCGCTTTATCATATGCCAAAATGATCAGTACCGTCAAATATTTCCACCGCCGATTTCATATTTGACATTGGAATCCTCTGTCATGTAGATGAGGAAGTCGATGCCGCTTGTGTCATACTTGTTATATCCCTAGTTATTGGTGAATTTACAGGCGTCATTACAGACTCAAATAATAGTATTCAATATTACAAATATTACAAACAAACCAAAAATGAACCTTCAGCTTTGATATCACTTGTTGGAAAAATCGGGTAATTTTTCATTCAAATTACAACTAATAAATTTTACTGATTTGGTAATTCTCAAGAAAGACTGTCAAACGAACTCCTAAGGCAGAATTACCATTCCAAAGAAATTCCTAGTAAAGCCTGGAGGGATCATACGTGGTCCCATTTAAAAGCCATACTACTAGATGCAATTTACTTGCACAGTTATATTATTACAACCTAAACCCGTCTACAAATCAACAACGTACAAGAGAATATAATTATACACTCAAACTAATCGTACAAATAAACCCGAAAAATAAATATTTGAATTCTATAAATGCGGAATAAATAAAAGAGATAAGGAAAGAACATACCCAAAAATTGATAACGGAGTTCGACCAATTGTGCCTAGTCTCCGAGCATCACTTAAGATAGTCTGCTCTTATTAAAAAGAGAATACTAAATTTGATATATGTACAAATTTTAAATATATATCAAATTTTGGGATGATCTATAATTGGAGGGGAGGAGTTCTTTTATAACTTGAAAAACTCCTCCCATTCTCATCTCTTCCCAATATGGGATAGAAATTGAGGCACCAAAACAACACTAATGCCATGTGATAGAGCATATAATCTTTTTAAATGAGGTAACACATAGCTACCTACCTTTGGGTTTTTACAACATGACAATTTGATTTTGATTTGTCTCAAGACATAGACAAAGACATAGTGCTTCGCGGGTCTCATAAATTTGTTCAATCTTGATGTCGCTTTCCTTCTCTTTGCAAATCACAATAGTGTCTTCTTTTACTTTTGCAATGAACATGAAGATAACCATAGAAGATAGGGAAGAAATGTGAAGTTAAAAAGAAAGTACAAGAGATAGAAAGGAAAGGGAGGAAATAAAGATTATAATTTTTATTTTTAAATTTTATTAAATAAGATAGAGTTTAATATAAGATACAAATGCCAAATACAATATTTTGTAATTATAAAAAAATTAAAAAATTTAAATATGTCAAAATATTTGATTTTTTAAATTCTATTTTAATAAAAATGTTAAAATTTTAATTTCACTCTTTTTGTAAACCTTTTTAAATTATTGTTAGTTTATTTCACATTATTCTTTTCTTGCTACATTCTTTCACGTTAGAGCAAAAAATTAAATTTCGTACTGTACCGGCCGATATTAGCCAAAAAGGTACGAAATGCTAGTACTCGGTGCTAGCCGATATTATAAAATTCAAAATCTTTAGGGACTTATTTGCTAATAAAAATTCCTAACAAAATAAACCTTAGCACAAACCTTCCCATTTATGGCGATTTTGCTCTCTTTCCTCTTTACCTAGCCTTAGGTTCTCATTACCACCCACTATCCTTGCGAGTCATATCTTCTCCCGTCCCCGCTGTTGCTCCATCGTTGGACCACTTACCTAACCACTTGCTGCTAGCCAGCAGGCCCTCCACCTCTGGTCGGATCACTACTGCTCTCTCTAATTACACATCATTGGTCATTAGCCATTCGCTCCAAGCTCAAGTTTCCCTCCCCATTAGCCATTACCATTTGTCGCTATCGTGTGAACAATGAACAAATTGCAGTCTACAAGATTTTCAATTTTTCAGATCTAGAACCAAACCCGACCTGACCCTTAATTGCAAATTTTGCTTTTTTGTATGTTTTAAGTTGCTTGTTTTTGCTCTGAATTGTAATTGCATTGTGTTTTGGTTCTATCATGTGTGTTTTGTGAATGGTTTATAAAATATGTATTAGGCAATTTGAGTTTGAAAGTTGGAATTGTTTGTATGAATTGATTCAATTTCAATGACATCTAGGCATTGCAAAGTTATAAAGAAATGAGATCAAAATAATATTGACTATGAATTATGGAAGAATGTTTAAGTATTGTGATTTGTGAATTGTGTATAATTCAAGAACATGCCATATTATTTGTTATTTTATTATTCATAAAAAATAAGATTAAAATTCATTCATTAAGTTATTAATTAATTTATATGAAACATCAAATCTACTAATTATTGTTTGTATATAAAAAGTATTTAACATGTGGTTAATCATTTAAATATAAGATTTAACATATGTAATTAGGTTAAAAAAATTTAATGTTTTCATTTTTATACTATTTATTGTTGTAATTAGGACATAAAATTACAAATATTAATCTTATCTTATGAGTAGCAAATAAACTTTCATCATCTTATCTTATGGTTAGTTAAATACATAATAGAAAATTATATGTGAATTTATTAATTTTATTTTGACACATGTCTTCATTAACTGGAAGATTCAATCATTTCAAGAAGATTCAATGATCCAATTTGTGCTTGTGTAAGTTTGGTTCCCAAAATGAATAATCATATCATTTGTTTGTTGTAACAAGCATTTGAAGGTGGAGGAATCAACATATTAAAGAAGCATTTAGTTAGGGTAAAAGGAGATATAGAGCCTTGTTAAAAAGTGAGTTATGATGTGAAATGACAAATGAAGACTTTACTTGAAGAATATCAAAATGAGAAAGAGAAAAGGTAAATATTGAATTACCAAATTGGTAGTGAAAGTTCTTTTGTTGGTGTTTAGAATGATAGTGGGAATGTTGAAGGTGGTAGTTTTCCTACTCAATAAAAAGGAAATTTTGCACTTAATGTTAGGAAAAGAAGAAGACAGGAGTCTAACTTTTTTGCTCCACGAACAACTTCTAGAGTGCCTTACAATATTGAGAAGTGGCTCATAATATAGATATGACAATGGCTAGGTGGTAGTATGATTCAGGTATAATATTTAATACTTCTCGGTCTTATTATTATCAACCTATAATAGATGTTATTACCTCTTACGGTCTAGGATATAAAGCTTCTTCAATTAATAACTATAGAAGTAAACTTTTAAGTAGCTTTGTTTATGAAATTAAATGTTATTTTGATAAAGGAAGAATGACTTGGGCTACTTTTAGGTATTCAATTATGTGTAATAGTCGAAAAAATAGAAGATATGGGCCTATTATTAATTTTTGGCTTATTCTTGAAAGGAGACAATATTATTGAAGTCTATTGATACATCCAGCCTTGTTAGGAATGTTGATACTCTATTTGAAATAGTTGATGAATTTTTGAGTGAAGTTGGGCCAGAAAATTTTATCTAATTCATTATTGATAATGATTCTACTTATAAAGTTGCGCAGAAGAAGATTGCAAACAATTATGATTCTTTTTATTGAACTTTTTGTATTGCACATTACATTGACTTGATGTTAGAAAATATAGGGGATGATAGGTGTTTTCCTACTCTTAATTAGATTACGCAAAAAGTAAAAAAAAATGATCAAGTTTATCTGTAATCATGCATCAGTCTTAAATTTAATGAGAAAAAATTTCACAATAGTAGGAATTTGTATCGTCCTATTATTACAAGACTTGTAACAAATTTCTTAGCACTTCAATGTTTTATTATGATGAAGAAAGAGTTGAGACAAGTATTTACAAGTGATAAGTTGGTTGCATCTTAACATGCTATGTCTAATGTTAGATTTGAGTTTTCTAGAATTATACTTGAAGATAATGAACTATGGAAATAATATCAATTTTTCATCTGAGTTTGTGAGCCTTTAGTGAGGGTACTTCATCTGGTTGATAGTGATAAGAAGGAAACAATAAATTATTTTTATGATGCCATAGAGAGGGCAAAGGAAGCAATCAAGGTCAATTTGATAAATATGTTTTCTTTGTACACACCTTATTTCGGAGTCATTAGTGAGAGATGAGAATGACAACTTTACTCTCTGTTGTTTGTAGCTGGGACATTTTTGAATTATAATGTCTATTTTATACTAAGTTTTACAAAGAATATTGAAGTTAATAAAGGAATGTTATTAATTATTACAATAGTTGTTACCCATGAGATGATATAAGATTTCCTAAGCTCATAAATGAAGATTTATAAGGATAGTTTTGGTGATTATGATATGTCAATTGTTGTTCATAAAAACTTAATGCTGGTGTATATTCTTTTCACTTTTGTTACTTGTTGAAAATTAATCGTTACCTTGTTTTATTTATAATAATAATTTTATTGTCTTACAGTTGCTTGGTAGGACCAATTCGAAAGTAGTGTTCCAAAATTGCAAAGATTGCAATTCGAATTCCAGGTTAATATGTGAGTGCAACAAGGTGTGAAATGAATTAGAGCACATTTGAAATCATCTATTCTAAGAAAAGAAATAAAACGGAGCACAAAAGATTGAATAACTTAGTCTTTGTTCGATATAATTACAGCTTTGGAAAATGTATGTTATGATCATTATTAAGTTAGATATAATTTTTTTATAATTTAATTTTATTGTTTACTAGGACTCTTAATAGAACAAATAGTTTTGTAGATCTAATTTGTTTTGATAATATTGATCTTTTGCTGGATTGAGTTTATGAGGAATTGAGTTTGATAGATGAGAGTAACTTAAAAGATAATTTTGGATGAGAAAATATTGGCATGTCATTTGGTATAATGAATTTGAATGATGGTGATGATGAGGTTGATGAAGATTTTGTACCAAATAAAAATTAAGATCAATGCAATTTAAGCAAGTATTCAATTGAATGAAGTTCTTGGTTTTGTTTCTTCTCTTCTTTTAATTTCACCTATATTTGATTTAAATGCTAAATTCTATATATGCAATATAATTGTAAATACTTTTGTTTCAAGTTTTAGTTCTAGTTGGTTCCTCAACACGAACTCTTGTTGTAAATTGTTATTGTTAGAGAGTTATAAATATTTACTATTCTTTTTATGTGATTTTTTGATGTAATTATTATTTATTATATGATAATTAAATGATCTTTTTTCATATTAATTGTGGCTATTATTTATATGTGAAATATATAAAAATTATAATAATTAAAAATAAGTAAATTATTGTTATTTTAAATTTCTATTATTATGATTTTTAGAGAAATGATTGATGTAAAATTATAAATTATATAGTACAATATAATAAAGGATTATTTTATAATTTTAAAAATTCAGGGATTATTTTAAAAATTAAAATATACCCGAAACGATATTCGATATTGACCGATGTCAGTATAGCACTGTTTTAGAACTAAATTTGATACTGGTACCTATATGGTACTCGTAGCATTGCATGAGAGCCCAATCCTATGTCAACCTGAATGGTTACAAGCACAATCCTCCATTGACTGTGGACTTCAATCACCATCTTTGTTTTGACAATTTCGATAGGCAAGAGATAGCAAGTCATGTATAGGGTAGTGAACCTCTCGTTGAAATCAAAGCTGGAAATTTAACCATTAGAGCTCAAAACCCCATCGGAACAAACCCAGACCACAACAGGGATGATATTCAACGTTATCAATGAACACAGTCCTATCATAGTTTCAAAGACTTGGAAAAAGTTTTAGTTACTTGAGTTTTTAGTAAAGTTATTGCCTTTTCATATATGCACCATTATAAGACACAATTTAGTTATGATTGTTTCATGTTTGATAAAATGCCAAAAAGTTGGATAAAGACAATTGACCAACAAAACCCATATGAAAATGGTGTTGAGATGGATGAAGGAGAAACCAATGCTTAAACTAATCGGCAATCGTGTTTGGCCTGAGAATTAATTTCTTTACACGACTTGGTTCACCAAATCCAACATTAATTGTGCCAAATAAATGAGAAGATATTCTCCACCAAAATTTCATTAAGATTGTTATAACTGCTTACTTTCTTAAGCAGGTTTTTGTTACAAATGCCTACTTCCTTACATTTTAGCTAACTACTTACCACCATTTCCTTATCTTCTATATTCTGGATTTCTTGTAATTGCTTAATTTTCATGTTATAGACTTCTGTAATTGTTTAACTTCACATTTTGGACTTCTATAACTACTTAACTTCTATATTTTGGACTTTTGTAACTATTTAACACGACCCACCTTTTTGGACCGTGTTGGCACTAGGGAATGGGTAGGCTTAATGCCACCAAAACCCGTAGTAAGCCTAATTTTTCTATATTCTACTGAAAGTCCGGCATGACTCATTCGTTTGTCTGATTAATCCCTATTCCTGCTTAATAGGTTGTAAGAAGTAAGGATCCAAATCTGCAATTCTCACATACATTGTCTACTTATCATCTGCCAATCTATGATCATCTCATATCATCAACTGACATCGTTCTCAATAACATCATATGAAAGACAGAATCGAGCCCTGCAATTTGAAAGGCTCAGACAAAACTTTGGTGTGAGTGTGGATGATTATGCAAGTGAATTTCTACGCTTATGCAAATTTGCTACAGCAATTGTACCTACTGAAGTTGCAAAAATGGAAAGATACAAGTTGGGACTCATACCTTCCTTGTATAGTCCTGTTGCAGCTATTGACTTCTCCAATTTGTCGAGGTTGATTGATAAGACTTGACAATTAGAAGTGAAGTTTAAAGAGGGGAGAGCAGAAAGAGAATGGAGAAGAAAAGGTAAAGGCCAAAGCAGTAGAGGCTGTAGAGAAAGAGATAGTTCTCAGAATAAACAATACAGTCTGCTCCTCCAGAACCACAGAGAGGGGGTCAAGGCAGGGTCAAAAATCCAGATGCATCAGCCTTTTCAACACCAAGTGGTATACAGAACCCAGATAAGTCTAGATCACAGCAACCTCCAGCACAGCCACAGGTTAGAACTACTTGTAATATCTGTGGGAAAAATCATCAAGGACCTTGTAGACTCGGGTTCAAAGGGTGTTATAGGTGTGGACAACAAGGGCATTTCATGAAAGACTACCCAATGCAAGAAAACTAAGTAGCTTCACCCCCAGCTTCATAGACTACTGTACAGATAGACAGACCTATTAATAGAGGCCCAACTAGTAGAGGTAGACCTCAAGGCCAAGTTCCCACCTAGAATCTGGGGCAAATGTCAGCACTAGCCCCAGCAAATAGAAGTCAGGGGAGAGTGTTTGCTGTTAATCCCCAAGAAGCACAGGCCTCTAATACAGCTGTAACAGGTAATCCTATGCAA
>JANVCQ010000008.1:10169914-10180640 GCA_025531925.1 Erythroxylum plowmanianum | reverse complement strand
TTGCGGTTACATATATGTGTATTTTGTGCATGTGTTTTATACGTTAATGGTCTGTATGAAATGCATGGTTCAGTTTACATCCGTGTCATGGAGTTGAGTGCCTGATGATCGTAAAAGGCAGGCTTGACTAAGGTCTTGTCTTTCTACAATGTTAACTTGTATATGGACTATTCTTGAGGTTAATTTTTCCCGTGAAAGAGCAGAATCTTTCGGCTTTCCCTGTTGGAAGGCATTCCTGGGTGCAGGAGCAGGCTGCTTAAGATAACGAATGGTTGCGTGCTCACTGGTGGACTTCATCTTTAGAGTACTCAATTTGGTGGCAAGCAAGAGAAAACAAATTTATTGGCAATAGCTAATAGCCTGTTATGAAGGAAACATGCAGACAACGTGGGGTTTAATCAATGATTAGTCATACTTGGGTCACTAATTCGTAGAAGTTGCAGATTAGTACTATTTTGTACGCCAAAGTTAAGACTAGTCTATCCTGACTAAGGAGGAGAATTCTTGAGCTTATCGTGCCCATCATAAATCAGAATTCCAGTTCAGATTGAAACCGACTTTTCCTTCAACATCAAACATATCGTGGTTAGTTATATAACATGATATGATTGTATGTCTAAAGGCCAACCATTGATATATGCGACCGGAACTCCAGTGTTTGAATCCTGCGTGGTTAAAATAGGGTCTCGTGCAACAGGATATGGCTATTCTTTCTAATTATTACATAATTAAGATATCCATTGAGCTTCTACTTCTTGTAAAAATAGTAAAATAAACCAAAATCAAACAAAACAAAAGTACTTGCGTTATCTATTCTCTTCTCTTTATATTACGGCCTCCACATTCTTGCCCTTCCCTTTTCTTCCATTTATCCATGCACTTCACCTTAAAACAATGACAACATATGGAACCATACCAAGAGAAAACGCCCCATTGTCAACCCAATCCCTCATATCAACTGCTCAAGAAAAGATCGCATCAAGCATTGGCACGAGAAGGCCATGGAACGAAATGATCAAACTTGAATCCATCACCTTTCCCTCCTCCGCAATGGCCACCATTGATAGGATCCAAACCAACGTCACATTATTCCGTGCGAACTACGTCATTATCGTGATGTTCGTTCTTTTCCTTAGTTTACTCTGGCACCCCACTTCTTTGATCGGTTTCACCGTCATGATGCTTGCATGGCTATTTCTATATTTTCTGCGAGAAGATCCCTTGATGGTTTTTGGCACTCTGATCCACGATAGGATGGTCATCATGGTGTTATCCCTGGCTACATTCCTAGTGCTTTTCCTCACCGACGTGACTAATAACGTCATGACATCCTTGTTCATCGGCTTTGGGATAACTCTTGTTCATGGGGCATTAAGAAGTATCGATGATTTGATCCTTGAAAACGACGAAGAAAGGTTTGTATCGTCCAAAGCATCTGCAGTCCCTAGGAGTCTGGAGAATGCCGCTTCACCGTCCTTCTCCAAGTCCTAGAAGTTGGTCCTGATTTTGGTGGTCGATAATCGCAAGTATGTGGTTTGCCGTTTTTAACTGTCATGGTGTGATGTATTTGTTTGTGATAATTCTTAGAGCTGTTTATCTATCCTTGCCGTTCCAACTTTAACTTCTGTTTGCCTTCAACAATCTTGACAATATTGATGGAGAAGTATAACAGGACTCATAACGCGATTGCTCCTCGCATTTCAAGTTTCCACCTCAATTTAAATTCGTTGAACATTTTTGCCAAGATAGTGTTTCCAAGTCGAGAGGACAGATAATGTTTAAGAACAGAGGCATGCTAATACCTGGTCTGACAAGGTTTCCAGGACACTCGTGAAAGTTAAGCCGATAAAAGACAGAATGTAGCTTATGAGTTATCAAGTTTTATTGATACGATAGGTAGTTCCCAAAATGCAGAGGGCTCTACTCTCCTATCCCACGTACTATATCCTCCAACAAACTTTAACATAAGTCCTGATTGATAAAGTACGTAGAAAGTGTTCAAATGCAGCATAAGTTTATGCCTGTCGATATTTTCAGTTTCTTTTTTCTCCAGTATCTCAGACAATTCCCTGATCGATCGAGTGACTTGTACTGTAGTCCCGAAATCGATCGCCAAAAAATTGAAACCTTGTTCCATTAAAACAACCTTCGAGTTCATGCTAGCCTGTTCATTCTTTTCTTTCTAATTTTTTGGCAAAATTAGATAACTACCTAGTTACAAGACAGCAATTTTGTCAAACTGCAATTGCTGTCCATAGCTTCCAATCGAATGAAAGAACAGTAAGTCAATCAGAAAATAAGTCACTTTATATTGTTCAATTAATGTATCCCCTGAGATCTACATTAGTGCAAGCAAACCCAATTCGTCTAACATTAGGATCTTATAAGAGTTAACAAAATCTGATCTAGAAGGGGTAAATACAATGCATAATTATTAAGCTAGAAATACATTAGCTTAATTCTACACAATACTATGTACAGTTGAGCGTTTAGCATATCTTTTCAAAATGAATTAGATCATGCTTCAGTGTTGATTGGCTCGATAGGACAGAAAAATGAAATGCGTAAGAAGGGAAAACATAGACAAAACAGTGAAGAATCTTGCCATTACCTCCTTCCACTCCTGTCAGTTGCATAAATACTTCCAAGAATTGAAAACCAAGGCTTGGTGTCAACATCTGACAGACAAGATGGCGAACCTGACATGGAAGCTCAGCAAGCATTTGATTGGAAGGAAATCAACTGGTCACGGTTCATGTTGAAGAATGATAATATAAAGGAAACCATTTTGACAGCATATGACGCTTTAGCTTAACAATGAGCAAAAAGATACCATAGCATGGTAAATGCAGCAACGCCATCAGCAAGTACCTGTGATATATGTATATAAAGAAATTTCATCAGAATATGGGCATGATGTTAGTTGTTGTAAGTTCAGTTAGAACAGGTTTAAAATAGAGAGAAGGAAAACAGACCTTGTCCCCGAAAATAGGCAAAGAAAATAAAAAATAACAGGGGATACATTAGATTCAAATCTCTAGATAGGCCACGATTTTGAGAGTTATTAAGCTTGTAGCACAATTGCTGCACTAACATTATCACTAACAAATGGTCCAGCAGATCCAACCTCCATAGGAGATCAACGTGTCTGATAGCCATAATTTCTCAAAGAAAGAATAACCACAAGATGTTTGAATTACAAACCATAATGGAGCATAGGGAGATGACAAGTCGAGAAATGGGTATGGCCACCTGAATGGATGGATAGCATCATTATTGAAAGGTGAAAAGTTGAGACCAAGGACACAGAACAAGAAAAGCGGAAATGGGAGTTACCAAAATGGTACAAAAGCATGAAAAATCCACTGAAAAAGGACATAAACACCCGTCCATAAAATGAAGTAAGAGATCCGAAACCAAGGGAATGGCTGCAAAGAAGAAGCTACAAATAATTAGATGTAGAAGAAAGTTGATACAGCCATAGGGAAACGAAACAAATATAACCTTAGCAAATAGTTCAAAGCTGATAAAGAAATAGTGAAAGAAAATAAATATAACCTTACCAAACAGTTCAAAGCCACATCCCCAAGTAGTAAGACAGCATTAACTGTATGCATATTCACTGTCACCTGACATATTCGAAAAGGAAAAAAGGGATTTTTCAGATACAAGTGACTGCCAAAAAGCATGATGGAGTGTTGGCAGTCACATTAAAAACACTGTAACAGTAACAAGTGGTGGTGCATGAAGGTTAAAAAAAGGCACAATCAAGTTGCAAACTCAAGTTAGTTAAGAGAAAAAAACTCGAGGCAATAAAAAGGGAAATGAATAATTAATATATTACACTTACAAAATTCAGAGGATAATCCTTGATGGTGAAATATGGGAAAATAATGGACCAATAAACACAATCAGTGAACGTGACTGCCCCACCAATCATCTGTTTAGGAGAGATAGGCAATATAAATTATAAGATTGTAAAACAATTGAATAGATAACCATCACATTCTCGTAAGGAAATTGGACAACAAAAGGATGATAAGCTAATTGTATAAAAAACAATAGGGAAAATAGAAAGTGATCAATAACTGGCTAAACTTCTCTCTAATACTAATAACTTACAACCTGAAATGTAATTTGGAAGAGATGACAACAAACGTTTGCAACTTTGTTCTCATAAAATTTCTCTTCCGAATTTGTGTACCCTTCCACATAATTCAGAGGTATGTAGTATCCTTGCTCAGAATTACTTTCAATATGGCACTCAGCAAATTTTCTTCTGCCAACTATTTGGTATAGGTAACAGCCATAAAGAGAGAACAGCAAACCAAACTGCAAAGAACTAACCATGTTCAGGATCCAAGGTGTGCTAATATCATAAAAAAATCCAAGAGAACAAACAACTGCCACTAAAAAACGTCAATAACAGCTCCAGTTCATATAGCCAACAAAAGTTTTGAAGAGAATATGAACGCTTACCCCAAAATAAATGGTAAGGAAAGCAAAGGTCCATCTGGTCCACACCCACCAAAAAAGCTGATGTTAGAAATCAAGTTTACATCTAAAAGCAGATAAGAAGATATCACAAAACCGTAAATTTTTGAAGAAGTGGCCACAGGTGCATAAGAAATTTGCTTGGAACTATAACTGGAAAAGAGTAACGAGTGTCCAAAGTGGTCACAGAAGCCACAATCACAGATTCCATCTACCAATTATAAAAGAAATGAAAATCAACAGACTGCAACTCTTTTAACATACTGGAGAACTAGAAAACACTAACAATGTAAAGAAACCAACTAACAAGAGTTCTCTAAGCTATTTAACCAATAAACAGATGTTGGCATTGTCAACTATGACAGACTTGAATGATGGAAGGGGATTCCGCTGCAGATTAAAAAAAAAAAGTGATTTACACTGACTTAAACTGATTCCATTTTGTTCAATATAAATCAAATTAAACTGAAGAAGAACCATAATTTGCCCAAGTCCTTATAAATTCTGCACATAGCGACCTCAAGCAATTGCTGCAGTTTACATGCAATTAATTTCTGATGTCATGAAACCGTATCTCGATCTTTATGCACTAAAAGAAATAAGCAAATTGGCTGAAGATAACTTACTGAGTATAGAAGTAGAAGGCACTGAATCCACTAATAGAAATTTTGACAAATGTTAGAACCAAAAGCACAGTAAATGAAATGAGTCGATAAGCGAACAACCAAATGGGGTGGATATGTGGAAGACATGGCCTCCAAGCTTCATTAATGTATAATGAATGAGCAACATCTTGCTCAGTCTTCCGTCTGCATAATCTAAATTTATCCAGGCCTTCATATTTCCATATTATAAATATTGCCACAACCACTGGTGTCAACACCAACATTACACATAACATGATCCTCCAGTTCAACCAGTAACTCAAGGTAGTAGTATCAGAAGCGATGAAAAACTGCATCCTGCTAAAAAAATTGCACCGTTACTTCTACTCGCCAATGGATTGTCAATCACCAGTTCCATACAATGGTTGAAACTCAGAATGGTTAACAGGGAAATCAAGCTAAAAACATGGATTTTTATGACAAACAAACTAAAGGTCAACTGAAGCTCCGTGCTTGTGTTTCTAAAGAAACCATTTGGTGCAACTATACCAAATTCAAAGGCATGTGCATTACCCATATTCCAAAATTGAATTAGAAGTAATAAGAAAAGAAGTAAAACAGAAAGATAATATGGTAGTAGTACACGTTGCCCGATGACGTTAAAAAAACGTAACTTGGAAAACAGAACATTGACAAGTAATATTTGAAAATTATCTCAACAACCAATTTGACAGCGATAAACAATCTTGAGAAGAGAGCACTTACATTAGAAAAATTCAAAAGATAACGCTTTGAGTTGCTAAGAATTGAAAACATCAAACTAAATCAATAAAGCCACCAACTTTACAGTCCTTGTGCAACTAGACGATTTTCCTCTTTCTGGGTCGTCATTTCAAAGGAAGAAGCTTCAAACAGGGCAATAGAGAGGGGAATAGAAGATAGAATCCATCTTGGTTTATAGAGAGGAAGATAGTATTGCGAGTTGCTCTCTGTTATCAAGTTTTTCAGAAAGTTCTACGAGATTTTAAAGGGTATAATAGAAATGGTATGATGAGGTAAGTTGGTTGAATGGAATTCGCAAGAGTCACTTGTTTCTTCGTGGCAAGGAAAACTTCTATTTCACTGGAAACTGGAACAGAATAGCGATTGCAATTTCTTTTCAACGTGTCGTGGTGGGAGGACTTAAAGAGTTTATTCGAGGTTTTAAAACCAGGATAGAACCGAACCGGTTGGTCCGACCAAAAAAATATAAATTGGTCAGTAATTTAGTTCGGTTTTAATTAAAAATCTGTTAGTATGAAAACTGGCCGGTTTTCACCGAACTAGTTGGACCGGTTCGGCGAGACAAAAATACGTAATCTGTTGTCTTGCCAGTCACCCCTCCTCTTTCCCTCCCCGGACCTCAGTTTTCTTGTTTCGTTGCTCTTCATTAGAACTTACTATGGATTTGTTTTGTATTTGACATGATTATTCATGATACTTGTCCGACGATGGATCACCCAGACGTAGAAAGCAGGATGGTGATATGTCCGTCTTTAAAGACTCTATTCAAGATTGCCTTCATTTTGAGCAAAAACTAGTCAAGAAAATGGAGAACCTTAATGTGGGAAGCTTGGCGGCCTAGATTGGACTACAGTTTTTGGCACGACGTGTTAGTTTCTTTGGACTTGGAGAAATCAAGCCATCTTTGACGCCTCCTTCTCCTGGCCGACCTCCCCGGAACAACCCGTCTTGACCTATGTTCATCACATCCACGTGGCTGCTACCTGGCCTGATAGGACACCGTCGCCCACGGGTACCAGACGAGCCATATCTGTAGCATGGCGCAAACTTACTCCAGGCTGGGTCACCCTTAATACTGATGGTGCAGTTAAGGGCCCCAAACAGCTTTGCCACAGCAGGAGGACTACTGCGCGACAGCTCCGACACCTGGCTACGAGGTTTTGGCCAGAACATTGGCAGATGTTCCCCGTTGACGGCAGAATTTGGGGGGGTGCTTTCCGGCCTTCAACTTGCTTGGTCTCTGGATTATCACCACATAGTTTTGGAAGTCGACTCGCGCACTGTGACTGACCTCCTCTCTTCTTCCCAGGCGCGAGCTCATTCCCTACACCCCCTTGTATTGAGCATTCATGAAATGCTTTCCCGCAACTGGGTTGTCAAGATCCGGCACGTTTACCGTGAAGGTAATCGTAGTGCCGACTGGCTCGCCAGTTTTGCAGCCCAACTCACTTTAGGCGTCACTATTTTTGAACACCCACCTAGGGGTTGTATCCCTCTCCTTGTAGAGGATGAATCGGGGGCAAGTCGGCCACGATATATCTTGTAATTTGTCTTTCTTTTCCCTTATATATAAAAAAAAATGGAGAACCTTAATATATCAAAGAACTCAGGTGACTCTAATGTGGAGAAGTACTCGGGCCTGAGAATTAGGTAACCTTTTAGCTCGATAAACATTTTGTTTAGTGTTAGGATATGGGTTTGTCCACAAATTTGCTTCCGTTTGTTTTTACTTTTCTCTAATGAAAAATGGGCTTTTTGTGTCAGTTCACTAAATGTTCCCTATTTATGATATTAGGTTTGGTATGGTTAAACTAAATTTGTTTTAAAGTACAAAATTTTGCAAGTGTTTTAATCTCAGGGCCATCGATTTTTCCTCTTAGAAATACGATGAGACTAGAATTATTAAAGCATCCCATAAAGTTCAATACTCCATAGTTGATCTTTTCATTTTAGATTTCTTGTATTTTTTTTCCAGGAATCAATTGGTTTCTCCTACAGAGCTTAGTGAGCATTTCTCAGATATCCGTTTGGTCGTTTACCATCTATAAAGTAATCTTTTAACTATTTCCATCTTTATTTTCGCGGTTACTTATAAGGTACTGATTTTTTTTAGTTAGTTCACTTGCTTTTATGGATTGAGTGTGTCTTGACATGAGCTTCTATCCAACATATAATCACAATGAGGCTTGTTTGTTTCTTTGCCTAGAAATTTGTTGGTGGGAGACACTCTTTCGGGATGTTGGGCAACTGTTGGAGTGTTGACTGACAAGGGACATCCAAAAACTAGTTTTGTCGGCAAAAGCTATTGCATTTGGAAATTTGGATGTTTAGATGAAAATACTATTTCTGTTTTCTTGTTTGGAGATGCTTGTCAACAGAACTGCAAAGACCACGCTGGAATAGTTTTGCCCTATTTAATTGTAACGTATGCAAGGACAGTCTAGTAGTGATAAATTCTCTAACATTTATAACTCTATTTCATATCAATTTCTATAACATTTAAAACTCTATTTCATATTAATTTCTGTAATATTTAGAACTCTATTTTATATCAATTTTTGGTTTTGATAGTTGGGTTATATATATTCTTTCAACTATTCAATTTGTTGATTTAAAGCACCAAAATTGAAAACCAACAATACTTCAATTAGGCTATTTAAAATGAAGCAATTGCTAGAGCAAAGTTTAATAAGTGAGTAACATCTGTTGGTCTTTTGTGTATCTATTCTACTGTTGTTCATCTTCTTTATTACAATTGATAATGAGTATAAAAAAATGGCCAATTATTTTTTATACTTTTTAGGTTAAATCATAATGGAGAATATGAAATTATCCTTTACTCGTGGTAAGTCCGATTTAGCATGGAATTATTTTTCCTCTTCTTAAGCATCTAACAGGAATATCCAATATAACTGTATGTTTTTCGGTAAAATATTTAAAAGGGATGGAATTTTTAGAATATTGCTTCTTGTAAAAAAATACCACTTGATAAAGAGGTTCATGATATATCTTTTAGAGATGATGAAACACCACAAGTATTAGATAAAGGAAAAAAGAAAAGGTACTATTGACATAAATTCCCATTATTCTCCAAGAACTATTTCTGGTTCTCAACCTAGTCTACAAAATTTTATGGTTGATAAGGATGTTGTATCACGATGTAAAAGATCATGGGTTAGATGGTTCTATCATTCATATATTCCTTTAAATGTTTTAAATTCACTATATTTTCAAGAAGTAATTGATGCTACAACAACAATAGGTCCAAGATTTAAGGTATCATCTTATTATGAATTGCGTGTGCCTTTGCTTCAAGATTTAAAAAGAGGATGTCAGTTAATTGTGGATATATATAAATCTAGTTGGAAATCAACTGGACGCACTATTATGGCAAATGGGTGGACTGATCAAAGACAAAGAATGTTGATTAATTTCTTAGTTTATTGTAATATTGAAACAATTTTTATCAAGTTTGTTGATGCTTCTGACATTGTAAAAAGTGCTAATAAGTTTTATCTGAATTATTCTCTGAAATTGTCGAGTGGATTGGATCAAAGAATGTTGTGCATTTTGTTAAAGATAATGTAGCTAATTATGTATCAACTGGGCACTTATTACAATCAAAGTATGGGCATATTTATTAGTCTCCATGCACTACTTGTTGTATAAATCTTTTTTTAAAAGATATTGATGGTATGAACCATATTTTTAGTCTTGCTTCACGTGTATCTAAGATCACAAGTTTTGTGTATAATCATGTCACATTTTTGTCTTAGTAAAGAAAACAAGAAGATTGGGTTGAGATCGTGCATCCTACTGCTACTAAGTTTGTAACTACATTTATTACTTTGAAAAGTGTTTATGAACATAAGTAACTACTTCAAAATTTAGTAACAAGTAAACACAAGTAATAAATTATCAAAGAGTGAAAAAGGAAAAGAAGTTTGTGTTTTTATTCTATATAATAAATTTTGGGATGCTTGCTTAATCATTGTGAAGATTGTGACTCCGTTTATAAGGCTGTTAAGGATTATTGACTCAAATGATAATCCATCTTTGGATATATATAGAGTTTATAAAACAATTATAAATACTTTTAAAGGGAAAGAGAAATTGTACAAGCCCTATATAGATATTATTGATCGACGATGGGATAAGTATCTTACGTAAATGATCCACTTAGCAGTTTATTTTCTCAATCCTTATTACTTATATAGTGGAGAAGAATGTATAATTAATATTATGGGTGGTTTGTTTGATGTGATTGAATGCAAAGATATTTTCTCTATTGAAGAGCAATCATAAGCGATAAATGATTAAATTGTGTCGTGAAGGTTTAGAGAGTTTTGTTAGATCATCAGCAAAAAGAGAATTTATGATGAAAAAATTACAGTCAGGTAAGTTTTATACTTTTAATTCACTATTTACTTATTAATAATATATATTTTATCATAACTATTAATTTAAAATACAGATGAGTGATAGAGATTATTGGGTGATAGTGCTCCAATATTGAGAAAACTCACAATTAGATTACTCAGTCAAACAGCTTCTGCATCAGGTTGTGAGCATAATTGGATTATTTTTTAACGTATTCATACGAAGAAACAAAATTATTTGAAATATCAAAGACTTGATGATTTTGTTTACTTTACTTATAATCTAAGAATGAAGAACAAGTATTTTATAGTTTTGTTTTTATTTCTATAATTTTATTTTTATTATTGATTTTATAATTTCTCTATTATGTATTCAGTGTTGGATCCTGAATTTTTAGTGGAAATATCAAAATAGAATATGAGTTTATGTATAGCTTTGAAGTATGAATTGGTATATAAATGATT
>JANVCQ010000008.1:10145054-10167428 GCA_025531925.1 Erythroxylum plowmanianum | reverse complement strand
ACTCCCATAGCCAATTTTGATCCCACCTCGCTTACGAAATTGATTCAAGAGTCAGTAGCAGCTGCGCTAAATTCATTAACCTCTCAATACTTAGGTAATAAAATTAATAATAATACTTCTGCTTGGTTTATAGACTCAACATGCTCTAACCGTATGTAAGGGGATATTGAATCCATGAACAATATGATTCCTATAACTTCTCATCAACAGGTTATTATGGCCAATGGCCATAGTCTTCCCACTATGAGAATCGGTTTGGCAAAACTATTGTCAAATGTTTTATATGTGTCAAAACTTACAACTAATTTAATTTCTATTGGGCAATTAGTTGAACATAATTGCATTGTAGCATTCTCTCTTGATGGTTGCATTGTGCAGAATCTGAGGACAAGGAGAGTGGTTTCAACCGCGGACTCTTCTTCTCATCCTCTTTTTCCATGATATTATCCGGCTATGCTGATGTCGATTGAGCAGGTTGTTCATCAACTCGTCAATCTACCACAGGATGGTGCATGCTTCTAGATACTTCTCTCATTTCTTGGAAATGCAAGAAACAAACAAAAGTATCAAAATCTTCAACTGAGGCCAAATACCGAGCAATATCTGCAGCTTGTTTTGAAATTGTGTGGATTCGTCACTTATTAGGAGAATTAAATCAACCTCTCTTACAGCCCACTATTCTTCACTGTGACAACACAAGCGTCACTCAAATCGCCACCAATCCCGTGCACCATGAAAATACTAAACACATCGAGGTTGATTGCCACTACATTTATGAACAGGTTGAAGACAAAATTATCCAATTATCCTATATTTCTACACACAAACAACTTGCCAACCTCCTTACCAAGGCTATGTCACGGAATCGTCACAATTTCTTAGTATCCAAACTTATGCTCCGTGACACGTAGCATTAGTTTGAGGGAGGGTATTAATGGAAATATGGAAATATATCATTTCCACATTCTCATATTTGCCTCCAACAGCTTATTGTCATTCCAAGCTTCCCATATTTGTTATCTTCCTCATTTCATGCAATCTTGTATCTATTTCCTTACCTTTAGTTATGTATATATATCATCTTTGTAAACAGATCATGTATGAAGAACATTCAAAAATTCAAACAATATTTTATATTTCTCTAGATTTACAGTCGAATCAATAATGCCTTTATTGATCGTGTGTTTCTCGCTACCTCCCTGCATTTAGATTGTAGCGTTCAATTCTTGCATAGAAATCTTAGATGAAATTGTGTCAATGAATTCAGTGATTTGAGTAGCAAAATCATGAAATTGTCACATTTTTCTAATGACCTTAAAGAGACATATAAAGTTAGGAAATTCATCATTGATCTACTTTTTGCTTTTTCACATGCCATTTCCTCTTTCTGTTGTTCTTTGATTTTCGTCATAAAGTGAATCAAAAGTTTGATTATTTCCTTGCTTCTCACTTCAAAATACTCCCATCGCCTATAGACTTTAATGATTATATGTTGTTTTACTAACTTATTTTTTATTTTTATTATCCAATTAGATGTTAAATTTTTTATGCTAAATCATTTTTAACATATTAAGTTTTATTTTTAAATTATGTAATTTATTATAATTATAAAAAATAAAATATTTAATATAAATATTATACATTAATTTTATATGATAAAAGTTTAATTTATCATATTATATTGACAATTCATTTTTAAATACTTAAAAAAGAACTTATATAAATTATTTTCTAATAGTTTGAAATATATAATTTTCACATACATAAAAACTCGTTCATATACTAAATGGTTCACTTATGAACTAGACAATTTATGTATAAATCAATTAGAATGACGTAGCTTTTGTTATTAATAAGCAGGTCATGAATTATTTACAATGAAGAATCATAAATGATCCTTAATATAGTTATATTCTAAATGATCCTTAGTTCTAGAAGACAATATTGATGGTTTGAGAGAAAAGGGAATGAAGAGAGAATCGTGAGAGAAGAAAGAAGAGAAGGAAAAAAATGTTGGAAGGAAAGAAGAAGAAGAAATCATGGAAGCTAGGGAGGACGAAGAAAGAAGGAGATTTGGGTTGAGTTTAAGGTAAGTTCATATTTCCTTCTTGCCTAGGTAGAGAAAGAAATAGAGAAATGGGTTTGTGTTGGAACAAAGAAGAGAACCATTTTGATTTTTCATAGGTTTTAACTAGGTTTTGGTTTTTCTAACCTAGATAGACTATGGTTAGGTTAAGTTTAAGCTTATTGAATATGGAAATTGCATTATGATTGTTACCATTTTATATCATAAATGATGTTATGACATTTTGTATAAGCAAAAGAGGAATTATCTTGAAAAGCATGAAAATGTGAATATGTGGTGAATTGAATTAAGCATGAATATTAGCTTGTGTTTGGGCAAAAGAGAAACTATTTCGTTAGTCATATGCACGTTAACATAAAGCCTTATCCCGGCTGTCCGCTTGTGACATATGAGATCCTAATAATGGACTCACTTTGTTCATGATGTAAACTTTGGTTTCACCATTTCGATCCATGGAACTCTCAAGCCATTTGGTTATGCATTTCATTTGATTTGTTGAGTATGATTGAGTGTTATGTTTTAAAGGAATGTTTATACATGATATGTTTATGTGATAACATCCTTAACTTTGATGTCTTGAGTTAGAATGGTTGATGTTCAATTGCTAGATTCAAATGTAATATATATAGATATGTATACATATTTATATGTTTGATTGTGTGGCTAGTTGTCAATGGCTATAAAGATATTAGCCATTGAGCTTTGTAGCTCAACCTACTATTTTCTCTTCAAGTTAGTGACCTTGCAAGGCATTTGAAAACTCTGAGATAGCTACATTTAGTAACTAAGTTAGTTTGACTACTTTTGAGTAGCTTTAGTAGCATATCGAACATAAGCATCCTTTGTATTTTTGTGTTAAGCTAATGATGTAGTTGGTGATATGTAACTAAAGTTTTGTTCAAACTCTATTTTATTTTAGCAATAAAATTGAGAATTGAAGAAGTTTCTTTTATGTATACTTATATTTTCTTTGGATGGGTTGTTGATTGTTGTGGAGGGAAATAGCAGTGAAGAAATTAGTACGAATGTTGGGTTCTGAGTTTCAAAACTGAAGGTTTCGTTGCGACGAAGCCATGTCTTTGGTCGCGGCGAACCTGCCCACACTAACGTTGAACTTCTCCTTAGATCGAAGTTTTCAACTTTTCACTCACATAGTCCTCGCTTGACTGCCCCTAATGGTCACCTCGAGATTAGACACAAGACCCATCGAGACTTGGGCCCCGATAGCTTGGTAGAGAACAAGTTCACAAAACTAACGCCATATGAGAAATCCATTTAGAATATTACTCATATGTTTATGGAAATTCTCATTGTTATCATTGTATAAGTGATTCTTTGACTTGAGATTACCAAAGTTATCTTATATAGGAATTTTTATATATTGATACTACTTATGACCTATTTTAGTCAAAGCTAGCTCAGTTGGCAATCATTAGATATGATATGAACTAAATGGAGGTAGTTAAGTAATCAATGTAGGATTCATCACCCAAAAGTGATTAGGGAGAATATTTAGTTGTTCTCGATAGTATTGATTTAAAAATTCCTTGGTTGTAATGGAATGACACTTTGTAACATAGTTTACAAATTCCATTAATATAATCAATTACTAATGGTGGAAAACTAATATGATTGGACCTAAGTAGTGCTGACATCATTTTAATATTTTATATCTAATTAGAACATTGCATGATGAATTGATTGAATTATATGAAAAAAAGTCATGTACAAAAACGTTAGTCAAAATTGTTTTGACATTTTTAAATATTTAGATGGTTATGATACATTACCAGATGTTATTCTTAATCGAAGAATATAAATTATCTAGTTACAAAGTATTTGGCTCACCTGCAAAAATAGATAAGGAATGAAATGAAGATTTTTTAGGAATAGAATAGATGAATAATTTTACCCAAAAAAAAAAGAATTGATGAGGAATATAATAGAATATGTATCATTTAGTTTGGCTAATTACTAATAATTTTTAATGATGATGTAATGCCAATATTTGGTTTGAAATAAAAATTTAGAATAACAAAATAATAACTAACAAAAAGACCAAAATATCCATTAGTCCCCACTAACTACACTATAATAATTATAATTATAATTTATTTTATTTTATTTTAATAGCTAAGTAATTATGTGAATTTTTAAGGATTTTTTCCCAACAAGTCTTCATTTTTAGTCCCAACCCACTTGGAATAAATAAAGATAGGGGGATGGGTTTACTTATTCCCCAAACTCAATGAATAAGTAAATCTTTGGATTATATATTTTGTTTGTTTTTTAAATCAAATAAGGGAATAACTTATTAGTAAGAATGTAATGGTAATTTCAGTCAACCAAACACTCTATTAGAGAATTAAAGAAGTTTAATTTATCTAATCCTAAATATGATTCAAAGTTATAATTTAAATTTGTTTTCATCATATTTATGAAACTAATAGGTTAAGCACAAAGAATAGATTAAAGAGAGAAAATGTGTTTCGATCAAGTTGGACTTGATTATAACTATAGCACTCACTTGTTTATCTTTCTCCTGATTTTCCCCGATCTCTTTTATGATAGTTGCAGTTCCATCACTGATGGTATGAGAATATGCAACCGAGTCTTCTAAACAATATCCTTTTGACTAGTTAATGTTCTTTCTCACTCTACTTATTGATGATTTCTCTCTAACATTGTTCTATTTTCCAAACTAGAAATTAATAAAACATTATTATCACCTTTCAAGTATCACATAATCCATTTAAAAACTTCCCTGAGAACTTTCTTAAAACTATTACAAACTTACTTACTATAGTAATAGCATGTCTTAAATACCTGGTACTTTCAACATATTTTTCCTCATGGACATTCATAGTTTGATTTACCACTGTCTTACTTGGAGTTTTAGTTTCAAATTCCACCTTCTAGTAACCCCTTTAATCCTTTTTACTTGTAAGATACTAAGCTCCTCTTTCTATTTAAACATAGTTGATTAGTTAAAAGTAACATCTCTGCTAATCATAAATTTTAGAGTTCTGTCACTTTTGCTATATCACAGTCTATACTCTTTAAATCAATAGCATATTCTAGAAATATGCATTTTATTATCCTAGACTCTACTTCACCATTATTTATATAAATATAAGAAGAACAAACATCTATCTTCATGATAAAATAATTAGAGAGTGTACCTATCAAACCTTTTGTGGAATCTTAAAATTTATTATAGAGATGTATTTACCAGATAAATATCAGTATGAAAATAACTACCAACTTATACAACTCCTAGTAAGGTATTTATATTCTAAGATTTTATATAAGAATTATAAGTATAATGAAACTTTAATGTCAGTGAACTTTTTATTTCCACATACGCCTAATAATAGTGAACTTTGATTTCTGTAGATGCCTAAGGTTAATAAAATTCCATGTCCACCAAAATTTAATGCATATCTCATAATTTTTCACTTTAACTTGAATTCACTAATATCTAACCAAAGACCACACCTTGCCATATAAACCTCTAAGGGCTTCAAGCTACGTAAACATTCATCAAATCCAAACTAAGATTGAACTTTAATGCAAGCAATAATTTTATTAACACGCCAGTTTTATCCTTTGATCTATGAACATTTTTTTACAAATCTAATAAAATGCAATCAATTTTCCGATCTTATGAGACCTCACATCCTTCACCATAAAACCCATCCATCTATCTTCCTCTTAACTTTTTTAAACATCATGAATGATAGTTACACAGTCATCATTAATGGTAATAGCATACACAGTCGAGTCTTTCTAACTAAATCTCCTTAGTTACTTGATGATCCATATTGGTTTATCTTTGGTAATGACGTGTTAATTTTTTCTTTCTAATGTTGTTCTATCTGCCAAACTAGAAACCAATAAAATATTTCTTGTACTTTTCAAGTAACACATAATCCACTTAACAACTTAGTAATGAGCTTTCCCAAGAATACTCCTAAATGTGCTTACCACACTAATAGAATGTGTTGAGTACCTAATAGATTTTCTAATTTCCCTTCTTCCTTTTTGTACTATACTTTCTATAGATTGTTCCTTTTACACAAATATAGACTGATTAACTATTGTCCTATTTAAAGTTTCAATTTCAAACTCCACCTTTTGGTCAGCATCTTAATCCTTTTTATTTATAAGATTTTCAAACTCCTCCCTTTAGCCAAACATTAGAAATTCATCAAAGGTAACATCTTTACCTATCACAAGCATTGGAGTTTTTCATTTTTAGTACACCACAATCTATACTCTTTAACTTCGCATGCCTTAGAAATATGCACTTTATTGTCCTAGGATCTAATTTACCATCATTAACGTGAGCATAAATAGAATAACCAAATATCCCTAATTTACCATCATTATCGTGAGCATAAATAGAATAACCAAATATCCTTAGGCCAAAATAATCAAAGGGAGTGTTATACTAAACTTTTTGAGGAGTCTTAAAATTTATTTTAGTTAATATAGAACTACTTATTAGATAAGTAACAGTATTAATGATATCGACCCAAAACTAATTCGTATGTCCAATATTTAATTGTATGCATCAAGCATGCTACGTGAGTGTGTACCTCACTATACCTTCCTTTTTATTAAACCTATCAAATGAATTATTGTAGAATTCTAAGCCATTATACATTCTGAGTGTCTTGACCTACTAGTACATTTTTCAACCATTACTTTCCATTCTTTGAACTTTTTAAACACTTCATCTTTTGATTTCAAAAAATACCCCTATATTTTTCTTAAGTAATCATTAATAAATATGACCTAATAACTATATTATCTATAGGAAGAGCTAGACTGTGTAAATCTGAATAAATATAATCAAAGATAACAATGGAAATTTGCTTATTAGAACCAAATTTGACCTTATGTTGCTTGCTAAAAAAACAAGATTCATGGAACTTCATCTTCCTAGTCACAATTTTCACAATTTCATCTAACAAACATTTCTTACTCAATATCTCAATTCATTACTCATTTATATAACTTAATCTACATGTCACAACTTTGTACTATAATCATTTTACCCTGATGATTGAAGTACAACCACCGATTCCATTATTGTCATTTACATTAAGACATAAATTACTGGTGGTAATTTACCTTTCATCATAGTCAATATACCCTTTACCACTTTAAATTGTCCGTCATGGCCAAAAAAATTATACCTTGACCATCAAAAGTATTCATAAAAATTAGATTCTTTTGAAACTCAGAAAGATATCAGGCATTTAATGTTCCAATAATTTCATTGTGCATTTTGATCTACACTAAATCACTGCCTTTGAAAGCATACTCTCTATCATCACCCAATCGAATTATATCATTCCATTCTTGAAAATAATAGAATAAGTCCTTATTGAAAGTCATATGACAAGATGTGATAGTTTTTATCACCTGCCAATTTACAAAATTAGAATTACTAACCATTAAAATATCACTGCCTTTTTCATTCTCTTCATCGGAACTATCTTAGACTATAGCAATACTACTTGTTCCATTTTTGCCTTTCCCTTATTCCCTTGTTTTGTTATCTTTACTGTTATAGCATTAAACAACTTTACCCTTCGTTTTAGATTATGACTGCTCCTATTTCCGTTCGACTATATACTTTCTAACATCCTAAAATGTTATTTATGTTATAAACGATATTTACTTTCAAATTGTTTATATTACAAAACAGTAATTGTTTCATCGACCACTTTTATAAAGTCCTCATCTCCCAAAATTAACCTTATTATGTTGTGCGGCTTTTACTACATCTCTTCTTTCTTTGACACTCCCAAATTCTTTGCATTTTTTCTTCTCCTTCTAACATTTTTGCACATTCCTGTTGAATAAGAACGTCCCTCATCTTCTGATTTATAAAATCATTTGATCCAGTTAATTTTTCAATATTGAATCTGTGAAAACTGAAAAGATATCTTGACATCAAGATATCAAAACTTATGCTTTAATACCAATTATTGCACAAAAGAAAAATAATGAAGCAAAAATATATAATTTATGTGGTTCGACCAATATGTGACCTATGTTCATGTGCAAGAAGATATTTTTTTTAATTGTAAAGAGAAGTATAGCAACAACCACCAACTTATACCATTCCTAACAAAGTATTTATAAACTCGAATTATATGGAAGAGTTCCAATTACATAGAAACTTTGTTTTCACACAAGCCTATCGAATTCTATGTAAGAATTCCAATTACAGTGAAACTTTGTTTTCACACAAGCCTAGGGTCAATAAATTTTTATTTCTATAAATGTCTAGTGTTCAGTGAACTTCAATTTTTACATATGCTTAACGTCAATGAAATTCCATCTCCACCAAAATTTAAAGCATATCTCACAATGCATTTTTATGGGATTCTTTATGAAAGAAAATACTTTTCTTTTGACATTTAAAAGAAAATATTTTTTTTTTGACGAAAAAAGAAAATACTTATTACTAGACATTTTCGTAGACAAAACTCTATAATATGTCATTTAATTAATAGATAATATGTCATTTAATAGGGAAGATTTTGAAAGGACACGAATTACAACTTAATTACAGTCAGAATTAGAGACTTTCAATGGGGAGATTATATATTTCTTGATCTACCTCAGCCATGACTTGCAATTCCTTCCACCCAGGAAATATTCGAACAAGATGGGTTCTTGTGTTCTTGTGAGACCCTTGGATCTCAATTTACAGGTGAGTTGTAACTTTTTTAATTATAATCTAGGTTTATAATTTACGTGTGCTCGTGGTCAGAATTTGAATATTCATACACTAGTCAACAGGTTATGCTAATCAGCAGTTTTTGAATCACAAATTTTGGGTGCTCATAATACACGAATTCCTGTTTGGTAGATATACGGACAAGTGATGTACTCCTTGAATCGTATGAAGTTCATGAATGGGAAATAGATGGTTCCCAGGACGAAGGTGTTTTCCTTGTAGCATAGGAACCAATTTGGAGGTCGTAGGCTATGAGATGAACTTGCAACGCTTGCTCGAGATGAAAACAGTTTTATCAGTTTTGTCTATCACAATTAAACACCTTACTGTCTCCAATTTTTGTTATGTTCTGTCTCCAAATTTTTGTCTCGTTTCGTCTCTGTATATGAGAGATAGTAACCAAGCGCAGCGTTATAATCTGATTAATCTTAAAATTTAGACCATCAGCAATTCATACCCTTGCAAATAACTTCCATCCACAAGTCCCTACAATGCCATCTTTTGATGTTCTGCTTAAGATTTTTTCCAATCTAAACTCACTGATCATTAGTTAACCACTTAAAATACATTTCGTCTTGTTGTACAGGTAGCTCCAAGCTTTGGAAGTTGGTTGTCATGTTATGATCAATAAAAGCGTTGTTTTGTTCCCCATGTACTACAAATAATTATATCAATTTTATTAGTAATTAGTTGCTAACCCCGGCGTTATGAGTACCAGATTGTATCAGCCCAAAACTGGTACGATATTTTGAGTTTTAGTACTGGGTTTGAATACCGATCGGTACGGGCCCGTTTCACAATTAAAATTGTGATTATGTCTAATTAAATGTAAAATAAAATGGAATGTGAAAAAATAACAATTCTAAAACATAATTCAAAATTTTCATTATCTTACAATAAATTATTATATTTAGATAATTATTATATATAGAGATAATTAAAATATAATAAAGATATATATATATATATTTATATATATATATAAACTAAAATGGATAAGATACAAAAATAAATAAATTAAATAAACTACATCTGTACAATATGATAATGAACTATTTGTAATTTTAAAAAAAAATTCAGGGACTATTTTATAAATTTAAAAATTACCCGAAACGGTACCTGGTATTAACCGGTACTGGTATAGTATTGTATCAGAATTCAATCCGGTACCAAGTCCGGTATTCATAATTGTTAAGGTAATTGCCCTTGGATCGGATACTGGTTGAATTTAATAGCTTGAAAAATAATAACGAAAATAAAGATAGACAAAATAAAATGGCACAGAACACAAAAATTTACGTGATTCGGTCAATATGACCTACATCCACGGTCAGGGGGTGAGCAATTTTACTAATACGTGGAGAATATATACAAGTACAAAGGCTGGAATAAAAGGCTTTCAAAACTCATCAAATATACAGAAAATAACTGAAGAGAGAATGAGAGGATTTGTAGAAAGGAGTGGCGTGTTTTTAAGTCTTCAACCATGCCTTCTATTTATAACTGCAGTCCCAAGCATCTGTCTAAAAATTTTTCAATCTATATCTATGATAAATTTCTAAACGGTGGCCATTATTGTTGACTTAAATGGAAGAGGACAAAGTATGCAACCATTATTTTTGACTTATTGGAGGGGCCAAGGCATGCGCATGCAACAAATCTCCACCTTGACTTGGCCCGAACAATTAGTGATCTACTCCACCTCCTATGACAATGCCCCAAAAATGCTATATCACTAACTATAAATGCCAATCAAGTCCAAGCACTGCTTGAACTTGTAAATTGCAAGAACTTTCGTAAACATGTTAGCATAATTGTCCTTAATATTGATCTTCTAAATAAGCACATTCTTCTCTGCAATAGTATCTCGAATGAATTAATACTTCACATCAATATGCTTTATCCTCTCATGATACATCTGATCCTTCGTCAAATGAATAGCACTCTAACTATCACAATAAACAGTAGTAACCCCTTGATGAAGGGATAACTCGCCAAATAAACCTCTCAACCATAATGCTTCTTTGATAGCCTTAGTAATTGCCATATATTCTGCTTCAGTAGTAGATAAAGCCACTACATGTTGTAAAGTAGCTTTTCAGCTAACGGCACAACCTTTAATGCAAAATACATAACCTGTCAAAGATCTGCGTCTGTCGATATCACTGGTATAATCTGAATCTACAAAACCAAACAAAGTGTTGCTGGTTCTACCAAACTCCAAACAAAAGTTTGAAGTGTCCATTAAGTATCTGAGAATCCATTTCACCGCCTGCCAATGTTCTTTGCTTGGATTGGCCATATATCTGCCAACGACACTAACAACTTGTGAAATATCGGGATGAATACATACCAATGCATACAAAATACTGCCGACGGTACTAGAATACCAAACTCGTGCCATATAATCTTCCTCTTCCTGTGACTGTGGTGATTGAGTAGCAAATAGTCTAAAATGACTAGGAAGAGGAGTACTAACTGCTTTGACATCTTGCATGCCAAATCTCTCTAAAACTTTATTGAGATAATTCTCCTGGGTCAAGAATAATTTACCAGCTTCTATATCACGTCTTATCTCCATGCCAAGAATTTTCTTTACTGCTCCCAAATCTTTCATCTCAAATTCACCACGCAATAAGACCTTCAAATGGTGAATATCTGTGACATTCTTGGCAGCAATGAGCATATCATCAGCATATAATAATAAATAGATGAATGAGTCGTCATCTAACTTCCAAAAGTAAACCAACTATCATACATGCTCCTGGAGAAATCATGACCCAACATAAATAAATCAAACCTCTTGTACCACTGTCTTGGGGACTGCTTTAATCCGTGCAAGGATTTCTTTAACAAACACACGTGGTCTTCCTTTCTTGCAACTTCAAAACATTCAGGTTGTTTCATATAAATATGCTAATCTAATTTACCATACAGGAATGCTGTTTTGACGTCAAGTTGTTCTAATTTCAAATGAAACATGGCAACCAACGCAAGTAATACATGAATAGAGCTATGTTTCACCGCTAGTGAGAAAACATCATTAAAATCAACACCTTGTGCCTGACTGTAGTCCTTTACAACTAAACGCGCCTTATACCTTGCATTTTCAATACGTAAAATACCTTCTTTTCTTTTGAAGACCCATTTGTAGCCAACAATTTTCTTACCCTTTGGCGGCTTCACTAGAACCCAAGTATCATTCTTATGCAAAGATTTCATTTCTTCATTCATGGCCCCTATCCACTTATCAGCGTCAACATTTGAAACTGCCTCCATATATATGGAAGGTTCATTGTCTCCACCTGTTTCCTATGCCACTGATAAAGTATATGCAATTAAATTTGCATACCTCTGTGGTGGTTGAATCTCTTGTCTTAGTCTATCTCTGGCTATGGAATGTTCTTTTTCTTCTAGTTCATCTTGAACATGATCATGATCTGGTTCATCAGTTTGATATGTCTGATGTGTAGAAGACGTCTGTGAAGGACCTGAACTACCATTCCAACTGTTTCTGTGTACTATCCTCTTTTTCTAAATTACAAGGATTATAAGACTCTTTTCTATGATACAACATAGAGGACTCATCAAATTAACATCCCTACTAAATACAAATTTAGGTGACTTAGGATTGGGACACCATAAACGATATCCTTTTACCCTGAAGCATAACCAAGGAAAATGCGTTTCTTAGCCTTAGGCTCTAACTTTCTCTCATTTACATGCATATATGTTAGACACTCAAATGTTCTTAAAGTAGAGTAATCAGCAAGAGTACCTGACAAAAATTCCTCTAGAGTCTTGAAATTAAGAGGAACACAAGGAGAGCGATTGACTGTGTAGAAAGCTGTAGCAATGGCTTCTGCCCAAAAATCAAGTGCCAACCTTGTATTAGAGATCATACATCGAACCCTTTCCAAAAGAGTACGATTCATGCGCTCAACAACTTCATTTTGTTGCAGAGTCATTATAACATTGTGATACTAAGCAATTCCTTCATTCTTGCAAAATTTATTGAATTCACCTCCACAAAATTCCAAACCATTATCTGTTCGTAGCCACTTAATATGCTTTCCTATCTGCTTTTCAATCAAAACTTTCCATTGCTTAAAGGTTAAGAAAACATCATTTTTATGTTTCAAGAACTACACTCAAACATTTCTTGAATAATCATCAATAAAAGTCAATATATACCGGGCATTACCTTTAGATGGAACACGGGAGGGTCCTCAAAGATCATAATGAATATAATCCAAAGTACCTTTAGTTTTGTGAACAGCTGGAAAATTGAAACTGACTTGTTTTTGCTTTCCAAGATACGATGCTCACAAAAGTCCACCTTATCAGTGCTTTGACCATAAAGTAGGCCTCTCTTGCTTAACAATGTTACACCTTTCTCACCTATATATCCCAAACGCATGTGCCACAATTTAGTAATGTCACCATCAGTAGAGACTATCGCAGTACATGTTATTGTAGATCCGTGCAAAACATATAAATTGTCAAACCTGAAAGCTTTCATCAATACAAGAACACCTTTAGAAATTTTCAAAACTCCACCTTCAATTGAGAACTTGCACCCTCGAGAATCGAGATGCCCAAAGAGATAAGATTTTTCTTCAAATCAGGAACGTGTCTAACGTCAGTGAGTGTTCTAATGATACCATCATACATTTTGATCTGGACTGTACCTTTACCAACAACTTTACAGACAGCATTATTACCTATCAAAACAATTATACCATTCAATAACTCATAAGTGGAAAAACACTTTCTGTCGGGACTCATGTTGTAAGCACAACCCGAATCTAAAATTCACTCATTATTAGACCTAACTTTATCTTCTATGGATACAAAGATAATTCTCTCATTCTCATCTCCTGTTACACTAGCCTCGGCAGTGTAGCTGTTATTCTGTTCAATTTTATTTTTCTCCTTATATTTCAATTTATAGCAATTAGCCTTTATATGCTCCTTTTTCTTGCAATAATTACAAATTTTATTTCTATGTTTGAATTTTGACCTAAATTTAGATCTACTTCTTTCAAAATCTTTATTTTCAGATCTACCTTGTACGAATAGTCCCTCTGCCTGACTTCCACTAGTCTCCCCAGTAATGTCCCTATCAATCTACTCTTTTGACTTTAATACAGCCTCAATACTATTATATGAAACTGACTATTTCCCATAAATCATAGTATCAAAATATTTAAAGGACTAGGGAAGGGAACATAACAACAATATGGCTTGATCTTCATTCTCAATTTTTACATCTACATTCTTCAAATCCAAAATAAGATAATCAAATTTATCCAGATATGAAAGAATAGATGTACCTTCTATCATCCTCAACATGTACAACTTCTGTTTCAAATAAAGGCAATTTTTGACCGTCTTCTTTATGTACATAGCTTTCAACTTGTCCCACATACCTTTAGTTGTGCTTTCACCAACAACCTCCTGCAAAACCTCATCGGAAAGATTCAATAAGATGGCTGATCTAGCCTTTTTATCTAGATCCGTGAATTTATCTGATACCATATCTGCTGGATTTTTCTCCACTCCATCAAGTGCAATCTCATACCCATTTTGTATTAAAATGGCTTCATCTTAAGTTGCCATATATCGAAGTTAACGCTCCGGTCAAACTTCTTAATAGAGGTCTTCGTTATCATCATGATGGTCAAAAAATTGATATTTCAACTATTTTTTCACAGGTGGGCCCCACACAAGAAACTGGGACAACGAACCCCACGAAAGCATTGGATGCGAGCCCGCAGGCAAAGTCGGGATGTGAGCTCCACAAGCAAAGTTGAACTTTTTTTACAAAACCGAGATAATGGGCCCTACAAAACAAAACCGAGGTAGTGGGTCCCATAAGATAAATCTGAGGCAGTGGACCCCACAAAACAAATCCGAGGCTGTGGGCCCCCACAAGATAAAATTGAGACAGTGGGTCCCGTTTAGACTCACAATAAAAAATCTAAGTTTCTTTTTTATGTAGATGGTCCACCTTAGTGATAATCACAGAGCATACGGTAAGTTAGACTAACAAGAGAAGCTCTAATACTAGTTTGTTAAGGTAATTGCCTTTGAATCGGATACCGATTGAATTTAATAGCCCAAAAAATAATAACGAAAATAAAGATAAACAAAATAAAATGGAACAGAACACAAAAATTTACGTGGTTCGGTCAATATGACCTACGTCCACGGCCGAAGGTGAGCAATTTTACTAATATGTGTAGAATGTATACAAGTATAAAGGTTAGAACAAAAGGTTTTCAAAACTCATTAAATATACATAAAATAACTAAAGAGAAGATGAGAGGATTTGTAAAAAGGAGTGGTGTGTTTTTAAGTCTCCAACCATACCTTCTAGTTATAGCTGAAATCTCAAGCATCTGTCTAAAATTTCTTCAATATATATCTATGACAAATTTATAAACAGTGACCATTATTGTTGACTTAAATGGAAGAGGTCAAAGCATGCAACCACTAGCCATTATTTTTGATTTATTGGAAGAGCCGAGGCATGTGCATACAATAAATCTCCACCTTAATTTAGCCCTGAACAATTAGTGATCTGTTCTACCTTGTCTGAACAATACCCCCAAAGAGCTGTATCACTAACTATAAATGTCAATCCATCATTGGCGGACCCTATTTTAACTTGGACGCAGAAGTTCAGAACATATGAACCACAAACCTTGAGCAAGCAAGCTGCCAAATGCAAATCAAACACTTTTGTGATTCGTTCGAAGTCTCAAGTCTACATTATTCTTTCTTTCTTGTACCTCAAAGATGCAGATTGCAGCTTTAGCTCTGTCTCCTTCCACCGCATTTTTGAAACTAAAACCATATGGCAGTTCTAGCCCCATAATTAGCCAAATAGTGAACTCGACTTATATAAAGCCACTTGATGTTACTTCTACTGGAAGAGCTTTTGTTTCAGGTTCTTTATATGGATTTAATACTCCAACTCCAGCTCCTTTTTTAAGTTCAAATCGTGGATTTGATGGTTGCAAGTCTGGAGCCGCCTCGGTTCCAGAGAATGCTGGTGAGGCTGAGAAGCCAGGTGACCCGGTTCGGACTTTGCAGCTGGGGTCCATGTTTGGCCTTTGGTATCTTTTGAACATCTACTTCAATATTTACAACAAACAGGTTCTTATCTTCTTATCTTCTTTCAGCAAAATTGAAGCTCGTATAATTTTCGAAAAAAAATTGATGCTAGTATTGTAATGAAATGTGTGATTGTACTCTTCACACGACCCAAGTTCTAAATTTTGTTCGTCTAGTAACGCAAGATACCCTTATTGGTTCCGTTCTTGTATTGCTGCCGTTGTATAGGTTCTTAAAGTCTATCCATTTCCAGCAACTGTTACTGCCTTCCAGTTTGGTTGCGGAACTCTTATTGTCATCCTGATGTGGACATTGAACCTCCATAAGAGGCCACAGATAACCCGTTCCCAGGTACTTCCCTGCAGTTGTAGCCGGTACCTAATGGCCTGCCAAATAACAAAAACTTAAAATGATTTAAAATAATTTATCAAATAAAATCTGTGATTATTGATTAGGTAACATTTCGGATATTTTATCATAATGGTCTTCATTTACGCACGAAATCTCTATTCGGTGATGTAACCCTGTGCCGGTTAATCTCATTTATTTGTTCTCTTATCAGTAGCTCTGTAGATGTTGCATTGATGAGTTGACCCTTCAGTTTGCAGCTATCCTGCCGCTAGCGATAGCTCATACATTAGGCAACATTCTGACCAACATTAGTATTGGGAAAGTCGCCGTTTCCTTCACTCACACAATCAAAGCTATGGAGCCCTTTTTCACAGTCCTGTTCTCGTCCTTATTCCTTGCTGAGGTAAGAACTAACAAAAGAGATAGTGGAATAAATTCTTTTTTAAAAAATGGGATCGCTGAGACTTTTTGTTTTCAGTTGTTCACTGAACATTTTTGTTAATGAAGCAATATCTCTACTTTCTTTAGTCCATACTGAGATGACCCATCTTGGGCTTTTGGTCTGATATTTGCTTGCATACTGTTCCGAAATGTATAATCACTTGGCCGCTTTCACTTGTTCACAGACGCCTTCTCTTTTGGTACTTTTGTCCCTGGTACCAGTAGTTGGTGGAGTGGCACTGGCATCGTTTACAGAGGCCTCTTTCAATTGGTAATAGGTCATTTCTTGTTCATAGAATTTCTTCTTATCCTTCTTGTTCTTTTTTTTTTTTGCAAGAACTACCCAGATCGATTCCGGCTACTTTGGATTGTTCAATAATATTGTTTAACCCCTCGTTTGTTACTTTAAGTTTTGTGTTCTGCTGAGAAATAGGATTGGATTCTGGAGTGCAATGGCTTCCAATGTGACTAATCAATCAAGAAATGTACTTAGCAAAAAGTTAATGGTAAATAATGAGGTAAGTGGCAGCTACTTTTCTCAGTAACTAGTAGGAATTATCATAGTTTACGTCATTGACTATGCCCTTTCAATCGTTCCTAACAGGAAGCTTTGGACAACGTCAATCTGTTCTCAGTAATAACCATCATCTCTTTCATTCTTCTTGTTCCTGTTGCAATTTTCGCGGAAGGGTTTAAATTCACTCCATATCTTCAATCTGCTGTGAGTAGTATAATAAAAGCCTGATCTCATTGACAATCTCTAACTACCAAGGCCACTCGTTTGACATCTTTTACTGTACTCGTTGTTTCAGTGTAACCAAGGTTTGGATGTCAGAGAGGTGTTCATAAGATCGCTTCTTGCAGGGTTGTGTTTCCATAGTTACCAACAGGTAGGAATCTTCATACCCATTTCCTTTTGGTTGTATCATTTTCAGTTTGTGATTCTGACCTCTCTTCCACTTTTGATTTGCTGTTTCATTATTTTTCCTGATTTTGTGCTCTCCATTTCTGCAGGTTTCTTATATGATACTGCAGATGGTAAATGCTGTCACTCACTCTGTAGGAAACTGTGCGAAACGTGTGGTGGTGATAGTCTCATCAGTTATCTTCTTTAAGACTCCTGTCTCACCAATAAACTCTATTGGTAATTTCATTTTTCAACCCAGTTGTAGCAAATTAATGAAGATCGCAGAGTTCTAGCAAGCTAGTTCTTCAGATGAAAAATTTGTGATTTCTAATTTCATGGATAGTTTACTATTGATTGGTTTCAACTTCAGGAACTGCCGTGGCACTTGCTGGGGTGTTTTTGTACTCGAGAGTGAAACGGATAAAGTCAAATGCAAAGGCTGCCTGAGTTCTGATGTCACAAAAAGGGTTCATCAAAAAAAAAAAAAAAATAATCAAATTCCTTTCAATTCAAAAGCTAATGTGTACTTATTACGGGTTTTTGTTAGAAAATTAAACATGATAAAACATAATCACAAAGATCATGTGAATCATAGGATCGTTTCATATGTAGATAAAACAAAAATTACATACTTGAATTTTGTTGTAATTCCACCGATTAAAGAATTTTGTTTGAACTTTTATTGCATAAAATTTTTCTGTTTTTACTCTTCTCTTTATTGCATCAAATAAGTTAAAAAAAATCTCTTCAAACATACATACAAATGTATATCTCTATCGTTTGTTTTTAAAGCCTCCATGTAACTACCTTTGGTAGTTATTTCAAGAGGTTTAACTACTATACCCTTCATGGGTGTATATAAGTCATCATCTCCAACTCACACATGATGGGTTTAACAAAACTTTACAGTGCTCATACTTATTTAATAACTGGTGTGACCATCATACAACCAGAGCACAATGCCATATATCTGTTAGAAGCATATGACATCTCGATTTAACAAATTAATCCTAGGACTTATGAGTCCTTGAGTAGACATTGTATGCTATACCCTATGTCATATCTCGCATTTGTATTTTTCATTTGATCTCATTTAGTTTCTTGAGTCATGATTGTGTTCAAGTTCTCTACTAAAGAGACGATGGTCATCTATGAATGCTTTTCATGTGAGTCAATGATCTAACTTAAATGACCTTCATCTGTTCTTAAATCTCTTTTGAATTAAATTTAATTTGCTTTCCTAGAATTATTCCATAGGATCGCATCTTGTGTAATCTTTTGGCAATAACCTAAAGTAACAAATCTTAAATTCAATTCTCAAAAATGAAACAAGAGTCATAAGTGTATATGATGAGGTTCTTTTTAACCTCAAGGGTCTCACACAATTTAAGATGAGATCTTGCAACTTACATTAATCCCCTTTTTTATGATCAATTGTGCACACATGGTACGAGTCATGTGCTATGGTATTTACCTATTTCGTTTAACTTAAACATCTTTCATTTAAGAAATATCGTACAGATGATAGTTCAAACATATTCAATGTTTAACTTGAGTTCAGTTATCTACTAAAAAAACTTGTTCAGAACTCACATCTGGCAACGTAAGACAAATATAATGATTAACAAATCACGTTGAACTAATTTCTGTGCAACATTTATGGTTTAAGTTTCTCGCTCTCGATTATCACATAGATAACAAACTTTAAACATGCCTCATCTATAACGAGCATAAACATTAGAGGTGATTTTTCGTGTGAGAAAGCCAATCTATAATTTGTCTTATATACTTATGATTTATCCAAAAAAATATATTTATACACAAACACATATATTCATGAATCAAATGATACACAATGTATAATCTTCATCATACAGTATATCCAAACATATGACGTTCGACTAAGTGAACGTACATAGAGAAATGTTTATTAGTACATTTCAACATCTACGTAGTCCTAGTGACTTTACATGTTCAATGTATACATCTCTAGAAATTGACTTTGTCATTGGGTTTGCTCTCATATCTCGCGTAGATATATATCTCATGTTCACTTCTCGTGTAACTATATCTTTCATATAATTATACTTAGTATATATGTGTTTTGTCTTACAATGAAATTTGGGGTCTTTAGTATAAGCGATGGCAGCTTGACTATCACAGTTGATAGTCACTGGATTAATTTCACTTTTAGTGACTCTCAAATGCACAAAAAATAGATGAAGCCACACAGCCTCTTGTACTGTAGTTGAGAATGCTATAAATTCAGCTTCTATTGTGGATAATGTAATGCAAGATTATTTCTTACTTTTTCATGATATTGCTCTATGGTTTAGTATGAATACATAGCATAAGGTAGATTTTCTTTCTTCTAAATCTTCTCCCCAGTCTGCATATGTATACCTTTGTATATATAGATCATTACCTTGATAACATAATGCATAGTCCACGGTTTCCTTTAGATACCTCAATATTGTCTTTACTGCTTTCCAATGTGCTTGGCCTGGATTTGATTGATATCTGCTCACCATCCCAATAACGTAACAAATATCTGATCTTGTACATATCACTACATACATAAGACTTCCAACTGCACTAGAATAGGGAACATTCTTCATTTGTTCCCTTTCTTGTGGCATTGACGAACAATTTCTCTTACTAAGGCCATCATTTTTAGTAATAGGATTATGAATTGGTTTGTAATCCTGCATACGGAATCGTTCAAGAATTTTTTGAATGTGCATCACTTGTGAAAGCGATAATAATCTCTTCGAACGGTCTCTTGAAATCTTAAATTCAAGAATGTATGTCGCTTCACCCATATCTTTGATTTCAAATTCAGATGATAACCAATCTTTGATTTGCGTAAGAAACATACAGTCATTACAAGCAATCAATATATCATCCACGTATAAAGATAAAATTGCGAATTTATCTTTGGATCTCTTAACATACATACAATGGTCTTTATCTATCATTTGAAAATCATACGAAATGATTACGTTATGAAAACGAATACACCATTATCTTGAAGACTGCTTCAGGCCATAAATTGATTTTAATAATTGACATACTTTATTTTCTTGACTTGCCTTGATGAAACCTTCAGATTGTTCTATATAGATTTCTTCATCTAATTCTCCATTGAGAAAAGCAGTTTTTACATCTATTTGATATAATTCAAGATCCATACTGGCTACTACAGCTAGAATAAGATGGATTGAAGCAAACTTTACAACAGATGAAAAAGTTTCCTCATAATCAGTTCCCTCCTGTTGTGTGTATCCTTTTACTACAAAACATGCCTTATATCTTTCGATATTGTCATCATCTTTTCACTTAATTTTGAAAACCCACTTGTTTCCAATTGCTTTACACCCTTCAGGGAGGTCAACCAAGTCCCGTACTTGATTTGAGCTTAAAGAAGCTATTTCTTATGTCATTGCTTTCATCCATTCTTCTTTAGCAGGGCTAGTAAGAACCTCATTTACATTCCTTGACTCTTCTTCCTCTTGCGGAACAATCATATTATTTTCTCCTTTAATCTTAAACAACATCGGGAAATTATTCCTCAATTACTTTGTCTTAACTGAGGTTCATCATAAACAAATTCATGATTGATCTGATTGCTCCCAGTCGGATCAGCCATCATAGAGAACCTTTTTGTGGAATTGCTCTCACTTGGTTGAAGTTCCCCATCTTGATTCTTCATAACAGAATCATTCTGATCAAGCGAATCATATAATAATAGGTCTTCACCTATTTCGCCTTGCTTAGGAAAATCATTCTCTAAGAATGTTACATCTCGTTATTCAAATTTAGTTACACCACCATTATCTTGTTCACTAATGAACACGTATCCGTTTTAGTGTTTTGAGTATCTAATAAAAATACTTTTCTCCCTCTTGATTCTAATTTCCCATATTCATGAGAGAGATTATGAACATAGGTTGCACACCTCTAAGATCTAAGACTTAACATATTAGGTCTCCTACCAATCCACAACTCATATGGTGTACTAGTAACTGATTTCATGGGCACATGATGAAGTACATAGGTGATTACTAGCAATGCATTACCCCAAAAAGTGATTGGTAAATTCGCTTGCGACATCGTGGACCTAATCATTTCTAATAATGTTCTATTTTGTCTTTCAGCGACGTCATTTCGTTGTGGGGTTCTAGGAATTGTTGATTGCCTTTCTATTCCTTTCTCATCACATAAAGCCTTAAACTTTTTGAACAAGTATTCTTGTCCTCGATCAGTTCGTAATGCTTTTATTTTCTTATCTAGTTGATTCTCAACTAAGTTTATGTATTTTATGAAACAATCAAATGCTTCAGATTTATAAGAAATCAAATAGACATGACCATACTAAGTATATTCATCTATGAAAGTGATGAAATAAATTGCCCCACGTCTAGCCCTTACATTCATTGGGCCACAGATATCAGAATGAATTAATTGCAATGGATATAAAGCTCGTGTTCCCTTTCCAAATGACTTTTGTGTCATTTTACCAGCTAAATAATGCTCACATGTGGGTAGATCTACTTGACTTAGATTACCTAAAAGTCCTTTAGCTAATCGACTGATTCGATTTTGACCAATATGGCATAGTCTAGCATGTCACAAAGTTGCATCATTGTTGAAATTACTAGATGTAAATAATGAATAACTAATATTATTATTTTCCTTTAACACATC
>JANVCQ010000008.1:10133781-10144954 GCA_025531925.1 Erythroxylum plowmanianum | reverse complement strand
AATTTTGACTAATGCATGATCATGCCTCCAAGTTGTACACCTCATAACTCTCAATTACAATATCCAAAAATTACAAAATTTATACCAATTTATAGATAAGATAATAAACTTCAACTTTGGTGAAGACACCTCAGTCTAATTCAGCCTACATCAATACATTTTATTTAAAAACCACAGGATATGATTTCTGTCCCTGATAATGCTATAGCCTAAGCCAAGACTCAATTTCATGCCAAATTTTTAAAATCTTAGAGACAGAATTAAAATTCAACTTCTTCAAGAAAGTTGAAGAAATATGTCTCTAGTTTAATATGAATTAAGAACCAACTCATTTGAAGATACAAAGTGCAAGTTATAATCGAAATACCAAAGCAAGTTTAGTGAAAACACTTCATTTCTTCCAGCTTTTCCACAAAACAGACTTTTGGGTCAATGTTACACTGTCATTTTGACACTGAAAATGACGAATTTAAGCCAAAAACTCTTCTACAAACTTGTTCCTTTATGTCTTAAGTTTCTATTGACACCAATTTATGCAATTTAGTTCAGTATTTTGAAAATTATCACCAAATGACTACAGACTGTTCACAAATAGTGACAGATTCCAGATACTCAATTTCAAGCCAACTTTTGACATACTTAATGATAGAATCAAATTCGACAACTTCATGAAAGTTGTAGATATAGGTTTCTAGTTTAATACGAATCTAAATGCATCCAATTTGGATACCTACAGAGCAAGATATGGGTAAAATACAGAAACCTGTATAGTAGAACTACTCATCCGAACCAGTTTCCAACATCAATCATAGAATCACAAAACCTATTTATTAATGAAATAACTTACAAAGATAATGATCCAAGCTTCAGCAAAGGTCCAGAAGTTGAGAGGGGGAGTAGGAGAATGAAATTTCGTTTGAAAGAAGCCAAAGTGAGGGAGTAGGCTACTGAAATGAGCTGAAGTGCTTCAGCTATTGCTTTGCTAGGTGTCCTTAATTTATCAAGTCACATGTCTTAATGCATGTAATGCATCAAGCCACATGTCTTAATGCATGTAATGCCATTTGCCTAACTAAAATGTTGCTACTAGTCACCTACAAAACTAGTTCACATATCAATCATCCAACGATGCCAAATGTCAATTAAAGTATAGGTGTAGTCATACCAATTTTCATGTACCAACTTCACTTGGTACTTGATACTTTTCCTAGTCCAAATAAACATTTAATTACTTTAATCCTCTAAGGGTATTAATTAATTCCAATTTACTCACTATAATTTACTTGATCAAAAATTCAAATCATAAGTCTTTCATATTCTAATCATAGCAAAATTCTAACTCCCATCACACATGTACTTTCGTAAACATGTATTATTTCAAATAGGGTATATTTTGGGGCCATACATGGGTTGTGTCAATATAAGCAAGTGATAGCTAGGTATCTGTCCGTGGAGCAGATACCAAGGCATCCTAAGTCTCAGGGATGTCCTGTGTTGATGCCTAGGAACTGAAGTGATATCAAGATATCTTGAGTCCAGAGATATCCTATGTCAATAGTTAGGTACTGGAGTAGTACCAGGGTACCAAGAGAGATTGAGAAATTAAGGTACCCTGTACCAATATTTGTACATTTAATTACATTTCCACTTGGTGAGAGTTTACGATGAGTTAAGATTAGCCGATTGACCATTGGATGTAAACCTACTAGGTTAAGTTAGGCATAGATAATTCAGTTACATATTAAAATAAAACATAAATGACAGTTTAAATTAATATTTATGCAATCATCATTTGATGAAATTTGTGAGATGTTTGTTAACTGTTTGGATTAGATTGAGGACTGTTGTGTATATACGTATTATATGTATGATTTAATCGGTTGACTAAGCGTTATAATTAATTATTGAGTTACTTGGTTTTAAGGATAAGGTCGGTTATTCTTATTGAGTTAACAGCTCACCCCTTGCCACTATTTTTTTAGGAGATCCAGTGATTGTTGATAACCGCAGTGTACATGATTGACATAGTGGAGATTAGGTAGGACCAACAAATTATTTTTGTATAATTGTTGGAATGTATATATATATATTGTCAAACAATCATCTCTTTTCAAATTAATGAGGAATTTGATGGTTAATTGTTTGTTTTGAGAACTATTTGGTTAATTGAGATTTAAATATTTTGGGAGTGTAACACCATCTCCAAGCAACTGCTAAAAGAACAGATAAATGCGTATCGATGAAAAGAAACTAAAAAGAGAGAATTTTTTTGTTTTCAATGTGGTTTAACTGGGATAAAGAGTGGAGGGACAAAAGGCTATAATGGGGTTGGTTGGAGATCAATAGAATCGTCGTCGGAGAGTGTAATTTGAATAGGCAGAAGAAAAAATTCTAAATGATAGAGGATGCACATACTAGTGGCGACACTGCAACTAACATGTTAGGAACACACAATCACACACGCCCTAGAAGGTTAGAATTCTTATTCCTTTTCTGTGTTAAACTTAATTGGCTTTTCTTTGTCTTTTTCATGTGGGCCATTTTTATTATTATTCATGTCATATTACCAAATTTTAAATAAAATTACAGTTAGTAAACGAGGTTATTTATTTATTTTAAATTGCAAAAAAATTATTTTTCCTATTTCAATCTAATATCATAATTTAGTTTGTTGTTAATTAAATATATATTATTTGATATTAATTATTAACAAATATTATAATTAATATTATTTTATTTTATTTTTATAATTAATTTTATTTTTAAAATAGATTTAGTAATGATAAATATAAGTTAGTCATTAAAATTATTTAGAAAATTTTAAAGCTTAAATCATAATTATTAATTACTTGGGTTTATATTCACGACAAGTTTAGTCACAAATGGTTTAAATTTTATGTGAAAAAAGATTTCTTGTTACAATTATTTTAAATTTTTTGTAATGAAAAGATTTCTTATTACTATCATTTTGAATAATAGTGATCATAGTGGTTCATATTTGCCACTGTGACAATATATTATTGCCACTAACTATTTTGTTTATATTGACAACAATTGTCATTACAAAAATATATCAATTAAGTGACAAAAAATTTTCTCGTTACAATAACGAATAATAATAGTGACAATAATTTAATTTGTCACAATTACATTTCATTCTTGTTGAAATAGTGTAGGTGTTAGATATTTAATACTATTAGTGACAACTTAAGAATGACAAAGCTATTATTGACACTAATAACATATTATTAGTTACGACGCAATTGTGAATGGCTCAATAGTGTCACAATTACTGTACCATTAGTGATTGCATCATAATTTATCACAAATAATAAAAGTAATAGTGAGTTACAAATTTTTTGCCACAATCACTATCATATTTGTGACAAAATATATAAATGTCACAAAAAATTGTTACTAAATGTCTGTATTTAGATATCCAAAGATAGTAAATATTTCTTGTTGGTATTTTTGTTATACTGAATTATTTACATATTAGGTTCATTATATGTTGTATGGTATATTAATGGATTGTCCCAAAGCTGAACATTAGTATATAATATGTGAGAATTATTATGTGTTGTATGGTACAATTAGTATATAATTTATGAAGTTTTTTATGAATATGTAACATGTTATTATATGACTCAAAGAATTAATGTTAAATTTTAATTTCTTACAGCAGTTATTGCCATGCACCCAAATCTCTTATATGTTACGGTGTTTAATGGACTGAACTTTTCTAAATGCATTGAACAAATTCAATTCCACCTTAAAGTTTTGGACTTAGATTTGACACTCAGAACTGAAAAACTAGATGCTTCGAATGTTCTAAGCATTGAGGAGGAAAAAATTCATTTTAACAATTGGGAAAGATTAAACAAATTGAGATCGATGTATATAAAGATGACAATTACTGACAATATTAAGCCTACTCTTCCCAACAATGAAGGTGCTAAGGAATTACTTAAGTTTGTGGAAGAGCGCTCCCATACTACTGATAAATCTCTTGTTGGGACTCTTATGGATACATTAACTACCATAAAATTTGATGGATCACATACTATGTATGAACACGTTATTGAGATGACAAACATTACAACAAGACTTAAATCTTTGGGAATGGAAGTGGATGCAATCTTCCTTGTGTGGTTCATGTTGAACTTATTACTATCTGATTAATTATGGTCCTTTCTGAATAAACTATAATACCATGATGGACAAATGAAATATTCATGAGTTACATAGTATATTGGTTCAAAAAAAGACTAGACTCAAGAATCATGGAAGTCACTCTGTTAATTTGTTAAAAATCAAGGTGCTAGTAAGGATAGTAGAAAGAAGCATGAGAAGAAAATGAAGGCACCCCAAAAAGTTAATAGGGAATCCTCTTAAATCCATAACATAAGATGGAACATGATGAAAGTAGATGTCATTTCTATAAAAAGGTTGGACATTTTCAAAAGGAATGTCCTAAATGTAAGGCATGGTCTAAGAAGAAAGGTAAGCCTAACACTTATGTATGTTATAAGACAAACCTTGTTGAAGTTCCTTTTAATACTTGATGGATTAATTTTCATCATAGTAATCGTATTTCTAACACCTTCAAATATTCTTTATAACCTAAACCAGACGATCAAATAAAAGATTTGTTTATGTTAGTAACAAGATGAGAATTCCAATGAAAGTTGTCGAGACTTATCACTTAATCATAGACATTGGATATCATTTAGACTTATATAAAGCTTTGTATGTGACTAGTATATCTAGAAATTTAGTTTCTTTATCCAAACTTGATAGATCTGGATACTCATTTAAATTTGGTAGTGGTATTTCTAGTTTGTACAGATAAAATCACATGATTGATAGTGGTACACTGTATGATGGTTCACATTTGATACCAATATTGGATTCAAAGTTAATAAAGTTTTAGCATAAGCAATATCAAGTAGGTTGATTAAAAATAGATATGCTTACTTATGACATAAGCACTTAAGAAACGTTTCCAAAGAATAACTTGAATTATTGGTAAAGAATGAAATACTTTGTTAATTGAATTTATTGATTTTGACATTTATTTGGACTGCATTAAAGGCAAGTAAACAAAACACACAATTATGAAAGCAATCAAAAGAAACTCCCAATTTCTTAAAATAATTAACACTGATGTGTGTGCACCATTTAATGTGTCTATTTTCAATAAAGAATATCACATTTATAGATGACTATTCACATTATGGGTATGTATATTTGCTACAAGATAAATCTTAGGTGGTGAATAGTTTGGAAGTTTATATTAGTGAGATTGAAAGACAATCAGATAAAAAAGTGAAAATAGTCAAGTTTAATAAAGATGGTAAATATGATAAAAGTGGTCAAAATCTTGGTCTTTTTGCTAAATTTATTGAAAATGTGGTATTTGTATGCCATATATAATGCTAGGCCCACCATAACAAAATAGTTTTGCATAAAAGTGTAATAAATCTTTGTTAGTTATGATTTAGAGTATAATGGATAATTCATCTTTACCCACTTCTTTCTAAAGATATGATCTAAAAATTGTCATGTACTTGTTGAATAAAGTTCCTAATAAAGCAACTTAGACTGGAAAAAAAACTAGTTTAAGGAACCTACGTATTTGGAACTGTCAAACAAAAATTAGGCATTATAATCTACATGAAAAGAAAATAGATGCAAAAACAATGAGTGACTATTTTATTGGTTATATAGAGAATTCTAAATAACCAATTATTTCCTTAACTATAATATAAGAATTGTGAAAACTAGAAATGTTAGGTTTGATTTTGGGATGTTGGAAACAAATGGATGAATTAGAATAAAAAATTATTCATTTCGTAAAGAGATTAAACCAAAATTCCACTCTAAACACACAAAACCTAAACTATTCAAACAACGAGGGACCATAACCCTCTCATATTGCTATAATACATAACACTTTACCAAATAATTAATTTCATGATAAACTTAAACTAAAATAAACTTCAAACATATAAAACCTAAGTGTTTGGACAAGGACGAACTAGAATCCTCGCATGTCTTTGGGCCACCAATCGCTTAAAATACAAGAAATTATTGCCTTTAAGATGAAATTATACGTAAAATAAACTTCAAACAAGCATAACCCAACTTGTTTACAAAAGGAGCCTCTATTGTTGCAAAACTAGACACCAACCCACAATGTTATTGCAATTCCACACAGCTCTCTCCCTTGAAACTCTCTTGGGCACTGTGATGTGGGTCAATTTTCACCAGATTAAGGGATTTAGAAATTTAGATTGAGCCAGTTAGGGGTCTTAGGCAATTAGAATCCTTAAGATTTTGGGATTTTTTTTCTTAGTTTGATGGGTAACAAATGAAATGAGAAAATAAAACCTAATTTTGTTGCTAAATGAACTAATTAAGCCCATAGTTTTCATAATTTAATCAAGCATAGAATTAATAAATAGTTTTTAAATAGCATAAATGCTATATTTCCAATAAACCCTACTTTGACACATTAGCGTTTCCATTAAAAATCTAGCAAAATCAATATTAAGGGATTAATTAATATGTTCTATTTTAAAACATTAAGAGTCCCTCATGATTCATTCAATAATGTTAGGGACCGATATGCAACTTAGATAACAGCAAAAACCATCTTAAATCTTTTGTAAAATATTAGAGGATAAATCACGACTTTTCTGCAAATAAATGATAATAACCTTGAAAGGCCTTGGACAAACTGTTGAGTATTGTCTCAAAGTCAGAAATCTCAGCTTCTCAATGTCAGAAATCTCAGCTTCTCAAAGTCAGAAATTGTAGCTTGCTTTCGGTGATTGTTGAGTCAGCAATGGTAGCTTGATTTTTCAATGGAGTTTGGTGCAGCTGGCTTTCACATTCACCCATGAAATTCTCTATAAAAGAGAAGCAAACGAAGGAGGAGATAGAGCACAAGATTTCTATTGTGAGAAAAGAGAAGGAGTTATTTAGAGTGAGAGAGTAGAAAATTTCCGAAGGAGAAGAGGGAGAAGAATAGTGAGAGGGAGAGAATATATATATATATATATATATATGAGCTTAGTTAATTTGGGACTTTTGGAAAATTGAGTGATAAACACTATTGTATGCTCTCATTAATTATAATGAAATACTCAGTCGTCTCTAAACTGGACGTAGGCATTGTCGAACCAGTATAAAAATATTGGTGTTCTTATTGTTGTTTTATTTTTTACTCCAAAATTTATTAACATTTTCTCACAACAAGTGGTATCAGAGCTCTAGTTTTTTCGACTGGAGTATTGTAGGAGTGAAAATATATTGGAGCTACAGTGTCGGTGAACAATGCCGGTGAATAGTGTCGGTGAATAGTGCCAGTGAATAATATCGATGAATAGTATCGGTGAACAGTGTCAGTGAACAGTGTCGATGCTACAGTTCTCGTATAGTGCTAGTGCTATAGTTCTCGTGAACAGTACTGGTGCTACAGTTCTGTGAATAGTATCGGTACGTATTTGTGAACAGTGACGAGTAGATGGCTGAAGATAAAGAAAGGCCCATTAAGAGGGCGTCGATATCGTCATCGTCGACACCTACATCCAATCGCAACTACAAGGTTAGAGGTTGATAAATTTAATGACTCTAATAATTTTAGTATGTGGCAGTGTGAAGTTATGGATGTATTGTATCAACAAGAGTTGGATATGGTTCTGGAAGATAAACTCGAAGATATGGATGACAAGCAGTGGATGCGAATTAATCTTCATGCTTGTGCCTCTATTCGATCATTCCTTGATAAGGAGCTGAAATATCCTTATATGAAGAAAACTTCTGCTAAGGAGATATGGACGAAATTGGAGGAAAAGTATATGACCAAGAGCGCAGAAAATCAGCTCTTCTTGAAGAAGCGAATCTTCCGATTTCAGTATCGTCAAGGTATTTCTATGCACGAACACCTAAATGATTATAATAAAATCAACAAATGATTATAATAAAATACTTGTTGATTTAACAAACCTTGATGTGAAAATTCATGATGAGGATAAGGCACTATGTTTGTTAAATTCACTGCCTGACGATTATGATCCTTTGACAACTACTTTGTTGTATGGAAAATCCGAGGCGAAACTTGATGAGGTTTTTGCGCCATTGGTGAATCATGAGTGTCGTAAGAAGGAACTAAAGACTTACAATTCACAAACTGAGGCACTCACTGCAAGGGGACGAACAGAGGAAAGAAAACATGGGAAGCGGAGAAAATCTCGTTTAAAGTCACGAAGGAAGCTTCCTACTAAAGATAAATGTGCCTTTTATCGTCAAAAGGGTCATTGGAAGAAAGACTGCCCCAAATTGAAGAACAAAGAGAAGGAGAAAGTGGGTTTTGTAACAAATGTTACAAAATCTTGAGATGATGATTTCGAGTTTGCTTTGACTAGTTCATCTGCTGATGGTCACTAAAAGGAGTAGATTTTGGATTCAGGTTGCACTTATCATATGTGTCCCATTCAGGAATAGTTCTCTAGCTTCCAGGAGTTGGATGGTGGAGTTGTTTTGATGGGAAATAATAATGCCTGCAAAACATAAGGGATAGGCAAAATCTGTTTGAAGATGCACGATGGAACAGTCAGAGAATTGAATAATGTTCGGTATGTACCGGATATGAAGAAAAATCTTATCTCATTAAGAGCATTGGAATCCAAGGGTATCAAGATCATCATAGAGGGTGGAGTTCTTAAAGCTGTGTACGGGACACTTGTGGTGATGAAAGGTACAAGACAAAATAACTTGTATTTTTTGCAGGGGAGTACAGTTACTGGTGGAGTAGCTATCACTAAAGCTGTTAATGTAGATAGCTCAGACACTACAAAGTTATGGCATATGCGTCTTGGGCTTGCTAGTGAAAAAGCATTGCAAGGATTGGTGAAGCAAGGCTTATTGAAAGGCGCAAAGGTATGTAAATTAGAATTCTGTGAACATTGTGCACTGGGTAAGCAAACTAGAGTGAAATTTGGTACTGCTATTCACCATATTAAAGGCATTCTAGATTATATTTATACTGATATTTGGGGACCTTCCAAGAATGCATCTTGGGGAGGTAGCCATTATTTTGTCTCTTCTATTGATGACTTCTCTAGAAGAGTATGGGTGTACACCATGAAGCATAAAGATGAAGTTTTAAAGATATTTCTGAAGTGAAAAAAGATGATTGAAATGCAAACGGGTTGAAAGATCAAGACGCTTAGATCAGATAATGGTAGTGAATATAAGACAGATCTTTTTATGGAAGTTTGTCAAAATGAGGGTATTGTGAGGCATTTCACGGTTAGGGAGATATCACAACAAAATGGGGTGGCAGAGCGCATAAATCGTACTTTACTTGAGAAAATTCGGTGTATGTTGTCTAATGCTGATTTAGGCAAGGTGTTTTGGGCTGAGGCAATTACTTATGCAAACCATATTATTAATCGATTGCCTACTACTGCAAACAAGGAAAAAACACCTATAGAGGTATGGTCTGGTAAACCTTGTACTGATTACAAGTATTTACACATATTTGGTTGTCTTGCTTACTATCATGTTAGGGAAAGCAAGTTGGATCCAAGAGCAAAGAGAGCTAAATTTATGGGCTTTATCATTGGCGTGAAGGGATATCGACTTTGGTGTCCAGATGAGAAAAAATTTGTTGTAAGCAGAGATGTGACTTTTGATGAGACTGTTATGGTTAATCAGAACAAGCATGAAGGGAAAATTGAAGTGACCAAGACCATGAGTAGTTCAAAGCAGGTGGAGTTATTAAAGACACTAGTTGATCCAGTAAGGTCTGATGTTACAGACACTACTCCTACAGTTGATTTTGATGATGAGAACGAGGATAATGAAGAGGAGGTACCTACCCAAGAACCACCATAACAACAAGATTCTATTGCAACCAGAAGATCAAGAAGGGAAATACGAAAGCCTACTCGATTTGCTGATATTGTGGCATATACACTTCCAGTTATCGAAGATGATATTTCATCCACCTACAAATAAGTTGTCAGGAGTTCAGAGAGCGTGGAGTGAAAGAAATCTATGGATGAAGAGATGAAATCTCTTCAGAAAAATAAGACTTGGAAGCTGGTTCAGTTACCAAAAGGAAAGAAGGAAATTGGTTGTAAATGGGTATATGCTAAGAAGATGGAATCTTTGGGAAAAGACAATATAAGATTCAAAGCCAGATTAGTAGCTAAAGGCTATGCTCAGAAAGAAGGCATTGACTACAACGAGGTATTCTCTCCTGTAGTAAAACATTCTTCCATTCGTATTTTGTTGGCTTTGGTTGTGCAGTTTGACCTTGAGTTAGCTCAACTTGATGTCAAGACGACGTTCTTACATGGTGATTTGGAGGAAGATATTTTTATGTCTCACCAGAAGTGTTTACAATTGTTGGCAAAGAAAATTGGGTTTGTAAATTGCAAAAATCATTGTATGGTTTGAAATAGTCTCCAAGATAATGGTACAAGCGATTTGATAGGTTTATGATCGAGTAGCAGTACACAAGAAGTCATTATGATCATTGTGTATACTTTTGCAAGCTACAAGATGGAACCTTTATTTATTTGCTTTTATATGTTGATGATATGCTTATAGCATGTAAAAGCAAAGTAGAGATTGAAAGATTGAAGATTCAACTGAGTAATGAATTTGAGATGGACTTATGAGAAGCTCGAAAGATACTAGGTATGAAAATTGAAAGAGATAGAGCAAAAGACAAGATTGGTCTGTGTCAGAAACAGTATTTGAAGAAGGTACTACAATGTTTTGGGATGAATAAAAATTCAAAATCTGTTAGTACACCTCTTGCTCCTCATTTCAAACTTAGTGCTTCTATGTCTTCTAACACAGATGAGGAGAGTCATTACATGACTAAATTTCATATGCAAGTGCTGTTGATAGTTTAATGTATGCTATGGTGTATACTAGGCCTGATATTTCACAATCTGTTAATATTGTCAGTAGATATATGCATAATCCAGGAAAAGGACATTGGCAAGCTATGAAATGGATTCTACGGTATATTCTGGGTACCGTGGATGTTGGTTTATCATTTCAGCAAGATAAAGTTAATGGTAAATGTGTTGTTGGATATGTAGATTCTGATTATGCAGGTGATTTGGACAAGCGTAGGTCCACTACA
>JANVCQ010000008.1:10119141-10133681 GCA_025531925.1 Erythroxylum plowmanianum | reverse complement strand
GAAATTGAGTGATAAATACTATTGTATGCTCTCATTGATTATAGTGAAATACTCAGTCGTCTCCAAACTGGACGTAGACATTGCCGAACTAGTATAAAAATCTTGGTGTTCTTATTGTTATTTTATTTTTCACTCCAAATTTATTAACGTTTCCGCACAACACAAACAACAACAATCTAACCTAACGCATATATTAAATCTTCTACCAATAAAAGTTAACGTATATTGAAGGGTTTTCAAAGACTAATTGACTAGCAGAAGTTTGCTTATCAATTTATGTTTTTCTTAAGAATCATGTAAGTGATATATAGCTAAAGAGCTAATCTACCCATGAACGTAAGTAGTTAGTAACAGGATGATCTTAAAGAGTTATTTATCGTCAGCTAGTTAAACGGATAGTATTTGAACAACTTATTTCTACGATGTTACCTGACACACTTAACCCAATGAAGCTGATTAAGAAACTCGTTAGCATGTCTGAATGACAAACTAATAATCCGAAAGTTGGGATACGAGTCTAGCACTGTTAACAAGCATTAATAACACAACATAAATGAAGAAAATGATCGCCAAGAAGACGACATATTGTCTTAAACTTGCTAGCCACTAGCAGACTACATATCAAAACAGCTTCTAAATTAACCGTCCCAATTACATGAAGATCATTTGTCCATGACATGAAGATTATGTTTTAGAGTCTGCTTGGATTGTCGATCATCGAATGATCATTTAAAGCTTGATTTCCATGGATGATCATCTCAAGCAAGTCCATCTCCCTTTTCATCTCATGGGGACCCTTTATCAAGCTATCCAGTTCCATGCTGCTGTCATCATCAACCACAGAAACACAAGGCATTTCATTAAGGAATGGTACAAACCCATAGTTGCCGCCGCCGAACAAGTTTGCTTCCAGAGAAAACTCGCTAGTTGCATGTTTATTATTATCATCCCTCACTTGGACTGTTGAGTCTTCGACTGATGAGGAATACGAATTCTGCTTTTTATTCTGCAATATGAAATTTACTGCTTCATCATCGATTATATTTTTGGCACACGCCTGATTAGGATCTTGAGTTGTAGTTGAAATCACAGTCCTGATGTAGCTTTGCAAGATGGCGCTCTTAGGGTTCTCATCCTTTCCTTTGCGCTTAGAGAATTGCCTTCTTTTGGTTGCATTCCAGTGATTTTTGATGGTGTTCTCAGTTCGTCCAGGCAATCTCTTAGCTATTTCAGCCCATCTGTTCCCTATTTCTTTGTGGGCTTTAATCAATATTTGATCTTCTTCCTCACTCCATGCATCTTTCTGCAAGTTTCCAAACTTCTATAATCAATATTCGAGATATCGTATGCATTTAACTGAAGCGTTTGTAAAGAACAATTATAGGGGTCTCAGGAGGACACTAGACCCTGAATGAACCTAAAATTACTGAGATTTGCATGGATTATTTTATCGCTAATACTAGAGCCAGATATAATCTGTGGACAATTTTAATTGAGACTACTTTCTTAGCTTTATTAGATCAAAACAAACATCGAAGACAAATGTATATCATTCCTGTGTCATCCAAAGATTTTACAGAATATATAGTCCTAAGGTTTCCCAATGATGCATGTTTTCAAGAAGTGAATGTCAAAAGGTGAAATGCTGTAGATAGCATTTTGCATTATGTATATGTGATTGTAATCATAATAAACCCTATCAACAGCTTTCTTTAGGAAATTTGAATTGGTTACGCTACGTATACATGTAAATACATATTATTCCTAGAAATCTGTTGATGAAACATAAAGGAGATTCAGGAGGTGAGAGAACCATGCAATTGTGTGATACCATATATATGTTTAACTTTAGAGTAGTGTAATATTTTATGAGAAGTATTTCAAGATATAAAATTATTAAAAGTGATGTTCTACATTCATTAAAAAAGATGCATTAAATCAAATGAATCCAAGACTATTGCACATATAGAAGAGCAAATGATATCTCTAGCTAGCATTTACTTAATCATGAAGTTTTAAATTTTTTATTTCTGACAAACTTACTCGTAATAATAATGACAGTCTTTTTTAATATTTGTCGTTATATGTATTAATAATTTGTTGAATATATAAATTATAGATAAAAGTATATTATAATTTAAATTATGACTTATATATTATTGGCATTTGTCATTGTGCATGTTAGTGTGTTATCTTATGCATATGTCATGCTTAAATTATTAATAAAATATGCATCTGTTTACTTTGTTAAAACGTGTCAGAAAAGGAATAATTACACAAATTTTAAACTTGTTGTTTTGATTTTTTTAAATTTTATTTTACACTTCCATAAAATTTTAAAATCAAATGTTAAAGAATTATGTTCTTGTGGTTTTTATTCAGTTAAGCAAGCTTTTTAACTAAGCCATGTTAATGTTGAAGAAACCAAACTAATATAACAAATCAACATTTTGTTTACGATATGCGTAGGTTATATCTAGGTTCTAATGAGTATGTATATATATGTATACTCCGAAGTGTCAACAAACAAATCAGGATGGTCATGTATGAAAACGTATGTAGTTAATGTCTACTATGATATCTAATAAGAGGTAAAGGAATTTAATGGGGAAAGAATTAAGGATGAGAAACCCTGATATCTGGTCTCAAATGGTTGTGCCATCTCTCTCTACACTGCTTTCCTACTCTACCATCCAGCATTTTAGCAATTTGAGACCATTTCTTCATTCCATGGTATTCCACCAACTGCACCAGTAACCTGTAAATCATGATACCGATCAAGATGAGGAATATTAATGAAGTAAGAAAAAGACAAATTCATAAACTATTTTCTATGTTAGTGAACAGAGGAAAACATCTCCGTCAAGGACCTCGAAGCTAAAAGACACTAACAATTAATTGAGTTTGACCTGTCTTCTTCAGGAGTCCATTGCCCTTTGATTATGTTGATGTTCTTACAAGGCCTTGAATGCGTTTTAACCTGCAATCTTTTGTCTTTCTTTTGAACAACTCTCTTCTGATGTTCATTCTTTTCAGTTACAGACGACGAATCGTCTGTTGGTACCCTGGAATTGATCAGCCTGAAATCTTCAAACGTTAGAGGCTGATGCATTTGCTCTTCATCGAAGCATTTATCCTCAGGCTTCTCAGGACATTCCCAAAAGGGTTTGCTCTGGAAGTCATGCAAGAGCTTCTCTGCAACATCTGGAGAAAAACTGACGGAAAGATAGGCACTGAGGTCAAGAGTCTGAAGGGGATCAATGCATGTCTCAGATATCCCAGCAAAGATATTCTTTGATGAGCCTTCGATGGAGTTAAAACGATCAAGAAAGCGAGCATTGAAAGATGATGATGAGCCATCGTCAATGTTGGCAAGGTGTGAAAGTTGGTGAAAATTGTGAAACAAGGCCTGTTTTGAAGATGGAGCTTCAAGGGAAAGCCCATTTGTTAGTTCGTGTTTCAAGGGGTATTCTATGAGAAGGCTTGAAAGGTATGGAAATTCATCCCTGAACTTCATATCAATCTCCATGCAAACACAACACACAGAGCAAAACCAGAGAGGAAGAGAAAGAGAAAGGGGGAGAAGATAACAGATAGAGACAAGAGAGGTAAGAGAACAAGAAAGGAAGGTGTGGTTTAATGTCTGAGTAATGGAGTTTAAATCCTATGGGCTTTTATTATTGGATGTAATTAAGAAAAGGGCAATCGACAACTGCCAAAATCACAGCCGTTAATGATATTACTGAGCAACGGCTGATATTGGTTCTTGTTAATGACCGGCAAGCTTCCCTTTTTAAGCAGTTCTAATGGCAAAAGAGAAAAAAGAAACAACATTTTAATCATTGGTTCGTTATAAGGTTCTTTTGCTGTAAGAAAATTCGCAGCAAGTTGGACACGTGGCAGACGTATGTGGGCCTTTTGAACCTAGTATGCTTTATGGTAGTTGGGAATTTTTGTCTAGATTAATTTACAGCCGTTTGATTTGATAACAGCCAGCTATGCTGATAATCAAACGAAATGGGCATCGCGAAGAATGTGGTCGTTGGTCAAGGTGGGAGTGGACAACTGCATTTTGATTGGGTTCATGAGAAATGTAATAGACTAGCGAACACTTGCAAAAGTCATGTAATTAAAGTTTGGAGGGTAGGATGTATCTAAATCCATTTATTTTGATAAATCTTGATTTAGATGCAGTTTCTTAATATTAATTGAACCATAAAAGTTTGGTCAAAATCTTATCCATATAGAAATAGGAACCTGACTTACTACAATTAAATTAAATTAAATATTTAAAGCATGTTTTGGACCTTTTCCTTTTATCTATAAAACAACGAATCCTTCAGCCAATGATACATTTAACATCCTATTAATATATTTATCTATCTTTTAAGTGATACAAATTTCCCAACTAAGTTTAATGGTACTATTATTGCTCTTCCATTCCATTCTCATAAGCTTATGTCATGCATGTTATATGTGATTAAAAGTCCTCTTCTGTAACTGAACCTTTAAGTTGGCTTTTCAATTGAATGACTCTACATTGATTTGTAATTAAAATTTTAACCATAATTCTCTCCATGTCACGGAACATGCATTTACATTTCTATTCTGTTTCCGCTCCTCAATTACTTTTTCCACTTTACTACCTTAATCGGTTCTAGTTCTGCTCTCTCCTCTATTACTATTACTTACTCTCATTTCATTCCTTCTATTAGCTCAACCAACACTACAAGTACAATTATCAAATAGTTATTCTTTACCTTCAGGACCAACCGATACAGCTTAAATTGCAATTTTCTCTGATAATTTTTTAAATTCATTAATTAATTATCGGTATCAAAGTAACACCGATTCTTCAATGACTGTCATAAGATTAAGCATTTCTATGAAAATACGATGGACTTTGAATTATATATATCTTAGTAAGATAAATAAGGCTGTTCCAATTTTAGTCAGTGGCCCGGAAACCAAAGGAGCACCTTCAGCCTGAAAGTTCAATTGTCATTACCTTCTCAAATTTTTCCAATGTCAGCGCCAACATAAAGCAAAAAGTCCCATCACACTATCTAAAGATCCTCAATGTACCAATTAACAATGGAGATTTATTTTCCATTATATCACGAGAGAGTTGGATAAATTTCTTGGCCGGAAAAAAAATATGCTGCATTGCATGATCAGTGATTTCTGGTCATCATACACTTAACCAAGTCCAGAATACGGCAATAATCAAAGAAGAGGGAGGATTCTTTACCCTCAAGTCCATCGCGGTGAACTCGATTGCTACCTGTAAGATTGTTGCATGGGCTCCCACCAACTACCAGATCGAATCCACCAAACATGCTCATGAACTCCTCCAACCGGTCAGCATTCATTTGCTGTATATCAGCCATGTCAATCAAGTTCCCTGTTTGGTTCGTTTGCTCCCACCAGCACCTCATTATGCCTCTATTTACCTCTGAAATCTCAACTGAAACAACATTCTTCATTCTAATACCAAGTCTGTGAAGTGCAACTTCTGCACCACCGATTCCAGAGAATAGAGAGAGTAGATTTAAGCCTTCGGGGAAAATGTCTTTTAGAACAGAGAGATGGTATGCAACTGTGTCAACCTGACATTGATTTTTAGGTAAGCACACTTCAGGGATACAGAAAATAAAAAATAAACTATCAGCAACCACAAAACAGAACTAGAAAACATAATATAGTCATAGATGAATAATATAGAGCATATTATGAGGATTGCAGGTGCAACATTTGATCACGTATTAAGAGGAATCAAGAAGAGTTGCCAAATAAGTTTCCTAACATTACTAAATGGAAGGTATTGTTTATTCACCTGAAATGAGTTGCCAAGTGATTTGTATCGGTCTGTCCTACTTATTCCACCTCCTCTAGTGTGGTTCTTTGGAAACCCTAAAAGCATTTCTATCTCATCAGGTTCAAGTGGAGCAACCTTATTCCTTCCAACCCAGACAAGATTCCATTTGCGGCATTCATGAAGAACATACTTTTGGACACTTGGAGGTGGATTCCTATCATCATAATCTTCAACAGCTTTCCGAATTCTCTCCGTGAGTTTTGCACTGCCTATACAAGTTTGTAAGCAATTTAGCTTAGTTCTTGCATCCCAAGAAGGCCACCATTTCTTGGTCAGAGGAAATGCTTCCTGTATTGTCCGAGCAGGAAATGGGAGAAGAGGAAATCTATTATTTAATGGAAGGTTGTGAACATAACCCCTTTTCCTTGCAGCAGCACAAAAATACTTTGAATCAACAAATTCTGGCTCCACGTCATAAAGAAATCTTGAGATAGTTTGCCAAACACCTTTGGGAGCCAGAGCTACATTCTCATAGTAAAAGTAGGGAGGCCCAAATGCAGCTTCTGGTAGCGTTCTTCGAGTTATAATAGCTGGTTCAGTGGGAACTCCAAAGCCAATCATTGGAATGGGGATTCGAAGTGGCTCTTCATCCCCATTCACATGCCCATTCTCCAGCCTCTGTTTTTTCCTTTTCAACATATCATGACGCAAAGCACTCCTCTTCTTGTGTTTAAGATGATTATTCCCAGAATGCCAAGGCTTTGGCTGTATACAATAAATGCAAATGTGGACAGTTATATTCAACTGAAAGGAAAAATGAAATGAGGAGCAAACTTCAGAAACCTCCGCATTAAATTCTCCAAAACGTCAAAAAAATCACCTTATCTTCTGGATATAAAACATCTGCTGCCTTGGCCAGTTGAGCAGCACAAAGAAAGTCAGTCAGTTCTGCAATACTCGCATCTGGTCCTGCAAAAGGTTTCATAATCTAGAATAGCATTCACAACTAAGAAGAAACTGAAACACCACAATAAACATAAAGCTCAAGAAGATTTCAAAACCAAACAAACATAGATGTCACCCCCAACTATTGGATCATTAATTTGTTACATCAAGTTGCAAGAAATTTTGATCGTAATAACCACACAAGACACTAGATACTCCATAAAAATTTGAAAATCCTCCTCAAAGGCATAAAACTTGATAAGTCAAAGTATGTAAAATACGAGCTAAAAGCACATCTAGCAAATATAGTAAGACAAAGCTACTAACAGATTAAGACTTCCAGTGAGACAGAGAAACTCAAACCTGTACCAAATACATGTTATACCAGGAACTTGTTTAAAAGAAAATTATCAAAATATATTAGGAACTTGTTTAAAAGAAAATCACATCAAATAGCTGCATAATTTTACTTCACCTAAATCCTTTTCCCATTTCTTCAAAACGACAAACTTCAGAAAATAAAAGAAACGAAGTAAATTAACCACAAGACTACCCTTGGTTAGACTACGCACCACATCTCTCTATGGCAATTGATGCCTCCTCCAATGCATACCCCATCCTTCTCAAGAAGGACAGTGGGTTGTCTCCCTCAGATTCAGTTTTTATCATTTCCTGATATATACATAAATCAATTAGATGAATTAATAATAAGCTATGATCTGTTCATAAATAAATTGCATTCATGTATCTGAAATAAAACTATAATTTTATGGAGTATCGCACCTTTAAGACGTTATAGATGTCACTGAACACTTTTATAATTGAATATAGTTAGAGAAGGCTATATCAAATTAATCTAGTTAACTATTTATCCATGCAATAGCCATCTAAATTACCAATCCAATCAAGAAAATTAGCCACCTCATTTTCAGAATTATCCATATCTGAAAAATCATCCAGAAAGCTGGCTTCAAAATCTGAAGATAATTGATCATAATCCTTTAGGCATTGCTCTTCAGGAGATTCATCAATGGCCTACAAGCAAAAGACAAGAGTATACAGTACAGTCAATGTAATACAAAGCTAATTCAGTTTATAATATGTTTTCCATATACTTTCAACCATATCTTCAAAGTTGAGAGATCCTGGGTAGGCATCATGCCTCTCTGTGAATGATAGAACAAATTGACTAAGTAGAACACTTGGAGAAAAAGAAAAGATTTATGGCAATCAATTGATTTTACAAAAGATATAAAGTTATGATTATAGTCCAAAGAGGAATGTTTCTAATGCCAGTTGCACTTTGAAAGTGACAGATAGAAGCATCTGGCACAGTTGACTTTCAGGTGCAAAGTCTGAGCCAGAAGTCACTGAAATGCAACATTACATATTTCTCTTTTCCTTTTGAGACACAAACTCATATATAAACCAAAGCTCTGCAACGTTTATAACAAAGATGCTTATGACATTATGTCACTCAACTTCAACAATAAGAGTTATCAATAACATTTTGGCATATTTAAAGTACTCAGTTACACAGGTAAATAAAAACAGAACTTGGTGAATAGTTTTGAGTGAGGGATCAACCAACATTAAAACGTGTTTTCATCTTCAATTGGCAAGTATTATCTTTAGTGGAAAATTAGCAATAAAGCAAGTTCTAGCTGCAACATGTATGCATCTAAAATGCAGGGGCTGTATTTGGGGGATCATAAGGGGACATGACCCGCCAGGCTACTCTTTGAAGCTTTGCATATAAAAATGACAGTAATTCAGTACTACCCCATCTAATACGAGAAGTAGTATTTTTGGTACCCAAAAAGCTCTCCCTCCACCCTGCTACAGTCCAATAGTATATTTTCTGATATGACCAAAAATTAGTAGCATGACTGAGTGATGCAAAAGAGCTTAAAGCCTATAAAAGAAATAAAAGGAAAATTTTGTTAACCTTAAGTATTAATTTCGTGGGAAGGAGGATAGGAATTGAGTTGACAGCAAAGACAACTAGGACTAAAATTTAGATTATGTTAGGATTCTTTATTAGATAGAAAATAGTAGTAAGATAACTATGTTATTCTAATTTTAGATATGTTATCCTAGTTGTTTAGAACTTAAAACTTATATAATTTTTATTATAATAGGATTTAAATTTATTAGGAACCCTTTCCTACTATAATAAGGGTTCTAAGAACTTTATAAAATGTGGACCATTTAATAATAATAGATCCTGAATTTTTTTCTACAAACTTGAATTTTCAACTAAAAAGGAGTGATACTTTCTTCTAAGAATGATTCTTAGACCCTAGGCGCAATTCCTAGCTACCTACCCTCTATTGTTTGTGTTTGTTTGTGTTCCTCACTAAATTCTAGCAATTCTAACCTAAAGTTCCAGTAACCAAAACCTTAAAATCCTAGCCTAAAATTTCCAGCAAACAAACCTTAAAAATCAAGCTATATCAAACCTGAAATATCAGCATTCCAAGCTAAAATCTAAAACCTGAAACTTGACATTCTAGCAGCCTAATATTAGTCATATTTCCTAACTTTGTGAGTCTTAGCTACTAATTAATACTTCTTCTATTTGTCCTATATCACCATTATCTAAACACAAACTTACATCAATATACAAATTTTATTTTTTCTAGTGAGATTAAGAAGCATTGTTTTATTTATGAATAAACATGTAAAAGTTTTTCTAAATGAGAGTATGAGCGGTCAAAAAGAATTTAAGTAGTGCATAAAAGTGATGCAAATCTTCATTACCCTATACGTGAGAAGCGTTTCCAAAATTGAATCTGTATTTCCTTCTCCTGAAAATTTGGGAAAATAAAGTTGTAAACAGAATATAATGAGGAAAGACCCTTGAAAAAAGAGAAATATACCATTTTCATGAATTGCTTTGGCAACCATTTCCTCCGAAAAGCCCATCCCAACAAAATGGTCAATCAATTTGGTGCCTGAAGAGCTTGCAGATGACCTTGCCTTGAGGCACAACATATAATATGAGCATTAGCGTTAGAAAAATTTGACAATTATAATCAGTCTTAGACTTGGAAAACAAAAATCACCGAGTATTTTAGAAGTGTTTCAAGTATCAAATCTGCATTTTCCTCTCCTGCAGAATAGACAAGGCAGTGCTGTAATTAAATTTTCATGAACCGAAACAATAATGTGCTTGTGTAGGTTATAACATCCGATAAAGGATTGAAATCTTTTTACCAGTTTCCTGGATTGCTTCCATCGTCATCTTTTCAGAAAATCCCATTCCCACAAAATGATCAACTAACTTGGTGCCAGATGATCCTGCTGATGAGCTTGCCTAGAAAAGGGACAAGTAATCAACCATACCATGAATGCCTAGGCAAGTTTCACACAATACTTCTGTGTGACCCAACATATATATGATACTAATGTGCAGAACAATGTTGACCAAATAAAATATTAAACAAGACAATAGACTACAACTATCAAGATAAAATCTTGCACTTAAACAAAATAAGAGAAACAAGAATGAACATATGCGTGATCATGCGTTCACCACTAATAAATAAAGGTAAAAGAGCTTTATGATAAGAAAAATGACAATCAGTAGCATGCATCATAACGCAGACACCACAAATAAGGTAGAAGGTATCTGACAATAAAGTGGCACACCTATTGACTTATAAGCCTTCCATAAGTGCACCACAATTATGCAACATAGGAGACACGTTTTTGGAACAGATGAATGCAATAATGAGATTTCGACAAGATAGCAAGGCATGTAACTGGATGAAGCTATTATGACAAGAAAGTATTGGTACAATCAGATAAAAGAACTTGCAGAGAAATTTGGGGACTATGAACAATCATTCACCTCCGCTGAGCTTGCTCTAGCTTCTCCATTAGGAAGTGTTAAACTTGAAGAAAAGGAATCAGCACAACTCTCGTCTCCACTATTCCAATCAAAAGTGTCATCTTCTCCATCGAAAGAATCCACACCCTGTGGAAATTCACATATAAGTACATGCACGCAAGGGCAAATTAAATGCATTAGAATAAACAGCAACACATGTATTTACAATGATGAATACTTCAGCTTCTCTTCATTGTTCAGAAACACAATCAATTACAAGACTATGCAAGGACAGCAGAATTACAAGATTATGCAAGAACAAAGTTGCAAAGGATTAATTTAAAACAAAATTCAGGAAAAGAAAAGTACCATTTCCTTTGTAGGCTGTTGTTGACAAGTCTTCCAAGCTGCTAAGAAATAAATTAGATAAGATCAATAAATACAAACCAAAAGCAAAACCCAAAAGAATAAACAAAAATGAAAGTCGGACAATACACCTTACAATTTATAATGGAGGTAGTTATCTGATGATACGTCATGAAAAAGGCATCATTTGAAAATAATGTATAAGGTGTAAGTTTAAGTTGAAACTTCTACTTGGGGGAAAAAATGGAAATCTGCTAAAAGAAACTTCATATTATTCATATTGTACAGCGTAATAATATACTAACACAACGAAAGTACAATTTTTAAAATCCCTACTCATGAACAATGGGGGTGCTTTGAATTTCTTATTATGAACGAATCATCATTTTGATAAACTTCTCAAGCCTTCCAAGTCTTTTATCAGCATTGTCACTTCTAACATGCATTTTCCACTTAAACCATTTGAAAACATATAGAAGTTACTCAAGGACTCAAACCACTCAATTATGAATATATAACATGTTTAGGAACTAAAAGTGTTAACAACCAAAACAACTGAAGGCCAATAATACATTATTAAAAGATCTTATTACATTTCTAACATCTCTTGTTAACATTCAAGTGCATACAAATAATTGAATGTGGCATAGGCACAGCATGTTTGGCACCAAGGGTCCAAGGCCAGAGCCAAACAGGGGTTATGGGGGCTTAAAGTCCTTTTGTTGCATTTTTTATGCTGTTTTTTACATAATGTGCTGCCCCTCCAGCACCCTGCATAATATGCTTTTCACCCCACTGAACCTAATTTCTTGTTCCTCCCCTTGTCAGGACACTTCATGCACCAAAATTACCGCGTCCATATCTATTACCGTTCAAAATTTCATACCATTTGTCAACTTACATCCATTCATCTATATTGCCGCTGCAACATATGCATTTATCTGCAAAGTTCACATGTGCACTAGGCAGTTAACATAGGTAGCCTGCTAGAGACTCAAAAGGGGGTGCTTGGTTAGTTGGTATGAAAAGAAAGGAATAGATAAGGAATGAAAAAAGATGGTTGGTAATATATTATGATTGGATAAACAATATTTTTGTATCCCCTTTTGAGGCAACACTCCATTCCCCCCAATATGGTGAAGAATGGAAGGAAATAGAAGCCATATCTATTTTCATTCCTCACTATATTCGTTATAATTCTTATTATCATTCTCCCAAGTGAGCCAAGCACACCCTCATAAGTAATACCATAAATGCTCAAATGCCGTTATGTGTCAAAAGAAACCCAAATTTTTACCCAAGCATGTTCATCCTTTGCATTTGAGACATCACACACAAAACGCATCAAGGCATCCAAAACAACACAACAGGAAACAGATGCATAAACAGTCTAATCCCTACTCCCAAATCAGAAAAACATCCCAAACATGGATTTTTGAGAAGAAAGTTTCCTTACACTCATCTGTAATTGTGTTCCTTTTATCGGAACTGAAGGGACAACTTTTCGTTAATTGTGGATTTGCTCATAAAGAAACCTTTTTTTCTAATAGAATTCCATTTCAGCAACGAGGAAATAAAGGGAAAATTTCCAAACAACTGGGCAAACAAAATCCCAATTCTTCATCAAATTGTATTCATGTACTGCAACACTTATAGAAGAAACAAAATTTCTCGCTCAGCATTGAGATTATAAAATCAGAAGTGGAACTACTAACTCTCCAGTCATCACGAGTTATTTCAATTAACCCACGAAGAAAAAGGATAAAAACAAACAAAAAAATAAAGAGTACAGTACTTAACCCAAAAAAAAAAACAAAATAAAAAGAAACAATAGCAAATAGAACATTAATTACCTTCAAACCAAACCCTGGAAAACAATGCAGTTACTTGGCCCTGAAAAGGATTCAAAGAATAAAGAGAAAAACCCTTTAACTTCAAGTAGCTGATTAGAGACACCAAGATAAAGGAAAATAAAAGTTCAGAATTCATCGACCATGCAGAGGAAAAGGAGCACCTACCTGAAGAGAGAGAGAGAGAGAGAGAGAGCGTGCTAGTTAATGACGGAATCAAAATGGGTGTCAGATTCTCTGTCTCAAATACTTGCTCTAGTCTACTTTTACTTAAAATTACGTCGTTTTATATTAAAAATACATCATTTTGAATAAAGTTGCGAATATCGTATCAAATTTAATATTAGATTAAATTTTGGCATAATATTATATTGGTATCAATATCAGTTAATATTCGGTATTATTTTAAGTAATTTTTTAAATTTATAAAAAAATTCTTAAAATTTTTAAAATTTTCAAAATAGGCTATTGATATATTGTAAAGTTGTACTATACACTATACTAGTTTATTGTTTACATCAACCTTGTTTTTAAAAAATAATAATAAATAATAATAATCACAATTAATATGAAATAATAATAATTTTAAATATTTCATAGATAAATAATAACTATAATTAATATAAAAAAGATAATCATCATCATACAAATATAAAATTAAGAATAATACAAAATATTTAAAATATTACTATAATACAATTTCATCATTTTAATAAATAATAATTACATCAAAATATCTAATAAAAAAGAACAATAAATATCCTTAAACAATTTACAAAAAGAGTTCATAACGAAAAAACAATTAAGTAGAAGTTAAACCTGAAATAAAAACATTTACAGTTACATTACATATATAAAATTTAACATAAGCATCACGTATAATATGTAGCACAGACCCTATTGTGTACATAGGATCATACATAAAAGGGTAAAAACGAAGGAAATGCAGAATACCTAATTTCGGGTCTATTTCGACTTTCGATGCAGTTTTTGCCATCCAAACGAGCTCCGATTCTCCCGAGACAATTGAGGAAGTTATTCACCATCATCCGGTCTAGGCCTTTTTACAATTTCCTCAAAACACGAGTTCTCTTAACGAGTCAGAGAACTTTATGCTCGTAAATGATATATGAGTAACTGTAGGAGACCTTAACTTTTATATATTTTTCATATCGGGCTTCCCCATCACAAGGCCGATATAGACCAGGTCCACACTGAAAGGGATTCATTTTTCTCTCGAACTTTGACCTATTAATTTAGACCATTTATTGAGCCACTTTATTATCCTTATCCGGATCGAATTACGTAACTTAACCGGTAATTTTTTGAAAACCAAAATTACAATTAATAACTGTCCATTTAAAGCAGAAAGACAAAAATGCCAAATTAAAAGAAGAGAAAAAGTAAAAACTTGAAACGAAATTCAATCGTCAATGGGAGGATACCCGCTATAACTTCACTGACCTCAGTGATCATTTGGTACAAAATCTTCATCATTAAAAGGAGCTTCAACATCATTATCATTCAAATTTAATACACCAAATGACATGTTATTGCTTTCTCATCCAAGGTTATCTTCCAAATCATTTACATCTACCAAATTCGGTTCTTCAGAAACCCAATCTGCCAAAAGATCAATATTATCAATAAAAATTGGATCAGTTGAACTACTTGTGCTATTAAGACTCCTAGTAAACAATTAAATTTAATTATTAGAAAATTATAA
>JANVCQ010000008.1:10096990-10114384 GCA_025531925.1 Erythroxylum plowmanianum | reverse complement strand
AAGATAGAAAATTATGAAGAATGAGAATTAGTTGTAAGTAATGAATTAAATGAAAAGAGCCTAGAGAGTTTGATGAGCTAATATTGGTAGTGGAATGGTTATGAAATGATGTTGCGTTAAAGGAAGTGAATTTGGGACAACTTAGACTGAAATTAAGGTTAGGAAAGATGGAAGGAAATTCGGTGTCGCCGAACTTTTCCCGAAGGATCAGGGGAAATTACTTTAACATTTTTGCCGCAGCGAAGAATTTTCTCCCAATGATTCGTCATGGCGAACATTCTGTTGCCACAGCGAAATCCTCCATTGCAGACGCTGTAAATTTTTTTTATTGGAATTACCCTAAAGAGATTTTCATAGGAATAAGCTCACGTTTTATGACCTCTGAATTGGACTCCGAAAACGGGGTCCAACAACTACCACTTTCACCTTTAACATTTCCAAAATTACCACGGAAACTAGAAAACGAACTTCCACTACTAATTTCAAAATTCAACAATTCCCTTCTATGTTTCTCATATTCATATTCATCAAGCAATATTTCCATCTGCCACTTCACATCATGACTTATTTTTTTATAGGGTTCTACATCTTTTTTAACTCCATCTAAATGTTTTTATAATCGGGTGATTCCTTCACTTTCCAAATGCTTGTTATAAAACAAGCAAATAGTATGGTTCCTCATACTGAGAACCAATGCAATGAGTCTAAGCTGGATCATTGTATCTTCCAAAAGTTTATTGATCAGGAGTACTTGAACTTTCTTTCATTTATCTGTAAAAATAAATGAATGCATATATCAAAATAAATAACACATAATTTTAGTACATAATATGTATATCCATCTTATATAATATAACTCATTCTGTATGATTACATTATACACAATTCAATTTCATAGAACACAATTTACTATAAGTCAAAAAATAACAGTTCAAAACATTCAACATATATAATAACACAAAACATACATTAACAATTTCCATTTTCAACAATTTCTGTTTCCAACAATCACAAAACATTCATAATTTTAATTCCATTTTCAACAATTTTCAAAAATTTTCATTTCCAACAATCACAAAACATTCATAATTCTATTTCCATTTCTAATAATTTCCAGCAATTTTCAATTCCATTTATAACATTTTTCAACAATTTCTAATTCCATTTTCAATAATTTTCAACAATTTTCATTTCCAACAATCACAAAACATTCATAATTTCATTTCCATTTTCAATAATTTCAAACAATTTCCAATTCTATTTCCAACAATTATCAACAATTTTCAATTCCATTTCCAACAATTTCTATTTCCAATAATCACAAATATTCATAATTCTATTTCCATTTCCAACAATCACAAAACATTCATAATTCCAATTCAATTTTCAACAATTTTCAATTCCATTTCCTTACAATTTTCAACAATTTCTATTTCTAACAATTACAAAACATTCATATTTCTATTTTCATTTCCATTTCCAACAATTTTCAACAATTTCTATTTTCATTTCTAATATTTTTCATTTCCATTTCCAACAATCACAAAACATTCATGATTCCAATTCAATGTCTAACAATTTCCAATTCCATTTTCAACTATTTTCAACAATTTCCATTTCCAATAATGACAAAACATTCATAACTCTATGTCCATTTCTAACAATTTTCAATTTCATTTCCAATAATCACAATACATTCATAAACCAATTTTCATTTCTAACAATTTCCAACAATTTTCATTTCCAACTTCTACAAATCATATATAAATAATTTCCATTTCCAACAATTTCTAACAATTTCAATTCAAAGTTTCATACATGATGATCAAGTTGAAGGATATGATATGATTTACATAATTGCCAAATAATGAATAACATATCTTATACAATTATTCATACACGTGTATTCATAGCATGATGATTAAGTTGAAAGATATATTCATAACATGAGGATCAAGTTGAAGGTTATAGCTTCTTTGGAAATGTTTTTTTTTCTTATTTAAAGCTTTGAATCTTCTTTTCATTTCTAATAAACCATAATATCATATACACCATTCTATATTTTATTCTTAAATATATATGTTGCTTTTACAATTTTTAATTGACATTATTAAGTTTAAGTATAAATGATTGGAACTTACAAGTCTAAAACATATTCACAATTTGACAAAATAAAGTTCTTTTTCAAACACATTTATTACATCACTACTTTCACACATTACCTATCATAAATATTTATGATACCCTACACATATATATTACTAAATAATTAAAGTTCAACATATTTTATACTTAATTAATTATTTACCCAAAACTCATATCCAAATAGGCAAATACTATCATTAACTACAATCGAATTATTATTAATTTCCAATTGCATAATTTTATACTCAACTAATTATTTACCTAAACTCAATACCCAAATATTAAAAATAAAATACCATTTCACAAATAGTAAGAGTGTGTCAATTAATGATTTAAGTTTTTACAATTTTACAAATTTAATATTATCGGTTTAAATTTTACATTTAGGTTGTTTCATTTTTCAACTTTTAAGTTCAACTTTCAATTTTGATAATCAACATTAACAAGGTCATGCATAATGCATATCATTCGTCCAAAAAATTACCATAAACATAAACTTAAACCAATCTTTTATAACCAATTTATCATTCACCATAAATTCAACTCCATTTCCATTTCCAAATGACAATATCGTTATCAACTTATCATTCAACATTTCCATTTCTAACCAACACAAATAAGAAAAGCAATACATCATACACCGTGAGACTCACTCATTCAATTCAGCATTTCAACTCCATTTCCATTTACAAATGACAATATGTAACCACAATATCAGAACCAGATACACGCAAATTGCAATTCAGAAAACTTCCAACTTCCAAAAAGTTCACAAATCCAACATTCAATCCAATTATCCAACACAATAAATAGTGCAATTAAGATTTAAGCAGAAAAATTTGAAAAACTCAAAAAACAAACCCCAAAAAAATTCACTAGCTTCAAGTCTTCAAGTTGGGTCTTCAGGTCGGGTCTTCACTGACGGGTCAAAATTCAGAGGCTTTGGGTCGCGTGACTGCGAGGCTACGACCATATCTCCTCCTTCAGACGTTCAGTGGCGACAACGGTGGGGTCTTCGGGGGACACAAAAACGCGAGCTGAGGGAGGATCTCTGTCCTATGATGCTGGCGTAGATCGGGGAGGATAAAGGAAGCAGCAGCATCATCGGACCAATCACTAGTCGAAGATGAAGATGAGAAAGAGAAAGTGAGAACGACAGTAGTGGTGAGTGAAGAAGTGAGAGTCAGTGAGAGCGAGAGAAAAAAATGAGGAAGGTTAGGTGGAGAGTAGACAGAGACATGGAAGATTGGAGACAGAGACGGAGGGACAACTGAGAGAGGAAGGAGACGACGGAGACAGATGGCAAGGTCATTTAGAGAGAGAGAAATAAATAGATGGAGGACCGAAGGAGAAGGAGAAGGTGAGAAGGTTCAAGAGAGAGACAAAGGCAGGCATCTGGGGGGTGGGTCGGGTAGGTTTAGGATAAAATTTTAAAAATTACAAACAAGTCCTCAATTTTCCAGATTTTACTGGCTGGTATGTGCCGACATTTTACGTACCGGTCGGTACCAAACGAAAAACTATGGTACCAACCAGTATTCATGATAGGTACCAAAGGAACAGATATCGTTCCATTTTTATCGTACTGGCTGGTACTGTTCGATGTAGAATGGTATACATTATCCTGATTTTGAGACCAAAATAGAATTAAAATAGATTAATTAAAAAGAGCCCATTCAGTTTGCGTACTCGTGCCATTTTAGGATGGTAACAGAGATTAGAAAATATAAAATAACATTTTATTTTATATTAAATTTAAGTTTAGATTGTCCAACTTAAGACTTACCTAAATCCTAACTTGCTTAAATAAACAGTATCATTTTAATTTAAAAATTTAGATTTTGGATTAGTATGCTCTTAAAAATACTTAAATTTAAATTTATGGTCAACTTATCGTCATCCTTGGGTCACTCAAAATGGTTGTCATTTTCTTCTTCTACTTCTGCAACTTGCTTTTTTTATCCTTCCAGGTCGCAGTGCACGTAAAAATATATTCTTCCTACTTTTTTCAAATTTTGAAGCCAGTAAAATTATTAGATATAAGTGCTTGAATTGTGGTTAATTAAAAAATATAAATTAATAAAATTAAATATTGATTATATGCATTTACATATCAATATTATTTAATAGCAATATTAATTTAAAGAGAATACAAATCAATGTTCTACTTGCGTAAAAGTGTAGATTTAGGTAAATTTTCTCTTTATATATATACATACGCGAATTTTTGCATTTAATGGCCTTCGTACCATATTCATTTCTCTCTTGTTCTCTTTCTCTTTGATCCCCTAAACCAAATCGAAGTGTGAAAAATGCCCTTGCCAACTCTACTGTCCTCGTAGAGAATATAAACTTACTTTAGCCTTTTTTTTGGTAAGAATGTTATGTTACTCTTCATGCTTCCTTTGAAGAGGAGCATCTTTCTCTACTCTCGATAGTTTCTAACATACAGCAACATGTTTCTAATTCTCATCATTCTTCACCTTCATCTTCCCAACCATCCATTTTTAAAGAACCGCCCCTCATCCTGTCCTATAGTAACATTCTCTCAAGCTTTTGGTCCTTATCCTCCAAAACTACAAATGCCATTTGTAATGGTTCTAACCCTTTTGACTGATTGCTCCAAATGGAACAATAAATTTAATACTACTAGATTCTTATGAAGTAGTGATTGGAGATTATTGCATTTTATATGCAAGGTGGTACTTTATATTGGTTCAAATTGATGCACAATTCTCATTGACTGAATATTAAGATTTGATTTGGACTATCTTCTTATGACAATCATTGTACTTAACTTTTCAAGTCTAGGTTGATCAACTTGTTACTACATATTAAGTTGCTTTTGACAAATTATGTACTTTTATTATTGATCTAGAATCCATTTTAAAAGTTTTATATCTGTGTTACGTACTAATATTCAATATGAGCTTATTGTTCTTCACCTATATTCCATCTCCCAAGTTATTGACTTAGACAAATTGTTAAGATATAAGTCATGGTATCTTGTTATTTAATTTTTGATATTATTTGATAATAGGATCTAGTTGGATTTATTTGAGACTCTTTCAAGATAAGTTTGATAAGGTCTAGAATTCTAAATCAAAATGGGATTTAATGTATAGCCTATTTTGGGATAATGGTTATATAAGGAAATATAAGATTTGGTTTGAAAAAAACAACCGTCATTGGCTGTGTTTCACGTGATGTGTGGGCTAATTGGTTGTCATTTTTGGTGAGGAAAAATGATAAGATTTGTGTGAAGACATTATTTTGTGCGTTACTGATTTTTGGGTCAAGTATTACATAGCTGTTGTGGACTAGTTTTTGGTGTTAATGAATTTTTTCTGTGGCTGCGTTTTTCTCCTTCCATCGAATAACCATTAAAGGCTTTTTTTATATATTTTTATGCAGCCAAGTTTATGTTGATTATTAATCCATATATTGTTGCCGCATGTTTTGTTTTTGGGTGATTTAGCAAGTACACATTCTTCTGTTTTAAACATCTATTGAGGGTGATTTAGCATATGGCTTTTCTGTTTGTATTTGCGTGATTGTGTGGAATCTTTGTAGCTGCGTATTCTCTATCTCTTGAACTTCGACAGTGGGCTATGTAGGAGTTTTGTGGTTGTTGATAGTGGTGGCTATGTGACAAAAATTCCAGCATCTATTGTAGTTGTTGCAGCCCTGATATTTGCGTGGTTTCTGTGAAGAAACGTTTACGTGTGTTGAAAATTTGTTTATTGTTGTGTATGTGATGACTTCGAGGCACACTTGGGTTAAAAAGTGTCAATTGCAAGCTCTTGTAGCTCTTAAATCCATGAAGGCTACTTCTCATAATGGTTGGTACTATAACAGTGGATGTTTACGTCATATGATAGGAGAAAGGAGCTACTTAACCGATTATCAAGGTTGTGTGGATGGGCATGTGAGTTTCGATGATGGAAAGAAGGCTTCGGTGATTGGTAGAGGAACACTATGAGTGGATGGACTGCCACATCTCAAGAATGTGCTTCACGTTGATGGATTAAAAGCCAACTAGATAAGTATAAACCAACTTTGTGATGATAGTTTATTGGTTAAATTTACAAGTGATGAGTATAGGGTATTAACCAAATAAGGAGAAAGCCTTGTGAGTAGGAGGCAATCATCAGACAATTGCTATATATTGCAACCACTTGTAAATCAGCGTTATATGATGACAATATAAATCTATGACATTAAAAGCTTGGGCACGTTAATTATGAGCTTATTAGTAAGTTAAAGAAATTAGAAGTTGTGGGAGGTTTGCTTACAATGAACAAAGAAGAACAGAAGGTATGTAGTGCATGTCAAATGGGTAAATAATTGAGAGTGTCACATAAAAGGTTAGTCGCATACCTCCTCACATATTTTGGAATTAATTTATATGGATTTGGTTAGTCCAACGCAATATGCTAGCATTGGTGGAATGAGATACTTGTTAACTTGTGTTGATGATTATTCTAGTACACTTGGGTATCATTCTTGAAAGAGAAATCAAATACTTTTAAGGCTTTTACAAGCTTATATATGCAGGTCATGAATCTGAAAAATATCACAGTGTTGAGAATCTGATCAAATCACGAAAGGGAATTTGAGAATGCAAGCTTCAATGATTTTTGTGATAAATATGGTATCTTACAAGAATTTTCAACACCTAAAACTCCACAACAAAATGGAGTTGCAAAGAACATGAATCAAACTCTTTAAAAAATGGCCAGATATATGTTAGATGGAAGAAAAATATCAATGAAGTTTTAGGCGGAAGCAGTGAACACAACATGCTACATATGTAACAAAGTTCGTAATGAAGTATTTTGAACAAGACATCTCATGAACTATGAAAGGGAAAGAAACCAAATATAATATACTTTCATGTTTTTAGCAATAAATGCTCTATTCTTAGAGATCAGGAACAGCTCGGAAAATTCGAAAGTAAGAGTGATGAAGAGATCTTCATTGGCTACTCAACCTATAGCAAAAGGATACTGAGTGCTCAATCAAAGAACCAGGAAAGTGTTAAGAGTCCAAAAATGTTATGATAGATGATTTGTCTCAATTAAATGGCAAAGTGACAAAAGAAAATTCACAGAGCCAACCTTGAGGAGCAACTTAAACAAGCAACAAGACAAGAACCAAAAAATGTCCAGATATGTAGTTAGTTTATGTTCGTGAAGAAACTGTCCAACCAGAAGAGCTATTAGTTGCTTCAGATGATGAAACTAACAAGAAACTTGATGCGGAAATAATTTCTTTAAATAATCAAAATCGACAAAAGATGATTTGAACAGGGATCCTCCCTCACGGATCAGAAGGAGTCATCCATTTGAAAACATAATGGGAGAAATTAGTGAGAGAAGAGAAACAAGGAAAAGAAAAAGAGTTGATTATCATGAACTTGTGGGACTTTTATGTTACACTTTTTCTTTCGAACCTAAAAATGTTAAAGAAGCCTTACAAGATGAGTTTTGGACAATAGCTATGTAAGAAGAATTGACTCAATTTGCTCACAATGACGTCTGGGAATTGGTGCTAAGACCATCTGACGTGAATGTGATCGGAACAAAATGGGTGTTCATTGATTCAGTCCATGTTGATCATGTTTTTAAGCTAAAGAAGACTCTTACGGTCTCAAACAAGCACTAAAGGCTTGGTATGAAATGCTCACTCAATACCTACTTAAATAAGGATATGAAAGAGGTAGTGTTGACAAGACCTATTTCTTAAAAATTTCAGATCTAATTTGACGATTGCACAAATTTATGTTGATGATATTGTGTTTTGTTCCATTGATCCTAAAATGGTGGACGAATTTATGGATTTAATGACTCATTAATTTGAGAAGAGTATGGTAGGTGAATTGAACTTCTTTTTGATTGGCAAATTAAATAAGTTAAGGATGGTATCTTTGTATCGCAAACTAAATATGCAAAGAATGTAGTGAAGAAGTTTGGACTTGAGAACAATTGATATGTTATAACTCCTATGGGTGTATCTACAAAGTTAAACAAAGATGAAAATGGCAAAATCGTTGATGTCATTTTATATAGAGACACAAGAGGTAAAAAGAGGATTATCAGATATGTTAGTGGTATTTCTGAGTTTGAAATTTAGTATGCATGTGATTCTATGTCTTATCTAGCAGAGTCAGTGACGCAGATTAGTCTGGGAATTTAAATGATAGGAAAAACACTTTAGGGGGTTGTTTCTTTTTAGATAACAATATGGTCTCATCGTATAGTAAAAAAAATCTATTTCATTGTTAACCGCATAAGCGGAATATATTGTTATAGGTAGTTATTGTTTGTAACCTCTTTAGATGAAATAGATATTAAAAGATTATGAAATTGATCAAGATGTGTTGACAATCCTTTGTGATAACAAGAGTGCGATAGACATATCAAAGAATCCAGTGCAACATTCGAGAACAAAACATATTGACTTGAAATATCACTTTATCCGAGAGCTTGTGGAGAACCAAATAGCTATTCTTTCATATGTATCAACTAAAAAACAATTGACGAACATCTTTACAAAACTTCTTGACTAAGTCAGGTTTGAGTTTCTACGAGGGGCTTTGGGATCATGTGCTTTAAATTTTTGATGTATTTTTGTTATTAAAAAAAGGGAAATTTGAAAAGGGATTAAAAATTTGTTAAGTTGTCTCGCCCACCGAAAATTAGCTTTCCTCCCTTTTTCTTTTTATAGTTTGGTTTGTATTTGGGCCCCATAGTTTTCCCTCTTTATGAAATCTCACCTCTCCTTCATCATTTTGGGTCTCTCTCTCTCTACACCGACGGGATTCTTCTTTATTTTTCTTGGGTTTTTCATTTATTGACTTGAAATGGGAAACATAAGGCATAAAGCTTCATCCTTTGTGGTGGAGAAGCCATCATCGGTAGCCACTCCCTCCACCGCAAGTCCCATTTGATGTTCCAGTCGACTCCAACTTCATACGACGCGTGAGAGATCAATAACACGTGTTGGGTCTTCCTCAGAAGTGCCAATTGAGATTCTTGACACCTCCTCTATTGGGAACAAGATATCAAGTTAGGAGGATGCTCTACATGTGTTATCTGCCTTGATAGAAAATTCTGAATCAGATACCGACGAGGTTCCCGCTGAAGATATTGTTCCTAGCTCCATAATTGTACCAGCATCGACTACCCTTATTGTTGCTCCTCTAAAATTGACAAAGAAATTGGCTCAAAAATCAGTTTAATCACCACAACGAGGCCATCCAGTCAGAATGTCGGATAATGATGTTGTGTCCTATAAATTATACACTTTCGCTGCAATACAAAAATGGGACACTATCACCAAACATCGGATTAGTTCTTAACCATCCTATAAACTTGGATGGATTTTAGCAGTTCTGTTTGGATGTTCTGTTGTCTGAAAGAAATTTACTACAAGCTGCGTTGTTACTGTAACACTTTGATTCTAATTTGGTAAAAGAATTCTACTAAAATTTGGATAATGATCTTTTGAATGAATCTGCTGTGTGCCATCAACTGGTGTATGTGAGAGGTAGATTGATTCTATTTGATCCTGATAGACTGAATTTATTTTTGGGGTTTGATAACTGCTTGGAAATCTTATTTATAGTGATGACTGGAATGTGCCAAATGATATGATTGCAACTGTGTTAACCAAAGGAAGATTAACTACTTGGCCATCTACTTCTGTGTTGCGTGCTTCTATGTTGATGCAGAAATACTTCGTTATTCATAAGTTGGTATTGGCAAATTGGTTGCCAAGTAAAAATGTGGTATCGATTTATTCGACGCAAGCTAAACTTGCTTACGCCATTGGATTTGGGGAAAACTTCAATTTGGGGAGACTTATCGTTGAAGCAATGTTGGTAATTATTGGTAAGCCCCATTCCTTGTTATACTTTCCATGCTTAATCACTCAATTTCTTTATGTCAATGGTGTTCCGCGATTGGATTTGAGTGCTCTTCAACCAGTGACATTGATAAATATCTCACCAAGAATCTTTAATGTGAATAAGCAAACTTGGGTGGTTGATTTGCCCTATACTCCGTCTGGAACTTCTGATGCATCGACTCCTTCATCCATCAATCCGCATATTGCTCTAGTTACTGAAATCGATAGGATTGAGGGTATCTTTAATATGCGGATTAATGCTCTTCGTTAATTGAAGCAAAAGGGTTCTTCAATTTTCATATGCTTCCTGATTATGCTTTTTAACACCTTTTATCCCAAGGGGCCGAACACAATGCTGGAACATCTGTTTTTGATTTGTTACTTGGATTATGTTAATTTTGGATTTTTGTATCTTCGGATAATTGCTTATATTTGGATCTTATTGACTAATTAAGGAGGAATTCTTTTGTAGTTTGTGAATTCAATGTTATAGGTCCAATTATCTTCTTTAGGAGGAGTTTCAAATATGTGACAAATAATGTTAAAAAGGGGAAGATTGTTAAGATATAAGTCATGATATCTTGTTATTTAATTTTGGACATTATTTGACAATTGGACCTAGTTAGATTTATGTGTGACTTTTTCAAGATATGTTTGATAAGGTTTAAAATTCTAAATCAAGATGGGATTTAATGTATAGCCTATTTTGGGATAATGACTATATAAGGAAGGATGAGATTTAGTTTGAAAATAGCAACAGTCATTGGTTGTGTTCACGTAATGTGTGGGCTAATTGGTTGTCATTTTTGGCGAGAAAAAATGATAAGATTCGTATGAAGACATTATTTTGTGGCTTGCTGATTTTTGGGTCAAGTATTACATATCTGTTGTGGACTGATTTTTGGTGTTGATGAATTTTTTTTGCAACTACATTTTTCTCCTTCCACCGAATAACCATTGAGGGCATTTTTTTAATAATCTTATGCGGGCAAGTGTACGTTGATTATTAATCCATTTATTGTTGCTGCTTGTTTTGTTCTTGGGTGATTTGGCAGTTGCACATTCTTTTGTTTTGAAGATCTACTGAGGGCAATTGAGGGCAATTTAGCAATTGGCTTTTTCTCTTTGTGTTCATGTGATTGTGTGGAATCTTTGCACCTATGTATTCTCTATCTCTTGAACAACAGCAGTGGGTTGTGTAGGAGTTTTGTGGCTGTGGATAGTGGTGGTTGTGTGAGAAAAATGCCGGCGGTTATGGTTGTTCCAGCTCCAATATTTGCATAGATTCGGTGAAGAAACTTTTACGCGTGTTGGAAATTTGTTTGCTACTATGTATGTGATGTTACGGTGATAATCTTTAAAGACTATAGTAGATTTATTGATGGATAACTTTCAAATCTTTCATCGAAGAAGCTGGAATTATTAAAAAAATTATTTTTCTTTTCTAAGTGTTTTCGTTTATATTGAATTTTGTTTAATCACTTGAGTTGTTTATTTTGCATCATTAACATTAAACATTGTTGAGAAAATTATCTATTGAAGTTAGCACGAGTCGATTGTGTTATTGAGTGTAAAATACTTTCATGAGTAAAGGTTAAGTGAATTGGCTCGATAAAGCCTTAGTCGTTAGTGAAAATATTAAGCTGAGTAAATACCTCGTAGACGTAAATAAAGTATACTGAACTGCGTTAACAAATTTTTGATATTAATTTGCATTTGTGCGTTTAATTTTTTATTGTACTAGAAAGACTAATGCCAAATTAGAGATTTAGTGAAAATACTACGTTTTTTGGAATTTCACAAACTATTAGAAAAACCATATTAGACCCCCTCCCATCTTCCCTTCCCAAATTATCTTTTCCATAAAATCCTAAGCCCCTTTTCCCAAAACTAAGCCCTGCCCCTAAGTTCCTTATTAGACGCCTTTCTCAATATGAGAAGCAAGAAAGGGATTTTAAAGGCATGTGTTTTAACTTTGATGATAAATTCTGTTTCGGTGTATAAATGTAGGTTCAACCTATTTTTATTGATCGTTTCTGCTACCTATTCCCAATTATATTGCTTTGAATAACAGATCCCATAGCTTCATTTTTTGCTCTTTTCTATCATCCAACCCAGTCTGACACACCCATTAACCTAGCCACTATACCCGACTCCTCTTTTTCATATTTTATTTCTTCTTTTCCCCTTAACATTCAGTCCCTTCTATTCTGCTGTATTCCAAATTCCTCGTGGCCTTCAACTCGTCCTCATGACCACATAATCCATTTAAAACCTAATTTCATACTAGTTAACATTAAAATTTATCATTATCCGCACTTATAGAAAATAGCTCTCTTTTGATGTAACAACTAATGCATTTGGATAGATGTTAGGTTAGTCTTTCTCAGTCGAAAGAGAGGCTTGCCATCTCTTACCCTTACCCATCCTTTCCTTGGCTTGACTAACTATAAGACCCCATCGATTGTGGCATAGCCTCTCTTTTACCTGGTCTCAGTAATGGACTTAATCCCATTTTGAGTCCCAACTCCCAGAGCTATTGTTAGGAGAGGCAAGCTCATTTTCCCAAATAATGAAGTCACATAATTGTTTATTCACTAAGACACTCAATTTCCTAATTAAGCCACATGGGAGGACTTGTAACAATTCAAACGAACATATCCTAGTTTTGATTGTGACCTTAAGGACAAGGTCTCATTTAATTCCAAGCATAAGAAGGCCAAGTTTCATATGATACAAAAAGCAAATGGAAAAAAGAAACGAAGTCACTGGGAACCAAGAAACAGGAAAATTACAAATAAAGCGTCCCTATGAATATTTTTAATAAGGTTTTGAAGTCCACCTCTATGCTCAGGACTTTCCAAAACCAGAAGCAACCCTCTTCCCTTTGCGTGTTTCCACCCTTTCAGGACTTGGGCGTCCAGTCTTATCTTCATACTTCTTCTCTAAAGCCTATCACAATTTAACAAGTTAATATGTGGCAGCACAGTCATGTAGTAATCATATCAACATAAGAATAATGAACTACAAAATTCCTTTTTAAATTTTTTCCAACATCTAATTTTTAAAGATTCTAATTATCTAAAATTTTACAAACAAACAACTAAATTCAAATTAACATTGTACTGATATGACTGACAAAGCACGTAAAAGGTTAATGTTTTAGAACATTAAACAAGCGATCATATTTCAAATACGTAACCAACAAAAGTTTAAAAGTCATAATGACAAAGACAAAAATCACATAAGAGATTTGACTTTTTTATTGATTACTACGGATTGGATCAAAAACAATTCTTCTCTCTAAGCATTGATCTTCATATGCTTCGTTAACTATTTTAACAAAATACCAATAAAAACAACCTTTTAAACTGAGTTGTCTGATTTTTTAAAATTTAGACACTCCATTGAACACTTTTTAATTCGTAATCCCTATAAGCATGGTGTTTCTTTGGTAGATCCTATGCTTTTGGTAAAGGAAAAGAAATGCAACATTGAGAGTGAACAAACCACGGACAGTTTCTTGCGGCGTGGGGGGAAAAAAAAACAGTAGGCAAAATTTCACTCACCTTTAGCTGAGCACGAATACTATCCAGAACTTCTTCAGTCATTCTATCAAAGAACAGAACACCCTGCAATACCACACCTATTTTAGCCATGCAATGAAACCTCTAAGTTATCAACTCTAAAGCACCCACAAAAATTTTTTTCCATTGGCCATTTACAGGATACACAAATTAACAAATGATAATGGACCTGCAGATGATCATATTCATGTTGGAAAATCCGTGCAGGAAGGCCTGACAAGTTGACTGTATACCTAGCACCACCAATATCCCTCGCATCGATTTTTACGGACTCTGGTCTCTGTATTAAAGATGCCAGTTAGTGTGAAACACAAGATAGTTTCGAAAGTTTCGAATTTGAGGGTGAATACTAAGCCAGCAATGATAATATATGATTTTAATAAACAGATAAAAGACATAAACCTCCATTGTAGTTTAAGATATCTTAGAAAAATCCCCTAACTTTAAAATTCTTGAACAGAAAAACTCATTTTTTAAAACTTCGGACTAAAAAACAACGAAACACACGTAGTAAGAATATTAAATGTTGTTTACATAACAATTCAACTCAGCTCTTAAACTCGAACCGGACTAATTAAATCTCACACAAACTAAAAATTTATTATAATCATCTTAAATTATTAATTTAGACCAAAATTTAATTCATTCAGGTCGAGTTTAAAAACTAAGTTGGGTTATTATTCGAGTAACATCGGATTAGTCCACGTTTAATGTTCATACTACACATGTTTCGTCGTTATTTTCTAACCGAAGTCTAAGATAAGAGATTTTTCTGAAAAATTGAAAATTAGGAGGAACTTTTTTGAAAAATTTAAAGATCAAAGTTTTTTTTTTTCAAAATTTCTTAAACTATAGAGGAGGTCTAAGTCTTTTACCCTTTAATAAATTAAATAACCCTTTTACATACTCTTCTCTTTCTATATGACTTTATGTTTTATAGTAACATCAACGGTCATTTAAAGTATATGTTCTTTAATGTGCTGCCAAATGATATCTATCATCTAAGTTCTTAGAAAATCAAGGTGAACTGTGTTCCCTATGTTGTTGGACATATTAACCAACTGTTATTACGAGCTATTATTCAGAACTTCAGTTTGTCATTAAAGAATTTTCCTGGAAATAGATCTAAAAGCACATAATTACATGAATGTGTGAATCAAATGTTATTATGTGTGAACGACCAGATTTAATAAATAAGATACTGAATAAACATAACAGATGGTCACAATAGCTGTACCTTTACCTGGATTTACTTGTTATTGCTACAAGAAATCAAATTTACCAAAAGAAAACCTTGCAATGAAGATTTTGATTTATCATATTAACTTGCATATGATTATTAATAACTGCAAGTGGCCCTTTCAGCTGATTATTAATCTCATTATTCTGGTGGAATATGAACTTGAACAAAAGAAAACAAGGCAAGGGCAAAGTGCAATGCAAGTACCTCTACATCAGCATAGATACCAGGAAAGGATAGGCAGCCTTCATTAAAGAGCACCATTTTCTTTGCATATTTGCTAACTCTTGGATTAACAAGAACAATTTCCTCTCCTCCACCACGTTCTCCAACTGGATTAAACACCATAAGCTGCACGTTGATTCCTACTTGGGGTGCTGAGAGACCAATACCATCAGTTCTGTTAAAAAGGAAGCCAAGAAGTATTGTTCACAAACCTGTCAATAGCAAAGAATTTTATAAGAATATAACATGTATGCTCCAATAAGGCATTTAAAATTACCAGAAGAACATTGATATGTAGGTTTGTGGGAGACATGATAGCTGTTGAAAGATTTTGAATAAAAACGAACTTGTTTAAGAAAAGGCATGTTACGTAGAGCATTTGACATTAGACTAGACCAATACAACAGGTAAAACCAGGTAGGATATGGTAATGGTCCAAGATTATAGGTCTCATTACAAAAACAATATGGGTTTAAGCTTTAGTAGCAAGCTGGGAAGGAACGCCAGAGTAGCCCAATGAACAAAGAATAGCTCCAATATGTGAATTCAAAAAAGCGAAGAAATAACAGATGCTAGCACAAGAACTATTCATCAAATTCTTTTATTAACTTAATGACCACCCCGTAAGAATAGGAAATATCTATAGACGCAAGATAATGAGATTTCTAGTCACTATGGGTGTTAGTCAGAGATGCAAAAGTAAAACCAACAATGAAAATACATCAATTTCATAAATTTAACGTGCCAATGAACCCCTCAACACAGAGGATAATGCACTCTGCAAATTGATATGGTTCATTCAAACCAATATTCGCAACTAAAACGTACTATTGGGCGTCAAGAATTTAAATATACGAAAATGATAGTTTCAAAAGAGTGCGGATACGTTTAAAGGTACCCATCGACTGAAGCACTGGACCCTTCAAACACAAGAAGTAAGCTTGAGCCAGAGGTACATCGTAAGGTTTAAGCTTGAAGTCACACGATTAAAGCCCCACAATTCCAATACCAGAAGCCTTTTTCTATTATCGATACTATTTATACAGAAATACCTTGCAAGACTCCGAAAACTTACTTGTACATAATATCGAACATCTCATCAACCAACTTCTTCAAATTCTCATCAAATCTATCAATTCTCTTGTTTCTCGCTCTCAATAAAGGGTCTGGATACTCCACTATTCTGAGTGGCGCTTCGAAATTAAGATCGGAAGCTATTAACGAATAAACAACAAAACATAAATTACAACCCCGTAAGCCATTACACCATAAGACGTAAGAAACAAAATAAAGATAGAAGCTAATAACAGTCAGAAATTTGCAGAAAGATCTGAAATTGTTTGTATCCTATGCGAAGCTGCAGATTCAAAGCGCAACCCATATCCCGTTCAACTTCAAACTTTACGATAAACGACACTTTACTGGTAAATAGCTATCTTACAAGACGCTACTTCGTCTACTTTGGGCCATCCTCGCTTGGCCTGAGAGCAAACGGCCATGGAATGATGCTTCCAAAGGCTCACTACGGACGAGGACCGAATTAAGCAAGAGAAGGTGGAATCTTGACGGGTTTGAGGGAAAGGAAGAGCTTGAAAGCGTTGAGGCGCGTGGACGGGTAGTGAACCAACCGCCATAGAAGCGGAGAGTCTGCTATGTTTGAGGCCGTAACTTTACGTGCAGTGTTGAAACAATTGGCAGCAATTTCCACTGCAATTGTGAAATCAAATTCATATTGTAACTAGTCACGTACCCACGTTACACGTGGGATCATTTTAGATAAGAAATAAAAACAAAAGAAGAATATCAATTTTAAAATATTTGAATGATTCAAGTAATTCGAAATTAAAAAATTATAAATAATTTTGATATAAAATTAATAAGTATAAGAGAACTGTTCATATACTAATTGTTTTTTTACAATATAATATGATACAAAATTGGACTAAGGATTTATTGCATATTATAAAGTAATTCAAGCGTTAACATTTTGAATGCGTATTGTAGTAACATACTATTTAATATAATTCACATGCACGTTTTAAATCAATTAATTTACTCAATATTAGGTAAAACGCATATTGTTCTTGGTTCTGCCGGATTCTGGCGGAACTGAACGTTGCCGTTTAGATTCATGAGTTGACTGCTTTCTGTAGTGATTTCGACGTTGAGATCCCTGCAAAACAAAGAAGGCACGTCGGGGGTTTTGTCCCGATTAGCCCCTCCGACGCTCAAGTCAGCCTTTTGATGAAGGTGAGGCAGCTGAATGCAGAGAAAGCTAGGTTATGA
>JANVCQ010000008.1:10077735-10096890 GCA_025531925.1 Erythroxylum plowmanianum | reverse complement strand
TAGGTATGAGACTGATCTTTGGAGAATGGACCGATCGGCCCACGGGTCGTTTTGACTGGGCTCGGGCCCTGCACGACGAGCAGTTTTGTAGTTTAATTTTTTAAAAAATTCTTAATCATTAAATATTTGAAAATTGTTCATAGTTTTTAGTTTTTTAAAACTAGAGACAAGACACTTGACATAAACAATAATTGTTGACTAATTAAATATTATTAATACAAACATTCAACTCAGACATACCTAATTCGAACCAATTGACCTTGGTTCCAACTAATAACATTTTTTTACTAACGAAGTAAATATTAAATGTTTTTTACAATTAAAAATGGCTTGAATTTTAAGTTGTTTTATCAATAATTTTAAAATTTTCTTTATTAATGAAAACGTATTTATTTATAAATTTTCTTGTTAAGTCAATAAAAAGTTTTATATTGATCCGGCGAAAATGTGATAGTATCTAAAATGGTATTTATGTATATCTTTTTAATCTAAATTTTTATTAAAAATAATATTTATATCCTAGTCAAGTATTTCTTCCGATTAATATATGTGAAATATATTTTGATAATTTGAAATATTAGCATTATAATTTATGTGATTTAAGTTAATTTATTTCTGAGTTTATAAATATCTTTTTCTTACTTAAGATATCAATAATAAATTATTAGTTTTAGACATATTGAATTAGTTCAAATCAAGTTCAATTAGTTCGGTCAAAATTTCAGTTTTATTTTAAGTTACTTAAATCATATAGCGCTCTCGTTTCTTTTACCTTTTTAAACAATATGCACGTGATTTCATTTAATTAGTTGTTACATCAATTGTTTATATCGCCTCTTTTCTAGTTATATATATATATATATATGAGAAATTTTAAAGGTTTGGAATCAACTTACTTAAAAAATTATTTTGAATCGTAATATTTACACTAAAATAAGTCTAACCTTAATATTTGGTAGAGTAAAAGGCATAGACCTCTCTTGTAGTTAAATTTTTTTAAAACTCTTTTATCTTTAAAATTCTCAAAAAAATCTTTCTAATTTTTATTTTTTCAAAAAAACTCTTTCTTTTAAACTATGACTTAAAAAATATCGATAAAGCTTATATAGTATAAATATCATACGTGAACTAATCAAATATTAATAATATAATAACTCAATCCAGCTCTTAAATCTTTAATATAGTTATAATAAATTATTAATTTAAATCATATTTAATTAGTTCTAATTCAAGTTTAAGGTTGTGATTTAATCATCATGTAAATAACATTGATTAATTCACGATTGACGTTTATACTATATGTGTTTTGTCGTTATTTTTTAACAAAAGTTTAAAAGAATGATTGTTTTAGAAAAATAAAAACTAGAAGTATTTTTTGAAAATTTTAAAGATTTTGAAGATTTGTATTATAATATTAAAAAATAATCTCAACATTATATTAACCTTGACAATTCTTAATCCTGTAACTTTTATTTTATTTTATTTGTAACTTTATTTTGAAAAATAAAACATCTATCCCATAAAAATTATTAATAGAAATCCAAATTTTAATTATAGCTTTGTATTTTTATTAATGTTTGTTACCTACATTTAAAATTACCTTTTAAAAAAAACTTTGGTTCAAATCTTATCTAAAGTAGATTGTATTTTAACTAGCTTTGTTTCAAAATGATTTAATTTCCTACATATTATTCGCATTTTAGGAGACTTTTGACCAACTTTTGGGTCAATCTGGAGATATAATTAAAGTTTGGGGTCAAATTTGCGAAGCAAGGAGATTAGAGATTAATAACAAATGAAATTTAGTGAGGGACTAGATTGTAATAAAAAGGACTTATTTGCATTAATATACCATAAAAGTGGCTGATTAGGGAATAAGAAACTAAAATGACTTCCCTTAGAGCATAAAACGACACAAACAAAAGATAGAAGGGAAGTAGGAAAAAAAAGGCAGCTTCTTAGAATAATAATGACAAACAGGGATGAAACATAAAATACGAGGCTCTAGCTAATTTAAAAACGACGGCGTTTTCTAGTTTTTGTTTTCAATTTTAATAAGAAAAATCTGTTTCTTTAAATTTTTACTTTCTGTTTTTTGTGTTATTTTAGTTTTCAAATTTTATAAAAATCACAAAATTAGTTTTTTATATTTCTATTTTTTATAATCTGACTTATTATCAAATAAATATATATTATTTAATTATTTAAGACATTAATTATTAATAAGAATTATGAATAATATAATATAATATTATATAATATAATATTATATTAATTAAATTAAATTTATGAATAATTTAATTTAATTTAATTTAATAATTTATTTAACATTTTTATTTAAATTAAATAAATATAAGAGAATAAAATAAATTTAATTAATTTAAAATAATTTATCTTTAAGTTTTATCTAATATATAATTATCATCAATAAAAAAATATAACTGTATTGACGTTAAAAATCAAATATGTTTTTGTTTTCATTTAAAAAACAAAAACTAAAAACAGAAAACTAAAACTAAAACTAAAACTGAACTTAAAATTAAAACTAAAACTAAAACTTAAAACTACAACAAAAAAATATGAATAGAGCAAAACGAGCCCTTTAATAAACCAAATGTCTATTCTTTTTTTTTAGTTGCACCCATTTCTTTTAACTCTAATTAAACCATCATTCTCTCCTTTCTTCTCTCCTTTCTTAAGTGATTCATTTTGCCTTAACCAATAGTGGCAAAATTCATCCAGTACAATCAATCATATTTGTTATTAGCCAGTCTTCCTCTCTTTGGTTTATTTGTTCTCCTTCTTCATTTAAAGTTAATTTTTTTCTCATTATTGTGTTGTTATCATCGAGAATTTGATCTCCATCTTCATTAAGCTTTTCATGTTTTTGTTGCATGTTTTTCGTTGCCTCTTAGATGTTTCACTCTACTTAGGAAAAATAAGCCTTAGAGCAACTATTAAAAGTTACTCCTTTGTGATCAAAAGATCACAAATTCGAATTACGAAAACAACTTATTTGTAAAAAATATAAGGAGAAGGCTACGTACATCGATGATTCTCCTGAGACCCTTACAAAGTGGGAAACCTTATGCAATAAGTATGTTAACTTTTGATTTCTTAAGAAAAATAAGCGCTCATGTGAAACCTAAATATGGAAACATTGAAATCTAACAAATTTGATTTGCAATCAACTTCTGAAAAGCTAAAACCAGATTTAGAGATAAAACCTTGTCTCAATGATTATACAAAATCACCAACCAATGATGTAAAAGAATCCTAACCTATCGTTATAAAAAAACTAGAACCAAGATTATAAGATGATTTCAGCACCATAAATAAATCACTTGGTAAGTTCAAAAACTTCTTTGAAGAACCAATGTCACGACCCCAAATGGGCGTATGACCGACACGTGGGACTCGAGGTTTGAAACCCCAGATCACATGTAAGCTTATCACTAGTGATAAAATAAATTCAAACTTCAAAAATGCAGCAAGTCTATACAACATAATAATAATAGTGCGCATCAGAAAGAAATTTTACAACTTATGAAATCTTGTCACTACGAACGCTACAATACAAGATAAATGAAAATGAAGAAAGAACATACACAAATGTAGGTAGGCCACAATAGACACCTCATAGGAGTCACTGCTATGAGGTCGGTGGTAGTTAACCTAAAAAAATAAAGTTGAGGGGAATCAGACCTCATTGATTAAGCTCACATCGTCCTATGATATCCAATGTTATGTGCACAGTCATGCATGAATATCAAAATATATACACATTATGATATACATCCAATCACATCATCAATACAAATAAATTATGGGGAAGAATATCTGTAGGACCTTAATCTCTAAGGGCAAGCCCTCACAACTCTAAACCTTGAAGGGCTACGGGGAGATATGCATCACCAATGGCCCAACCATGCTTTTATACTCATGTAGGCATAAGGCTCTGTTAATCCAAAGGGGCTGCGAAGAGCCAAGCATCACCAACAGACCAACCCTCACTCAAAGCATCCAAAGTTATAAGCATCACAAATAAGGGTCCGATCAATAGCCAAGCATAAACCAGGATCAATCCATAATATATCTCAATATCGTAAACAAAACAACTCTTATAGTCATAATCAGTGCGTATCTGATCCTGATACATACCCATCGGGTAGCACATCCTACAAATCTTTTCTTTCCCACAATTGAACATAAGAATACAAATCAAATTATTAATAATGGAATTTATGAAGGAAACATTCAGTTATGCAATGACCAATGCATATATGCAATACTCAATCCAACATATCCACTCAGTTAACTCGATATAAAGGCTTATACTAAAGTGGATGTGCATTACTGTATATACGCGTTCGCTATATAAATATATAAGTATTGATTGATATATATATATATATATACATATACATATGAATGTGGTTATGCATTGCTACATGATGTCATCTATATCAGCATTGAACAATGTTCATTTGCTGGTATAACTACGGTAATAGCAAGTCGGTATGAACTTACTTGGTAACCGAACTCGTCTGTCTGAACTTTTTGATGGGGTCCCGTTCCTGTTATACTTAGTAAATCGAAAGAAAAATATCTCAATCAATGCTAGTTAGGAGTTATTGGGCTCAAATAACAATTTAGGTGTCATCTGAATTACATAAGTAGTCCATTTATGAATTTCAGAAATTTCTCCTATTCTCACCTAAACGTTCCGTGATTTTTAGTTCGCAAATCGTTGAAAATCTCACTATGGTTCTTTAGAAAAAAGATGATCAGTATAATTTTTTTAAAAAAGTGACTAAAATAGTCACCGAAATAGTACCTCCGGTAAATGAAATATTACGGTGATCCAGCGACCTGAATATTCCTCCGGTGATTGGAATATTCCCTCTGATCACCAAAAAATATTCAGCCTCAGAATTCAACGATTTTTATGCCAAATGAAAGCTCTTGATGATTAGAACAACTTTCTTCAAAGTAATATACTTAAATTCTTAACAGATTCAAACGAATTGAAGAAAAACAACTTGAAACCCTAACCTCTTTTTTCGTCAACCAGTGGTGATTTGGGCTATAACTAGTGACGAGACCATGGTGCTTTTGTTCCTGACGTCAAGATGAGTCGAATGGCGGTGATGATGACCAGCAACAACCACTGGAAGCGATGAATCAACGGTTGTGACATTTTTTATCGATTTTTTCCTCAAATTTGGCAATGATTCTGGCAACGATAGATATGGTTATGACAGGCTCGTTAAGAGGAAGAAATTGGTATATAACACTAACTGATTTGAGTCACCGATAGTGAAGAATGATTAAAGAGAGGAAATTTATAAATAGTAGTTTTTTGGGGTGTCAAAACAAAAATATGAGAAAATGGGGAAAAAGAAGAAATTGTCTCATATATATATAGCATACGAGATGTTATAACTAATAAGAAAACTCTTACAATTTTATTAATGATTAAATATGTTTTTACATTTGAAAAGAAATATCCCTCAAATACTAAAAGCACAAGACTAGAGTTTCTAAACTTAAATAAAACTAAGGTTACAATTGAGCAAAATCTGAGGCATAATTATGGTCAAGCCCACGTTAAATATGAAAACTTTAACGCTATTAGGATATGCCTATTTCTATATCATTCTATATCTTTTGGAGTTTAGATATAATCTGGGACCTGCCCGTATATGCAAATTGTGAATTTTTCTAGAACTTTATGAATTAATACATAATCTAGGATATGCTCATAGATATAAACCTTGGATTTCTCTATAATTTCTTAAGATAAGCATAGTCTAGGTTATGACAGTATTAGAGGTCGTCTCTCACCATTAAGTTGTCTAGAAAGTTACATGGGCTGATACATAACCATATTGGTGGTTCTGCTTACATCTAAGTCTTTTTAAACCTTAGCTCGAGTCAACCTAACCAATGCTTGACTTTCAATTTGGTTTGATTATACATATGCAGCTACTTCTCTCACCATTCCATTAAATGCATCTTGTAATTTTTTCTTCCTTGTTTGTGTGATTAGGAAACTTAAAAAACTAAAAAGATTTAAGATAACTTGATTCCTATCATTCCCTCCTTTTTAAAAAGAATTTTCCTTGAATCTTCACCTACACAAAGAGGAATTAAGTCAGAAATATTTAAAATAATGCTCACATTATAGTCACCTTAAAGATCTTATTCATAAATATTATTGTTGATCTATTCAAAAACTTGAAATAGACTACGTCCTCTTTATTATAATTTAGATCTTCTTTGAACTGGGAACCTCTCCTTTCTCTTATACACCCACACCTAGTCATCTGGTTGAATGATAATGTTCTTTCTTCCTTTTTTAGCTTTGGATCCATATTCTTCATTGTTTCTTTTTAATGTGTCATTGAACTTTTTTATGCAGTTACTTCTCTGTCTCAACTTTTTTCTTTACAATCCAAGCTATTCTTCTCATAAATAGGTAAAAGAATCAAGTCCAATGAATTCATTGTGTTAAAACGCTAAACAATCTCAAAAGGTGAATAAGCAGTAGTGCTATAAACAATTATATTATATGCAAATGTAATGAATAATCAAGAATCTTCATAATTTTCTAAAATTTTAAAAATAATAGCCTGCAATAAAGTACTTAAAGTTCTACTTACTACCTCGATTCAATGATCTATCTGAAGGTGATAAGTAGTTGAAAATAATAATTTAATTTCTAACTTTTCTAGCTAAACCTCTAAGAGTAGTTGACGAATTTAACATCTATATCATACACATTACTTTTAGGAACACTATAGAGTTATAGTATCTCCTTAAAAAACAAACAAATCGTTTGGTTGCGTCATCATTTTTACTATATACAATAAAATGTATCATCTTGAAAAACCATTTAAAAATAACATAGATAGAATATTAAACTCCTTTAGACCTACGTAAACCCAAAACAAAATAAATTTAAATATCAATCTAAGATTCGCTAGGGATTTGAAAAGGAATATATAAACTATATGACATAGCCTTAGACTTAAACTTAGTTTGTCTACATAAATGTAATAAAAATTCATTTACCACGATGCCTATGAGGCCAATAGAAATGTAAAAAAAATATGTTTAATGCTAAAATGACCTATCAATCATTACTTATGGCCCTTGTGCATTAACAAGAACTCTTAGGCATATATACTTTATTTTCTTAAAAAAATCTATCATGCCTAAAGAATGTTTCAAAAGTAGTTTATCACAAACCCTAAAAATAGATGGAAAATTATCATCTTCTCATACAATTCCATAATAAGCTTAAAGCTTGATAATTTTAAATTCAAGCAAGAAACTAGAATATATCTTTGGGAAAACGCATCAACCACGATATTTTTCTTACCTTGCTTATACTTGAATACATAAAGAAATGTCTTAATGAACTCCATCCACTTAGGATTTTTTTAATTCAACTTTCATGGCTTTTTCAAATACTTTAATGATTTATGATCATTATGAACATAATGTTGCCATTTCCAAAGTTCGTGCTAATGCATATAACTCATTGTTATAAGTTGGATAATTAAGGGCAGCTCTAGTAAGATTCTTGCTAAAATAGATAATCGATTGATTTTCTTGCATTAAAACAACACCCCTTCCTATTCCCAACACATTACACTTAAAACTCAAAGGTTTTTAAAAAATTAGGCAAAGCCAAAAAAGAAGCAAACATAACCTTTCCTTAATCAAATTAAAATAACATTTTTATTCCTTACCTTGCTTAATTCCAACGATTTTTTGACAACTTCATTGATTGGTGTAGCTAATGTACTAAGATTCTTCATAAACCTCTTGTAAAAGTTAGTTAAATCATGAAAACTTCCCACATCAATTATAGATTTAGGTCTAGGCCACTATTAAATAGCCTTAACATTCTCCTCATCCACCTCTATCCCTTTTATGCTTACAATACATTTGAGAAAACTACTTTATCCATGTAAAAGTATATCAAATAGTAAAAAAAATACATGCTCACTATACTCTTATAAAGTCTTACTATAAAACATAATATCATCAAAATAAACAACTATAAAGTTTCCAATAAAATCATGCAAAGCATGGTTCATTAATCTCATGAAAGTATTAACACATTAGATAATCTAGAAGGCATAACTAACTATTAATACAAATCATGGTTTGTTTTAAAGGTTGATTTCCACTCGTCTATTTCTTTCATCCTAATTTGATAGTATTCACTTTTCATATCAAAATTTTAAGAATATATAAAAACCATGTAACTTATCAATCATATCATTTAATATAGGAATGTCAATATTTAACCTTTATTTTATTGACATCTATAATCAATCATTATTCTTTGTAGCCTATTCTTCTTAAGAGCCAACAAGACTATAACAATATATGGATCATTCTCACTTTACATAACCTTTTAATATAAGCTTCTTAATTTTCCTTTGAAGCTCTTTAATCTCCCTCATATTACTTCTATAAGTTGGTCGATTAGGAATGGTAACATTTGATATTAAATTAAATTAATTTTATATTCCCCTTTTTGGTGGTAAATTATTAGGAGCATTATCAAGAAATACATCTTGGAAATTGTGCAATAAGGAAATGTCAAGGTTATTAGTATTAAAATAAGTCTTTTTATAAAAAGAGTATAATCATAGGCTAATTAGAACAAAAAATTCTCTTGATCTCACTTTTTCTAACATAAAAACTTGTTTGTTTCTTTGCTTCTCTCTTAAAACTTTTTTTGAAATTTCCCTCAATATTTTCTCCTCTTTAACCATTTTTTAAACTCTCATCCTCATTTTCCAACTTACTCTCCTTTTTCACTCTCTCCTCTTAATTTAAGCTAATCCTTCACCTATTTAGGTGTCAATGGTATAACAATAATGGGTTTATTGTTTACGATAAAAGAATACCTACTTATGAACCTATCTCTGGTGGCCCTTCTATCAAACTCCTAAGATCTTCCTAAGAGAATATAACTAACATATATGGGCACCATATCACATAATGCCTCAATAAAATATCTTCCTATTGAGAATGAAAACAATACTTATTTTGAATCTCACTTCATTGCATTCATTTAGCTATTAAAGCTTATATAACTGAGGGTGTTTTATGGTAAGTAAGCCCGACTTTAACCAATGTAGTGTATATTTATATAACTATATTTATTAATAATCATGCTACATACCTCATTATTGATTTGGCATCATATATAGAAAATAATCTCTTCTTACTTACTAATATTATTTTCTTTAACCTGGATATTTAAAGCATGTCTAATTACAAATGCTTCCATATCTAGCAAATACTCTTTGCCATCATCATCATAATCATCTAATGGTAGCATGGAATTTTCATCACTTTCACTATTGGTCTCAATCTCCCTATCTTCTTTGATGATCACTAGATTTTTTTATTAGGAAATCATAAAGTGATATGTCCCATTCCAAACAACAAAAATATTTAATCTATAGTGCTAATTTGTATTTTAGATTTTTTAAAGAAATTAAAAGTATTTATTAAGGATCCAATTTGAGAGTACAAAATTTGCATGAATGGCAAGTTCTAGCCAATCATCAATACATTAACCTTTAGATTAGAAAACTAGTAGAACAATTACTAATTTGGTCTCCAAGGGCATAAAACTTCTATTTGAAATGCTTTCCATCATTTTCTAAATACTCTAGTTTTATATTCACCAACTATTGGAAATCTTTATGCTTGTAATGCTTTTAGGTAATTGGATGATGTGATGAGTTGTTCCCTTATGACCTGTATGATAGATATTTTTAAAGCTTGCTCTTGCATCATTAATTATTTGAAAAAGATAACTTAAAAGTTAACCATTCATTGTCTTTTTTCTTTTGATTTGTGGTATACCAATAAATTAAGTTAGACTAATATTTGTGAGGTATATTTTGGGGCACATATTAGTGATAATACTCCGATTTCTATAGGTTATGTTGCACTCAAATAAAAGATGTGACATGGTTTTATTTTCATTCTTGTAAAAGACACCATAAGCTATTTTGAACCCTTTAACATGAACCAGACTATTTAGTTTGCTTTTGTGTGCCAAGTTATAAGAGATGGTTTAGGGAAAGCATAGGGAAACCAAGACAATTAAAGGACTTTTGGACCCTCCATTACAATGTTGTTCCTACATGACTTAATGGTAAAGATACTTGAGGTTTAGTTTCCATAAGATAGTATCACCTTGATTAGGAGTGAGGCGATAGTTTAGGTTTAGACCTAATAAATCCTTAAGTTTGATTATGGTTAAAGCTTCATTTATAGTGACTTTAACTAGAATTGTGTTCTTCAGGTCTTAGAAAGAAGGAACTTCATGCAAGGGCTTGAAGGGGACCATATGTTATAGTAAAAAGAAATTTCTCTATCCCCTAGCTTGAGGATTATGCCTTTTATAGCTTCCTCTCTTAATTTGACCATATTGATCATCTTCTATGAGGAGTTAGTTTTTACCTTCAAGCTTTAGAAACCGCCTCCTGATATATGAAAGGCACAGATCCATTTAACCCATATAGGGCTTCTATCATAAAATATTCTCCATATTGGGCTCGGTTGGTAAACAACTGATAATTAGTTGATTGACCCAAATTAGAGATTTGACTATATTAAAAAGCAAAAATTTTGTTTAGTTATGAGCTTATTGGGTTGGTTGATTCAACCCAACCAGTTGATTTTTTAAAAGCTCCAGAACAGGAGCGTTTGGACTGAACAGCTTAATTAGTTGTTTAGATAATAACGATTGTGCCCTCATAACAAGCTACTCTAGGTCTCATTTCTCATAGGTTATTTAGAAATTTCTTTGCTCTTAGATCTCCACCCTCCTCTCTAACCCTCTTCAACCCTACCAATACCCTATAACCTAAACACCACCGTACTTCACCCAAAACCATCCCCTATCACTACCATTTACATGTTTAGTACATTAAACTCAAACCACATCCCCAACCTAAACACCACCAACCCACCACTGTACTTCACCAAAAACCACCCTCATCACTGTCCTGTACACATTTAGTACATTAAACCCAAACTACATCCCTAACCCAAACACCACCAACCCACCACTGTAGTTCACCCAAAACCATCCTCATCACCTCTATTTACGCGTTTAGTATGTTAAACCCAAATCCCATCATCGCTATACTCAATGGAAACCCTATTTCCTCTAGTTTGTCCCTGCTCTGGTTATTGTGAAGTTTAAATGGGTAGATGTAGGTTTAGTGGAAGTAGTGAGTTATGTATGGAGTTTTGGGTTTTTGGAATGTCGTTCGAAGGGTAGGAGGAGAAGGGTGGAATGACAGTTAGGCTCTCCATTAGAATCCAGTCTACTAGCAGCGAGATTGTGGGTCCCGAACTTAAACTAGATGAACCTTCAAATAAACGAAGTCTCTTTTCTAACTCGCCAAGTGAACCTTCAAAGTCTAAATTTTGTATAAAGATTGATCCTTTCAACTTCTTGTTTACCTTTTCATGGAGAATGAACATAGGTTTTCAAAATTTGCAAGTTTTATTACTTCAGTTTTGGTATGTAGTCTTTTGATTAATATGTAATGTGCCTATTTTCAACAGATTAATGAACTTCTCATGCAATCATTCACTGTAAAGTCTACAGACAAAGAAGGAAGAAAGGAAATTAAGTCTTTTGTGCATTTCTTATAAGTTAACACTCTTTAAATTACACTTAAAAATGCTGCTTATGACCTTTAAACTGAAATGAACTATTACAAAATGATAATCTGATTGCAGAAATTAGTTTGTTATTGACATTAAACTTAAACAGCCACTTCTTAGATTGTCGCTGAATAGGTTAGAATGCTCTTATTCACAAGTTATTTTTGATGGTTTTTTATTTAATGAATTGCTTTGTCTAAATTTGTTTGCAGATCTGTTTAACTTGCATGAGAATCAGAATGGTGCTCGTAATGGAGTTCATAAGAAACTAGATCCTCAAAAGATAACTAATCAACAAGGTAAGTACATATACATTTTTTTGATAGAAAGTTCATTTCCATTCTGGCATTTGATAAGTATACTCCTCCACTATTTACTTAATGACCAATTTTTAGAGTGTTTTGGTTACAAATTCCTTTAGTGTTAATAACCATCTATTTTTTAACTTGTACCTCCTTCTCTCTTCTCAAAGTTCTCGCTTTTGGATTTGCTTGCGGAAGGTGGACCAAATGGAAAACTAAAAAACAATTTGATAGCTAAAACTTATGTTGCATTTTCAGTTGAAAGCATAATTTTACTATCTTATAACACAAAGACTACTTTTTGCTGAACAACTGTTTGAAACTCATGTTGGATCCTCATGCTGCTATTTTGCAAGTCAGGTTTGGGTAAAGTGGGTGTAGAAATGCCTATCCTCTCACCTCAACCTAACAAGTAATTTTACTTTGTTGAAAATCTAAGATTTAATGAAACTAAATATGAGATAGATTTAGTTTCAATAAATAAATTATGATAATTGTTAAGATAAATATGGATTTGCTACAATCATTATTGTGTTTCTCTAATAAAGTTTCAATAAATGAAGTTTGACAGTAGTTGAGATAAATATGGATTTGCTACAATCATTACTATGTTTCTCATATTTAGTTTCATTAAATGAAGTCTGATAGTAGTTGGGATAAATATAGATTTGTTGCAGTCTTTACTATGTCAACCAAAGTATATTTTAGGTGTCATTATTTGTTGTAGAAAGTTGCATTAATTTCATGCAGGCTGTAGCTACTCTTTTTATTTATTACATTTAACTCCATTTATTCCTCCCAATTGCCTTGCCATCTCTTTTCACCTTTAAAATGGAAAAGCTTAATACAATCTTACATTACAACATACTTATGCATAAAACTCTCCCTATATTTCACTGATACGTAGAGCGAAGAACGATACAATAGTTCGTCAATCAAATTCTAACCAGTGACATCTTTTTTAGTAAGTTGATCCTCTCTCTTCTTCCTGAACACTTGTTAGTCACCATTGTTGGTTGTTCTCCTTCATCATTGTTAATTGTTCCCTACCAACAATTTTCATTAGGTTGTGTGGCATATGTTATTTGGTATATTGTACAAATAGAATGAATGAAGATGAATGGATTGAGCTGGAGAATTGTGGTTATGATAGTAGCTACAGGAAATTGAAAGAAGAAATAAAAATCAAAGAAAAAAAAGTGCTTATGCGTTAGTTTAATAGTTTTATAATGTATATAATAACCACTGACGTTTTAATAGTTTTGATATTCCTATTTATATAGAGATTAGTCTTCCAAATATTTATACTGTAAAAAAACACATGAATATTTTGTTTTATTTAACAAACACTCATGTTTTTGAAATGTTGTATCAAACTTTATAAATTTCTTATTCATAGTAAATATGCAATCTTAAAAGGACACATTCGCACGAATATTTTTTTTATTTGACGCACACTCATGTTTAAGATGATTTTCTCTGGACTTTTTATTCTTCTCCAAATCTTGTTGATATGGTTTCGTAATTATGCATTAAAACTTGATTATTTAATATTTACATATCTATATTTATCTTTTTATAATATTATTTAATTATTTAATAGTTCTTTTGTTACCAAAATGAAGTAGTATTCTATTAAATTATTATATATAAACAAACAGTAATTTAATAGATAAATATTTAATAAATTTCTTATTCACAGTAAATATGCAATCCAAAAAGGAAAAGTTCGCTTGAATATTTTTTATTTGACGCATACTCATGTTTCTGAAATTGCTAATCAAATTTAATGCACAGAAAAGTACCATCATTTTTTATAATAACTTTGTTAATTTAGATAAAGCCTAACTTGCAACTATTTTGTTTTATCCCTAGCTCTCTCTTTTCTCTCTCTTTTATTATATGTTTAAGATGGTTTTTCCCTAGATTTTTTTATTCTTCTCCGAATCTTGTTCATATCGTTTCGTAATCATGCATTAAAACTTGATTTAATAGTTTTCTAATATTATTTAATTATTTAATAGTTCTTTTGTTGCCAAAATGAAGTAGTATTTTCTTAAATTATTATATATAAACAAGCAGTAATTTATTAGAAAAACATTTTTATAATATAATATTTTAAATAAAAATATATTACAATAAAATTTTATATAATTTTTGAATAATATTCACAAGTTAATTCAATTACTCGTTTTAAATTAAGAGATTAAATAATTTTAAATTAAGTAATTAATAAAAATATATCGATGATAAAAAGTATTTATATATTTATTTTGATGGAATAGCCTAATTGCAACCAATTTAAGTAACTAACTAGCGAAACCAATTACAAATTGATCAACTAGTATATAATCTTCTCTCATCTTGTATGATTAGTTGACATCATCCCAAAAAAGAAACAAGGAAGAAAGTCAAGGGGAATGATATAGGTAGGGCTCTTTGGCCAAAACAAACACTTCTTGTCTTTTGTGACATTTGTAACCAATATATTCAAAGGAGTAAGGGAAAACGTGGTGGAATTATTTGTCAAAATATACCATGGAAGAAGGTGGAGGAAGAGTTTCATAAAGCAACTAACTTATAATGGGATAAAACTAAGCTTAAAAACGTTTGATTAGATGAGAACTAGATGGAGTCTTTGAAAACAGTTAAAAGGGAAAGAAACGGGACTAGGATGAGACTATGACAAAGGAACAATTGTTGCTAATGAAGAGTGGTGGACTTTGAAGATTAAGGTTAGCCCATTTTAAGTTATTTTCCTTTATTTTAATGCTAAATGGTTAGTTAAATATAAGTTAATTATTTTTTTAGTACAACAACAATTTTAAAACATTTAAAGAGAAAGGGCTTGAACCTGAGTTTCAATGTAAGTTAGATAAACTTTTTGGATGTTTGACCTGAGGAGAGATTACATTTTGTCCTTGGCTGACCCTCCATAAGAACAACAAGAAGTTGAGGAAGTATATGCTCCTTCCCCACCTGATAGTCATAATGCTCATCATTAATTGTCAGGTTATCATGATCATAATAATATAGATGAGACTACTGGACTAAACAATTATCATGTTACTAGTGATTGGGAAAAGGTTTGGAGGGAAACTACCCCAACCCCTGCATTAACTCTTGTTGCTACCCCTCAAGCTTCACAAGATGAAGGGAGTGAGAGAAGAAGATGCAAAAGAGTTTTGGAGAATCATAGTTCACAAAGCATCAAGATGCAACAAATGATTCCGCTAAAAGGGTAGGAAGATCTACAACAATGTATGAGAGGCTTGACGATAAGATGCAATTGATTCAAGAGAGACAGAGTGTAACAATGGAGATGAACACTTTTATTACGAAAATTTTGAACATGATTAATTTTGGGGCATCATAGATATTAGTGCAAGTGCGTCACATCATGATGTTATGAATATTTTGGAAAAACTATGTACTTTGCCTAGTTTAGAAACTGAGACTCCTAAATTTCACTTTACTTACATGTTGATTGAAAATATGCAAAGAAAGGCCTTTTTTCAATTTACTAGATGATACAAATGTAGTTGAATACGTAAAGTTTATGTATGAGTATGAGAAAAATGAACAATATTAAACGTAGTTTCTATCTATGCATTACTATGTTTAGTTTATTGTTTTTATTATTTGTACACTTATGTTGACATGGTATGTTTTAAGACATTATGAACTTGGTTAGCTTATTTTATTATATTATGTTTTCTTATTGGTAATTTATGATTTTATTACATGTTATATTATTTATTTCTTTATATTTAGACATATAAGTGTCTTGTTTATTTAGAATATAATTTTTCTTATTGATGTGTGGAAATGGATGATAATATTATGCAACTTTTACAAATTAAGCAAATTTTGGACAACGAGAATGAGTTCTGGGATTTAATGGCTTATGTAGTAGGTTATATGGGTGTGTATTTTTTTAACCACATATACAAGGAACCATGCATGATTTCCTACTAAATAGGAGAACTATGAATTAATGAATTATTGAATAGTTATGAAAAAATGACATTTTAATACATTTGAGATGAATCAAAATATATTTCATCAATTATGTATGGTTTTAGAAAACAATTATGGTTTGAGACCTTTGGATAAGATGTCTATTTTGGAGAAAGTCGATTTATTCGTGTATGTCCTAAGTAAAGGTTCCCCCAATAGAGATACCCAAGAGTGCTTTCAACATTTGGGTGAAACTGTGGGTAGATTTTTAAATAAGTTTTGAGTGTCATGGATGGATTTTCAAGGGATTTTAATTCAAGCAAATTCTATAACAAATTGCCAATGATGCTAGATATATGCCACATTTTGAGGTAATTGAATATGTTCTTCCTCCCCTTTATTATATTTTTCACTGAAAAATGTTGTTTTATCATCTTATGATCATTATTTTATGTTAGAATTGCATTGGAACTATTGATGGTACACATATGGCAGTAGTTGTTGTAGAGGAGGATCAAATGAGATATAGAGGATTGAAAGGAATAACGACTACAAATGTATTGGCAACATGTGACTTTGACTTATTATTTATGTATGTTTTAACGGGTTAAGAGGGATCAGCATATAATTTTCGTATTTTTCTCGATACAATCGGTAATCCGAGACTTAAATTTTCAAAACTACAGATAGGTAATTTTAAAATTTGTAGAATTTTCTATTCATGATTTAGACTTTTTATGATATCATCTATACTAATTATATTTCCTCTATGGACTCTTGAGTAACTATTACTTGGTTGACAAAGGCTATCTGGAAAAAGAAGAATATTTGACACCTTACCCAAATACAAGGTATCATCTATTAGAGTTTCGTGGTGCAAATATAAGAGGATTTCGAGAAGTTTTAAATCAAGCTCATTCATTATTAAGAAGTTATATTAAGAGGATTTTCGGTTTCTTAAGACTCGATGGAAGATATTGGAGAAAATGCCTAAATATTCATCGATGGCTCAAAATAGAATAATTTGTGCAGCTTTGCGTTGCATAATTATATTAGAAGAAGTACAATTGGCGACCTAACTTTTAATATCATCGATCAATATCCTGAATTTATAGCTCCAGATATATTTCAAGATGTTGAAGAAAACTCTATGCAAGAAGGTGTTGAAGAAAAGAGAACTCGGGGGATGACCACTATTTGTGATAATATTGCTTCTAGTTTAATGGTAGTTAGACATCGTTCTTAAATTTTTCTAAACCTTTGCTTTAAATGATGATATTCATTTTTTTGGTTTTATTTGAATTGTGTTGTTAAACTTCATTTGGATTGTTATATTTTATGCTTGGATGTATCATCATCATCATCATCATCATCATCATTATTATTATTATTATTATTATTATTATTATTATGTTTTTATCAAAGTTATAGACTTAATTTTTATAAAATTAAATATCCAAATTCTTATAAGAATATTCAATGAAATATATTTTGTTAAAAATCATACCCTAATAAGTCATTTTACATATCAATAGCTAATACTAAACAACTAATTTTATTAAGCATCTTTAATAAATAACTGATAGAATCCGCTGATCAAATTAACTGATATAATCAACTAACAAGTAATGCAATTTGCTATTCTTGGACCCCACTTTCAGAGCCCAACATCGGAGTCGTGAGATGTAAACCTAATAACCTATAGTTTCTGGAACCCAATAATCCGGAGTCATAAAACGTGAACGGGCTTCCTTGTGAGGTTATTTCAATGACTCCTCATTAGTCATCGCCCCATAAGGGTGATGTGCCCACACTAGTTAAACACCAAATCACAATTTGACTTCTTCAAAACAATTGTAGCTTTCTGCCTCTTGTTTATTTTGAAACAAGAACATCTCATTCAGAGCTCTATAGGTCAAAATATGTTTTAAAAAAATCCAAAGTTTGTTCATAACCTAGTTATGCCCCTCCGACAAATCCCTCCTTTTCCTTCCATCAATCTCTTCCAAATCGACCCCAGAAGCTACAAATTTTTATTGAGAGATAGGAAAATGTGTCAGAAATCTATCACTTTAAGAATCATTTAATTTGGAGGTCGGGTTATGAAGTTATGGCCAAAAGAATCAACCATGCTCATGTCCTTAATCACTTTGTACCTATCTCGGAACAATTGACATAACTTTCACTTGAGATGTCAGATCAAGGTCATTCTTGAGGATTCGAAACAGAACTTCAAGATCTACAACTTTTATAAAGACCTCTAAGACAAATTCAATCATCCATAGGGTCAAAAATATAACCAGACGATAGGATCAGATGAACAGTGCACCAGACGATATGACGTCACTAGACGATACATCATCATTAGACGAAGCGTTCTCACCAGACAAAGCGCTCTCATCAGATGAAGCATCCTCACCAAACGATACGGAAGCGTCCTCACCAGACGACACATCTTTACTAGACGATATGTCCTCATCAGAGGAAGCGTCCTTACCAGATGATACGTCCTCACAAGACGAAGCGTCCTCACTAGATGATACATCCTCACTAGACAATACGTCCTCACTAGGCGAAGTGTCCTCACCAGACGATATGTCCTCACTAGACGAAACGTCCTCATCAGACGATACGTCTTCACTAAACGAAGCATCCTCACAAGATGACACGTCATCACCAGACGATACGTCTTCATCAGATGACGATATGACGTCATCAGACGATACAAACTATACTCCTGAGCATCTCCACTTATAAGGATCATAAATTTTGATTCTAATGTCCACAAATTTCATACTTTATACCGTTGGAAAGCTAGAAAGATAAGCTACAGCTTTCTAGAAGACAACTTTGACTAATTTAGCCTACATTAGTCCAATTTTTTCCTTGAAGTTGGTACACAATTTATACACCTATGAAAGACTTGAAATTTTGCATTTCGCAAACTTGGAGTATCCTGAGCTTAATCATTCAGCTACCAAATTGACTTCGTTAAACTCTCAAATCTCAACTCATTTATCTCATCACCTATAACTACATCGGATTAGTAATAATTCCTATCTTCCTTCCTGTAACATCTCACTTATGTGTACATATATATATATATATCAACGATTTATGCTCCAAAATCATCAACTCAAGATGATAACTTCTTCACGTATATCTAATT
>JANVCQ010000008.1:10033213-10055805 GCA_025531925.1 Erythroxylum plowmanianum | reverse complement strand
AGGTTTGATAAGCAAGCTTTGGTCCAAATGGGTGATTTTTTTTCAAGTTGAGAGAACTAAGGCCTGAAGCTAGGTTCAAGGCTACGGTATGGGTTCCAAGTAATTTGCTAAGTAACTAACAGCCTCGTCCATAATTTCCTGTTGGCTATATATGGAGGATCCGACCCTTATGATTTGTGATGGAGGAGATACAGTTTTTGTTTTTATGGACTAGAATGGAGTTAAAGAAGATCTTTGAGCATTTATCTCCATCTTTGAGTCAATTAATCTGAGATCTTTATTGGAGCAAGGAGTTGTGATAGCTTACTGAGGTCATATAATGAGAGAGAGCTCGCTTTTCATTTTCAATAAGTGAGTGATCTTGCAGTGAAGAGGAAAGAGATTTCTAGATGTCAATAAGCTTATCCCTAGCTTTAAGCATAACATCTTTTGTAGAATCTCGTGAAGAGTGAAAAATTTTGAGTTCCTGTTTGATGGTTTTCAATTTATCGTCGCAGATAAATTGTTTAGTACTTGGAAAAAAAACGAGCTACACCTTTTAGACAAGCTTCAGTAAGTCCTGGAATTGGATAAAATAATTGTTAAATCTGAAAGGGTAACCATTGACAACCTTATGGAAGAGATTTACCACTTTAATGGGGGTGTGATCCAAAAAGAGAGGGTCTTGGAATGTATCAATGCTTGTTTATGTACAGTTTGAATGAACAAATTATTACTATTTCTAATATATCAATGCTTATAAGAATATGGAACTAATTTTATTATATCAATATGCACGAGTGTTACATAATGATGAAGCCAACTACTATTCATTAAAATTTAACATAATGGTGAAAGCAACTAGCATTCATTAAAAATTGACATGTCCTATAAAAATAAAGTTATCATATTTATTGAACAACATATTTTTATAATAAAGATTATTCTAATTATTCTCACTCGTATGTATTATAAAAAAATGAATTTAATTCTAAATTTACAAAGTATTAAAGATTTTAATATAACATCAAAATAAAAATATTTATTTGAAAGAATTGGGTTGAATTTATTTTCTGTAGGTCAAAAGTTATTATAATTATTTTCTACATACATGCATTAAGAAAAGTATATTAGACTTTTTAAAGTAAGTTTACAATATAAGTTTTGAATTTCTATTTTAACGTTTTTTTAAATTATACAGTGGAGTTAATAATTATACATATAATTTAAAAATAAAACCTTTTATATTTGCACGCAAAAGAGTAAAAAGTTAATCTTATTATAATGTTTTTATATTATATATATTGATTACTACATACGTATCATAAAAAATGATATTATTTTAGTTTATTCAGAATCGAAGGATCTGATTAAAGTAATGGCATAGTAAAATTAATTAAAATCACTTAGAAAAAAGATGGCGAAATGATTTGCCGAAATAACTCAGTAAGGTAAATTGATCGGCGAGTCTCTGTCTCTCCTTCAAAAAGTGTTTCTTCCTAAGAGATTCCGTACGTAGTTTAGTTTTCTCTTGAAATCTTCAGGGGACCTAAACCTAAGTGGGTTCTCGACGAAGGCAAATGATGCTATTGCGTGAAACTGGCTCATCCATTAATGGAAGGTGGATAACAGTGAATGTTTTGAAGTTTTGTTACTTACAGAGTATAATTAAGGAACACACTCCCAATGCCCACTTCTAATAACGAGTACACCGTTAATAGGGAGACAAAACGTTAGGCAATGCCCCATGTTCTTCTGACGTCCCTTTAAACATTTAATTTGTTAGCTTGTCACCTTGGACTCGATGACAATACTATTGGATTTTCCACCACCAACTCTTTTTTCTAGGGAAAAGATGAATCAATTAACTAAACTTACATTAATAGCCAGAGGAGAGAAACACCGGCCATGATTAGCAACACATATATACATATATATATCAGGAAAAATAAACTTAAGAAAATTTAAATAATAGTAAAATAAGGTAATAAGTATAAAATTTCAATAATTTAATACCTAAAAAATTAATAACTTTTATTATATAACACATTTTTACAGTCTTTATTCATATTAACCGATAAAGTAAAATATCCATGAATTAATATCTCTTTTAATTGATATATTTATAATCATAATATTACTGATTTATAAATATTTTAGCATATTTTATTTTTATAGTTTAAGATCACATAAGTGAAGCAGTTAATCTACGAGACTAGAACAATGGGACCCGTGTGGTCCATTTAATCACTTCGGCCATAATCTATACAATACATACATGTGTCTTTTACGTGTCAGCGAATTAGAAGTTCCTTTAAAAAGTCGATCATTACCTCATAATATGGGGATGTCACCTTAACTTCTATAGTTGAGGACAGCCTAATCCAAATATCAGCCACAAATTATGTGTGAATGGTATTGATTCTAGATATGCGTGTGCAAAGGTTTCAGACTCCAAGCACTAAGCTCCAAATTGAGGTTTCTTAGTTGCTGCCACATGCAAGTGCTCCCGTTTGGACCCCCCGTCCCATCCCATGGATTTAATCACTAATCAAAAAACCTCATCACAGGCTTTTGCTATCCGCTTAACACCTAATTATCTTGGCATTAAGCACCAGTGTCTTTTTGGACTTTGTCTATTTTTGGAATGTAAACATCACTGTTTTGTCGATAATGGCGATGTACCCCTTAGGATCGGAGGGCTTAAATGAGTCAAAGAAAGTGAATGAACGCTAAGGGTTTAAGGGGCTTTGCTTTGCTTCACTTACGCGCCTATAAGCTAATCTAGGAACAGTTGCCCCCCATAAATTTCTCCCACAAATCATTGCAAGAAAAATCTCAAGTCTTAGTAACAATTCAGTTCGCGATAAAGAGGTGTGGGTCAATTCTTTACTAGTAATATAAGAAATGACTATCAAATATCTTATCCAAGTTGGTGTGAAGTGAATTCATGGTATGAAAAAAGTAAACTTGCCATGCGTATGGCTGAAAATACCATATTGCTTGGTTAAATTACGATTAATGGGAATTAAAAAAGAGTTGATCCCTTATATCTAAAAATTTGCGCTGGCTCACATGAAAAAAAAAGGGGCCTCAACAAGAATTTTTCGAAGGTGGGTATGAACCCAATATGACTTTTGGCACCAAGGGTTAGTCAAAATGCATGCGTATTTGCGTACACTTATTCACGTGGAAATTAAGGAAGAAATAAGGAGTTTATTGCCATAATCCCATTAGTTTGTGGCCAACAATCGTTTGAGAGATTTTATTAGGAATAAGTCATTCAAATGTGGGATCTTATTAGTGTTTTAGTCTAAACCAAGGATCGTGATTTCCCATATTGCCTTTTGTCCTTTCCTGCCTCTTTATAGCCCTCTTCTTGTGGTTCATAAAATTAAGCACCTAATTTGTAATGTGATCCTGTATCTAATCATATGCATTGCATTTAAGATCTTTATCTAGCTACTTAATCTTTTCTTTTTTTCTTTAAAAAATTCCCCTATTTAATTAACATCCATGTCAAATTGTTACACTCGACTATCATATATGCTTACATTTGTTATGTAATGTTATATATTGTTACTTAATTAAGTGAACTTCAATTGAAATAATATGTATTGTATCATTTCACACCATTCTGTTTTCCTAAAATGGTGCGGAATTATTTTTAGAACAACATAGTACTGAATTATTTGACGACGGAGATAACATATTTTTGTTGAAGATTCAGCTGTCAAACCGCATGCTTTGATGCTTGGTGCGTTGACTAAAACACAGAAGTCCTTCCTTGACGTGTAATCTACGACCTGATCGGAGACAATCTTTGTCTACTGTATCTTAAGGAGCAACTCTGAGCTGAGAATCTTAATCATGGTACAAGCATGCACATATTTTGCAGTACTCATATACAAGAAACATGAATACAATGTCAATTCGTTTCTCTTGCCTTCAGCACAAGGAGACAAGTTTCAAAATAATCTTGTTTACAAGTTTGGGCACTTCTTTTCCCCTTCTCTTAGCAAGAGAGTGACCCCAAAGAATTATATGTATTGTTCACAAGATAGAAATGGCACCTTTAATTATTATACCTAAATAATTAAATAAAACTGAGAGTTAGAATTGTTTCATTCAAAAGCGATAGATTAATTTGAAATTAATGTTTTTAATTAGAAAATTTAAATAAGTCCTTATATTATAATATATGGATTTAATGTTTTAGAGTGTTATAAAATTCAAGTATACTTGAATAAATTGCAATATAAGTCATTAAATTTAATAATATAAAATACTTTGATGGTTAACTAACAATATAAAATCTTAGAGTTCACTGCTGGGGACTTGAATAACTCCTTTGTCGAGCTAGATCTCAATTCACGTTATGTTCTCGTCATATTCTAGAATAACATTTTTTCCATACTATAAATGTCACGATTGAAATTTAAGGAAAGATTACCTCTTCTTTTCCACCTTTAGTTCAACTATTGCATTGATTTTACACTTCCTGACATGGATTCATAAATATCTTTGACTGACAGTAAGTAAGTGGGTGAGGAACAAGACATAAAATTACAGGTTCTTGAGGGTACAATACAAAACAATGCGAATATATGATAACAACACGCAATGCGCAAGCAATGATATAAGTTTTGCATGGTTTCGTACGTCTACGAACCTTCTTAAAATTATTATTCTCTTTTCTTGTTGATTTTCTACGGCCACAAGTTGATCGATATCACAGTTTCCTTGGTTTGGCCCTTAGATATTTTTTCATTTTTCTAAGTATATTATGTGTCGAAGACTCGGAACACTTGTCACGATTGAGCAGATCGTGGTTAAACAGGCATTAAAGAAGACTAAAAATGAATTAAAAATAGTGAGAATTAACCATATTATGATGTGATAATTAATTGCCGATTGACGAGATGGTTTGCTGTTTTTCTTAGATATGAAGTAACTAAGTCCTTGAAGAAAGGATCCGTGGATTTAAAACTTTTTGGCCTGTGAACTATATTATCCCACATTCTTTCTCTTTTCATAAATTCATAAACTATCGGTACTAATCTTTATTTCAAATATGAGGTGATATAAAAATTAACAATCTCTTATAATGGAAGGAGAGATTCAATTAGTATGTTATAAGAGGAATCTAGTTGGTGTCTTAAACGTGCACCTTAATTTCTATCATTAACATTTTAATATTCTTTCATTATATATAATTATGCTGATTTTTGTTCTTATCAGATGTCATTTTACATCTTCTTTGGAGATATTGTCCTTCTCTTTTCGCTTCTTTCTTTATGGTTTTCTTCCTTTTGATGTCATACGATCTCGTTAGCTAGTCCCTTCAAATGTGCCTTTTCTTCTTTTCCAATGTTATTTATAAGTTGAAGAAATGATCATGACCAGTAAGATCTTTCAGCAGTACAAGGAAAAGTCTATGGAATTCCAGTTTGCGTGATCGATAACAAGAATATGTCCCATAATTTATTCCTCTTAGACCTCGTTTCACATTCCTTTTAAACGTGATGTCTATTTAATACTTTGATGTTTTTATAAACATTATTTGGTTTTAATTTACTTGCAAAAATAACTTATACGATGGTCAAAAGCAATACTTGTCTTCATTGTATTGCTGATGTAAATAAAATATATTATTAGGAAGAAATGTAAAGCCATTTATGCCATGCATGCAAAAACATATATGTAATATAGTTATAGTGCTCATGCATGCATGTGTTTGGGATTAAGAACATAGTTAGGTCAAGAGCTCTCTACTTGTAACAAGGATTAATGTTAATCTGCAAGATTAATTTTCATCTTATTGTCTCTATAAAATCCACACAGCTTCCCTCATTTCTTCATTATCTCCCTCACACCATCTCTCTTTCTTTTCTTTGCTCGCTCTCTCTCTCTTCCTTCAGTAGACAAAAGATGGACAAGAAACCATGCAACTCTCAGGATGCTGAAGTGAGAAAAGGGCCATGGACCATGGAAGAAGACTTGATCTTGATTAACTATATTGCTAACCATGGAGAAGGTGTTTGGAACTCCCTGGCCAAAGCAGCTGGTAACCCTACTTCGCCAATATTGCATACATATATTGTTCTTTTCTTCGACTGACAAAAGCCCTAGCTAACTTTAGCTAGTTATAACCCAAAGCACCTTCTGTGATTTTTAGGTCTGAAACGTACTGGAAAGAGTTGCCGTCTCCGATGGCTCAACTACTTGCGTCCTGATGTTCGTAGAGGGAATATCACCCCTGAAGAACAGCTGTTGATCATGGAACTTCATTCCAAGTGGGGGAACAGGTACTACACAGACATAAATATATATTCATGAAAACATAAGCATATACTCTATTCCAATGAGATCTTTGTGTGGATGGAATATATAAGAAGAGACATATATACTTGGTCTCTAGTCTACTACCCATCATCACCAAGCAAAGCACTACTTCTTCCAATCCCTATTTATATGTATGTGTAGCACTGGAGTCTGTATAAGATAAAGAGAGTGAGAAGGAACATGGGAAGGTGAGGTTTGAGTTGTTCCTAGCCAAGAAATGGATGTGTCGCATATGGTTTTAGAACTCGTGGCCATCAAAAATTTAGATTTGGAATTAAGTTTTGAAGAGCGTTGAATTTTTCATGGCTACCAAAACTTCCCTCATTTTTTCTTCTTTTTTGTCTTCAATCCGTATAGCTTGTTGGGTCCCTAACTTATATGAATTTTGATGTTCTATGGCTAGCTACTACTTCTATGTGGATAACTGACTAAATTTTTTCTTTAAAAAGGTGACTGCTTTCTCGTCCTTCCTTTTTCTATAATCTATAGATGTTCTATTAAGTTCTTGGTGCACATCAACCTATGGGACGATGAATCAAATCATTAAATCATGATCATCCATTCAAAATCACTCTTAATTTCCTTTAAGAAAATAAAAAGATTATGAATAATTCAAGAAGATTTCGTTAGTGCTTTCTCTTTTTCCCTCATCTTTGAATCAACTCCGATAAATGATATGTTCAAACAAAAAAAATGATGAATATAACCTATTTTTCAAATAATTTTCTGGTTATATTAAAGTTTTCTATCAGTTAATGACTTCTCAAAATAATATGAGGTTTCTTTCCTATCTTGCTTTGGTCATCCAATTGACATTATTAGGCACTACTTTAATCTATGAAAGAAAGAAAAAAAATTAATATTATTCCAGCAAACTTTTGATATTTGGTCACGTTGTGTATAGGGAATTACCAGATTTGGCAATTCAAGTTTCTATTTTGAGCTGAACCCATCAGCATTAGTCACATGCCAACTTCTTTTTCCAACATCCCAAGAAGTTCTCTTGATTCGGTTTGAAGTTGACATTAACCATAATGCTTTGGCTCTTCTAGATAACGAGCCATTGGTTAGTTACCCTGAGATTTATAGAGTTAAAAAACCATGGCCTTGGCACTCACGAAAAATGTGTAAACTTACCTGTTGTTGTAGAATTTGTACATAAATTCATATGTTTTATCATCTCTCTAGTATTATATTGCTCAACTACAAGGTATTCTGTTTTTATCTTTTCGAGCAGTAATTTTAACAAAAGCAGATCACATCAAAATTTATAGGAACTTTTCTCTAACTTCCTATGGAAAGCTCCATTTCTTCTGGTTTTTGAGAACATACCAGTTCTCTGCTAATTTTCAAACAAATGTACCCTGATAATGAGTTCTGTGTAAACCTAAAACTGTGGAAGAGTACGCTGGTTAGGGAGGAGTTTCATAAGATAAAAGTTATGCGGCTAAATATACCAATTGTTCAAATGATTTTTTGTACTTGATATTTTACACGTCTTTTACAGCTAGTCATAGATCCAAACCCTGAACCTTTATGTTCTTATAAGTTACTAGTTACAAGTTATGGAAGACCAAAATTGCCGATATAAATATTCTGACTAGTACCTATCACACCAACCATAGACGTAAAAGGTACATGTCAAATAGATTTCTCTCATTTTATTTATGACATGACTAGCTAGTTAGTTTATGGATTTGATGCCAGAGCATGACTCCTTTTCCGTGTATGAAGTAAACTTCACTGTAAATGAATTGATAACAGACTATTACTCTGTGAAAACTGAAATTTAACAGGTATAAGTGTAGCTAGTTGGTTCTATCAGCATCAACACATGACCAGTCTGGTATTTCTTGAAAAATAAGAAGTGTCTGATTGTAGTATTATGGAAGTAATTCTTGAAATGATGATAGGCCTCACATCGAAGCTAACTTTTCTTTTCTTTTTTCCATTTTAACTGTCTCTGGCAGACACATGATTGCAAGCAATAACTGCTTTTCTGTGTTACCGTGCATGAATATGTCCAAAACGGAGAGCTTGCTTTCCACCATTGAACATGGCATCGTATTGGCCAAAATTTAATGAAAGATAGGAACCTTTCGGGGTTTGGCAGCAGTCACTATGAACACTACTGAACATGTTATTGCAGTAACAATTCTCTTTATCAAACTTAACACAGTGGTGTCAGTGTAGTGCTTTATCAGAAAAATATTTTACCTTGCAGAAGTTTACTACTGCCATCTTCTTGATTATTACTAGCCAAAATTTTCTTTATAATAAGCTCTGTTATATATGCTTTAAACTTTTTCCCCACCACATATTCTACCAACCTTTTACTTGGCATTTTACAATAAACTAATGACTTGTTAATTCCAGGTGGTCGAAAATTGCAAAGCATCTTCCAGGAAGGACAGACAACGAGATAAAGAACTTTTGGAGGACGAGAATCCAAAAACACATCAAGCAAGCTGAAACATTTTCAGGGCAGAGCAGTTCAACGGAAATGATAATTGAGCACCCAAGCACAAGTGGTCAAGTTTCGGGCACCACAGACCTTATGGAAGTCTACTCTCCACCGTCTTATCAGGCGAACATGGAGGCCTTCGCTGGAGCTGCATTACAGCCGGATTCTCACGAAAACTATTGGAGTATGGAGGATCTCTGGTCAATGCAGTTGCTTAATGGAGATTAAATTAATTCCTATAGAAGACATTTCTATTGTGGACCAACTATTACATATGTTGGACTAATATTAGGCTTGTCTATATATAGTTGGAACTTAATAATATTTGTAGTAGTATCAAGTAATCCAGTACTTGACTTACTGGCTTGTAACAGTGTCCCATAAAAATTTACGTATTCCACGTGCTCTTATATTTATATATAGAGTCGGATAAATGGAATATGTATTTTTAAGTTATCAAAGAAAAGTCGAATATGCACTTTCTTCTATATGCCTCTTTGAATTAATTTATTATGAAGAATGTAGACCAATCTTAATTTGTATGTATGTATTATATACACTTATATTTATGTATACACGCATCCTATGCTTTAATTGAAATAATCATATCGGTCACTTAATTTATTCAGGAGACGTATCTCAAACTACTAATGTAAAATGGTTGTTTACACAATCTAAAATATCTCGAGCAATATGAAGTTTATCTCTTACGAGTTTATTGTATTCCCTTAATCCCAAAAATAAAGAAAAATGGAAGAAGAGTTAGTACTATGTGATATAACCCTCTTATTAGAACTGGAAACCCATTAGCTTTCATACTCAAAGCACGTTTGAAACCTACACATATGCCTATTACATTACCTAACCGTAACTGCAAGTTGAAACGTATGAAGCAAAAGGGCTACGTTTCTATTCTTAGCATACTTCATCTTTGCTTTCGATCTATTTTGTTCATGGCCATCCAACATTTGAAACTCGACGTTCGCCTAACTCTTCCAATGCCCTCACGGCAATCTTCACATGCTCTGCTTATAATAAATGTATTTTATATATATGTGTGTGTGTGTGTTTTTTAGTTCCCTTATTTTACTTTACAGCACAACTAAAATAATTATCATCTCATAAAACGAGAAATTATTTGCTTTCCTCTTCTAAAACTTGTTCTTTTACTCTATACATTTTCTTTCTATCTCGTTTTATTAATCCTTTTCATAGCTTAATTTATCTAATCAAGTTTGGACACGGGTACTCTTGGTAATGATAAACATGTAATACAGTAATTAAACAGCGTGAAAGGCTTTCGAACACTTTGTTCATGTGTGCTAATGTCCCTAGGGTTTGTGACTAGATAGTACATAGGCGTATACCGATAGAAATCATCCATGCACGTGCTCTTCCTATGAGACCTCAACATGGAGTCTTTTTGAAAGACGACAACTTGGTTAGGTTCATTGATGTCATTGGACTAGCAATTACAGTGTACCAACCTTTAACTTTAGCAACCAACTGCCTCTTACTCCAATGAAGACTTACAGACATAACTACGAGACCCATTCCCTCGGAATTTTGCGGTGTCTTATATGGGAAAGATGGTGTAGGACGCCAATTTGGTGGGTTTTTTTTTGTTCACGAGTCCTTGAAAATGCACCAAAGCAGCGATGGGATGGAGAGACAGCTAACAATTTCATAGCCGCACATTATTTCAGTCACATGTTTTACATGCAAAATAATCTCACGTGGAAGATAAGGAAAAGTCACATGATGGGTCGGCCATGGAAGCACCCTCACTCATTCTTGGAATATGCTCGAAGACAATAAAGTGTAATTATATGTGAATAAGTAGGTGCATGTGTGAATATATATGCATCAATCTATTGCATGTTCGAGCTATAATAAAGTGCTTATCTGGCCTGCGATCAATATGGAACCAATCTTGTTTTATGTTAGCTTAAAAACATAGGTAAATAAGGCAATGTTTACGTAATTGCTCAAGGTACATTACTACGATAATGGTACAGTTAATCGAAGTTCGGTGTTCAGTTAAGTCTACCAAATAGCATATTTCGTTCTGGCTGTGAAGGACAATCATCTCTATGGCTAGGTCATAGTGAGCTATATATATATATTACCAGTGACGGAACCAGACTCAACTCTAAAGAGGGGATGGGGGCCAACATTTAAGGGGCCACTTATATTTATAATTTTAAAATTTTTAATTATATACTTAATTTTTTAAAAAAAATTTTGAAAGGGGGGGCCATGGCCCCCCTCCCCATGAACATAGCTCCGTCCCTGTATATTACTATGATTTTGATATGGTGCTTGAATGAAGGTTATAATGTACAAGCCTGCTTAATTTCACTTTTATTCTAGGTAATGTGAATGGAAACTAGCCAGAGAGATGATTACAATGTAGAAATGGAGTTGATAGGGGTTATTATTAGTCTATATTAATTATCTGGATTAACTAAAAGGAACTCATGTAAACTAGCATGCAGCAAAGGTGATAATGGCATGAAATCCCAAGCAATACATTTTCTCGGTTTGTGGTCAATGATGAGCAAGTGGGTGCCGACAGATTAACTTGACGTTTGTGATCGATGGTGACAATACTTGTAATAACAGGGCGGTTCATGATTACAACATTGCATAAGAAAACCAGAGTTCTTGAGAAGAGAAAGGTCACTTCAGGACACCCCATATTTTTCACCGCACATAAGTCAGTGAATTTCGGATCGAGACCCTCTATTTTCGTAAGGTGTTTTAATTGCGTGTTAATTAATTTTGTAATGGAACATGTTAACGGGACTCCTGTTGCTTTGTTTGTTCATGAGCATACTTCTAATCTTGGATTAATCAGTAACAATGTATTGTATACCCAGTAATTTAAAGCTCAGTAATTCTTTTATGTGCATCTTAGGGTTCGCTTACTACTTATATGTCTTTTCATATTAAGTGATTGTTTTATCACAATAGTTTAAATGGTTGTGAGAAGTCAATTTAATTAGTTTTATATATTTATTAACATACATTCAAGTGAAAGTACTTTGAACTTAAAACTTGTACAGGTTCACTTTATCTTATATTGAATAATAATTAGATGCTAGAATTTGAACTCATGATCACTTTGTTACAAAGACTCTGATATTATATTAAGTAACCGTTTCATCATAATAACTTAAACTATTATATGAGGTCAATTTAATTAATTTTATATATTTCCTAACTTTGGCTATCCACCCTTCTCCTTTGTTTTTGCAGATGAATATGGGCTACTTTAAGAAGTGAGCCCCACAAGATTCAGAAAAAGAATATGAAAGGTGACGAGTAATTTGTTATTAACAGAGTGAGCCCCACAAGATTCAGAAAAAGAATATGAAAGGTGACGAGTAATTTGTTAGTAACAGACATTTTGATATACAAACTTTCTATTTCGTCTAGCCCCAAGCACGCGGTCCTCCTTTAAGTGTGCGCATATGAAAATCTGGATGAATTCATTAACTCAAGGTTAAGAATAGTGCATCGCCCGTGTCTCGTTCTCCCAGTAGCCAAAACGTTTAACGTGGGCACAAATATACATATAAATAATTAATTATTAATAAAAATTAATTATTTTGAAATATGTGCATATTTATATACAATATTCACGTCATATATTTAGTTCACGTATATCCAAATATTTTTAATTATTAATGTATTTTAAATTTTGTGTATATGTTATAAAAGTTAAAGTATGTTATAAAATATTTTTGTATTTATTAAAAATATTATATTGATTTAAATATATGTACTTTTGATAAGATAATTATTCTCCGCTTATATTTATTGTTAATGCATTTAATTTTTAAATAGTAAGCTATTAATTTATGATAAAAACATAAAATAAAAAGAAAATATTTAACATCTATTTATATGAAATGTAATTTACTTCAGATACTCTTCACATTTTTAAGACTTTTTTTTCTTGAAATGATATATTTCAATTAATAATTATAAATATAATTTTTAGTAACTTTCATATTTATCTCTCTTCATTTATAATATAATTTACATCTCAACTGAACAATGTATAAAAACCTGTTTATATTTTTACGTAAAATAGTGAAAATAGATTTTTTTCGTATTATATTGATTATTACATAATTATTAATTATTTATTGTTAAAAAGTAAAGTACAAATCAAATATGTATTTTCTAATTACCAAAAGAACCTAGTACGCACTAATTTCTTTTACTTGCTTCGAGATAATTTATTATGAAGCTGCATATTTTGTGGCGATCATGTCTAAGTTGGCGGATGGCTTAATAATTTAGATAGGACTTGTTGGCCCCTTCTTCATCATCTATTTCCCACATCTATTTCCCATTGTAGGATTTGTAGAGCTTAGTGTATGCTAAGCTCACTAAAGGCTACATTTTCTATTGTTTTCGTTTCAAATTTTCAGTTCAACTTTATCTCTACAAAAAGTCTTTTTGTATCATGTACTTTGATTGAAATAATTATCTTTGTTTCTTTATTAAGGAAACGTATTTCTAACTACTAATTTTAATGGTTGTTTCAGACAATTTAACGTTTCTCGAGTATATGAAGTTTTTCTCTTACGACTTTATTGTATTCTCTCAGTCCCAAAAATAACGAAAGTGGAAGAAGGGTTTGTAACGTAATGATTCCTCAGTTATGTATCGTGGATTGAACATGAAAGGGCTAGAAATGTGGAAAACACTTGATTTCGGTTCTATAACTTCAAACAAGTTTTTCGAATGCGAAATGAATGCGAATCCATTGCCGTTTTTACAGAAACTGTTCACCAAAATACGGTTAATTTTTTTTTTACAGTTTTCTCAAAACATAAGCTCTTTTAACGAGTCAGAGAATTCTTATACTTACAAATGACATGAGCAACTACATGAGACCTTAACCTTTATATATAGTATCCATATCGGGCTTCCCAATCACAAGCCTAGTATTGGTTTGATCTACACTGATCGGGATCTATTTTTCACGTGAACTTGACTCATTGATTTAGATCATTTATTGGGCCACTTTATTATCTTTATCTGGATTAAATTACGTAACTTAACCAATAAATTATTATAAAATTTAAAAATGCAATTAAATGTTGTCCAACTTTATGGGAAAAGTAAAAGAGATCCAACATTCTCCCCTTTGGACAATATGCAATGTTGACTCAAGTTTAAAATAGTTTTAAAAATTCGATTAAGTTACGCTATTGTAGTCGACTAATTTTAAAAACAAAACATTTTATTTAAAGATAATGAAAGTCCATCATTTTGTCCTGCAAGGCTTTTGATACCGAAAAGTATCAAATGTATGTGTCATGTGCGACATAGATGCAATACAATCACGCATATTTAATACCTTACTAACATGAATGGAAAAATAGAATATGACAAACTAAGAAGATACCTGTATGATCTAAATTATTTTATCTTCATTTGTAGGTCTCAATTTCTCCAACTTTATGCTAAACTGTATTAGAGAAATCTTGTTTTCTCTCATCGAATGCTAAACAACATAAGAGAAAATCTTTGTGTTCTCCAACTCAATGCTAAACTGCATTAGAGAACTCCTTTATGAGATTAAAAACTTATATCCCCTATGTTATATCAAACTTTATTGATATCTGTATCAAACTGTATGTGTCAAAATGACATTGACTCAAGGTTAATCTGTATATATGCCCAATGACCTTTAAATGCTTAAGATTGACACAAATCTTAAAACTTTCATATTATTATGACAATGTATGATAACATATATTACTGAAGATAAACGATGATTATCTTTATTGATGAACTATCATACCGTTACAATAAACCAAATGTATAAATGTACTAATGTACATGGAGCGAACATAATGATCCCCTAACTAACTATGTCTAAGGACTTCAAAATACCCATACCGTATACTTGTATCTCAAACAAAAGTGGACGAAGTCCTTTAGTTAAAGGATCAGCTAACAATTCCTCAATCTTTAAATGCTCTTAACCTTAATGTCACCTTTTCGTGTCAACTCCTTTATGGTCAAGAATTTGACCTTCAAATATAGAGACCCTGTGATGTTCTTATTGTTGCTAAACAACATAACAACAACATTATCACAGTATAACCGAATGGGTTTAGCCATTGAATTAACTACAGACAACTCAAAAATCAAGTTTCTTAGTTAAACTGTCTGTAAAGCAACCCCATAACGTACACTCTGCATGCATGGTCAAGGAAATCACCCATGTCTACCTGACATACTTCCATGACATTATACTATCTGCAAACATAAAACTGTAACCTTAAGTGGACTTTCGATCATCCGGACACATAGCTAAAATCTAAATTTGAATTCCCTATAAGGTTTAGTCTGTTGACATTTCTATATGTCAACATATGATCATTTATTCATCTCAGTATCTCAACACCCGCTTGACTGCATTTCAATATTCTATACCTGGGTTAACCAGATATTGACTAAATAGTCTAATAGTAAATGTAGTGTCTCACCTAGTACTTACCCGAGCATACATTAGACTACCAACTGTACTAAAATATGGAACATTCATTATAACCTCTCTCTTTACTTTGTTCTTTGGATACTGTACGAAACATTATCTTTCACTATGAGAGATACGTGCAACAACAAGTTTACCGTTAATCGTATTAAACCTTTGTAACATAAACTCAATATATGCATTTTGTGAGAGGTTTGATGAGTATTGAGATTTATCTAGGTGAAACTGAATACCCAGGATAGAAGATGCTACACCAATGTCCTTTATGTCAAATTTCTTGACCAAAAGTTGCTTAACCTTATACAATATGGTCAAGTAATTTGATGTGAGCAATATATCATCCACATACAGTAATAGGAAGATAACTTTGCTCCCCCTAACCTCATAATACAAAAATCTTTTTAACTTTATTTTTCATAAAGCCAAAAGATGTCAAACTTTATCAAATGTAAGGTATCACTTTCAGAAGGTTTGATATAAACCATATATTTATTTGCTTAACGTGCAAATCATGTCAAATCCATTTGGATCCTAAAATCCTTTAGGTTATACCATATAGATCTCTTCATAAAGGTCTTTATTTAGGAAAGCGATTTTGACTGCCATATGATGTGACACTATATCATCAGGAGCTACAATTGCCATAATCATTCAAAATATATCCTACGAGGATACGAGAGAAAATGTAACTTTAAAGTCAACCTATCTCTTTGAATGAACCATCAAGCAACTGAGAGAGCCCATAAACCACTAAACTTTATCCTGAAATCCTTTAAGTCTTGAAACTTCATTTACAAGTAACGGGTTTGCAGTTCTGTTGTAAATCAACTAGCTCCCAAATTTTATTATGATTCATGGCTTACATGTCATCAGTCATTGCATCTCACAACAAATCTGCATTGGGTCCAAAAATAACTTCTGTAAAAGTAATTGGATTCGTAACATGTCTAATATCATGGTCTTGCTCACCTGATAGATTATGAAATCAAATGAGATATCAGGTCGTCTCATTCTAGTGGATCTACATAACTGAATTAGATCTTGTAACCCCAGGAACCTTTATATGTACAGGTATGGGTTCCTATTCCTATATAGATACAGTATAAAGACTTAGATCCATGAGATCTAACTGTATGAGTAACGGGTATATGATAACTGTAGTATCATCCCTACTATCATCCTAAAGGTCAATGGGCCTACCATCATCATGACATCATATTTCAAAAACTTAGCTATTTATGATTCCACACTTTTGGTCCCTCATTTTGTACAGTAAAATTTGTAGCTTTCAAATAGTTGAGATATCTTACTAAATAATAATGAACAAAATGAGCATGCAAATTTTCTTTACAAGGGTTATATAACCCCAGTAGGGCAGCCTCATGCACAAATATGTGCAAGGCTGGGTTTCCACACTTCTACATAATCATGTAGATTAGTCTTATTTTGCATCGATTTTTTCAAGTTCTTTAGGGTGTAGTTATGCCTTTTGGCAACACACCTATTTTGCTCAGGACTACCCGGTATAGTGAATCAAGTCACTATTCCAACCGATACCTTATATATGGCAAGCAGACCATTTCAAGTCCTGAAACACCATGTTTGCCATGATACTCTCCTCCACAGTCAGATCTGACATTTTTGATGGATTTTTTCAATTAGTTCTCAACCTTCAATCTTTAAGCAAGAACATATAACTGTAATAGGGATAATCATCAACAAATGTTAGAATATATTTGGAATTGCGTAATGCAACTATATAAGGTCTACAGATATCTATATGTATCAGACTCAACAAGTCAGAAGCACAAGTTGACCTTTATATCCTTATTTCAGTCAGCTTACCCCTATAACAGTCGACACATGTTTCCAGATCATCATAATATAGAATTGAGAGAATGCTTTCCTTAATTAATCTCTCAACCTAGCTTTGAAAATGTGGTCTAAACTTTTATGCCACATCATGTATGACTTTTCATTCATCAGGGTCCTTCATTTCATGACTTGTTTAGCAAGAAATGAAGAAGCATGCATATAATTCGGGGTAAGACACATTCTATACAAACCATATGACAAGAAAGTTGTACCATTATATTTTCCATAAACAATAACTAGACAACAGAAGCATTAAATACAAAACATTAACCTTCTTTGTCCAAAGTTGATACAAAGATCACGTACAAAATGTGTCGTGTAAAACCAATGTGAGCTTTACAACAAGGTTCAGTACATACATCCCCTATAGATATTACTTCCATTTCTTCATTGTTATGAACCATCAGTTTCTCCTTCCTTTTAATTGGCTTTATCTTGGATATGAACCCCTGCATTGTAGAAACACTTTGATCAGATGCTCCACTATATAGCTACCAAGAACTTAATGCAGCTATCACAAATTAGATTCATAATTTAATAAGTTAAGGAGTTACATGATGGTCTCAGTCTTTCCTTTCTAGGCCTCATATTGCTAGCTTCTTTATGTCATGTAGACCTTTACCAGCACTGAATTGACCATCGTCAGTATATGGAGAAGATTTAATCATTTCACCTTTTATCTTAGCATGTTTCATCTTTGCTTTCACTTTGGTTACTTCGAGGGTTATAGGGGTAATAAGCTTGAGTTTCTCCTTCTCAGCAACACAATGGCCAATCAAAGCATTGAAGTCTCATTCCTCATCCAGTGAATAATATGTCACAATAGATTACTAAACTCTAGAGGGAGTATATTCAGAGTCTGGTGAATTATAAAGACATCAGGAAGACGAATGTTTTGCATCTTTAGTCTAATGTGAAGATAGATCATTCTTGATATGTACTCCATTACTCCCCCTTCTCTTGTATACCTCATGAAGAATAATTCTTTCATCAAAGCAATTGTCTCAATAGTAAGTGAGATTGTGTACCTCTGGGAGATATTTCCAAGAAACTCCTTCACTATGTCTATGCTCGGAAATCCACTAAGCAGATGGTCATGTGTGAATCTCTTAATGGTCATAAAACATGATCTGTTAGACCGATCCTAGGCTACATAAGTTGCTTTATGAGCTCTTGAGCTTATGGATGTAGCTGGAGATAGTGTATCCGTTCGTATGGCCATATCAACCTTAGCTTTCTCCATAGCATTTAATACATCCTCTGTCCACTTCTTTGTATTGAAACCGATCAGGGTTTTAATGGTGACATTGACATTATTGACTTAAGAAGTGACTGCAAAATGATAATATTTAGATCATCACAAATGTAGGATAATAACAATACTCAAAGCCATCAAACAGTATCTTTACTAAGAATTCGGTCCCTCATATTATGAAACACATATGGGTTAAATACATAATATATGCAATTAGACCTTTACATAAAAGCGATCAGAGTACCAACTCTCATGACACTACCATCTGTGGGCGAATAGATTATTCAAACAATAAGTTTCCTCTATCCAATGTTTGTATGCATATCTCAAAATCTCATGCAAGGCCAACACCTGTGGGCAGGATAACCAAATATGAGATCAGAGACATCCCCTAACGTGTAAGCAGAACAATTCAAAATACTAACTCAAAAGGCCATTGTGGTGACTACATCCCATCAGCACTTAAAAAATTCACAAACACAAGGGATACATCTTTATGTTATCCTCACATTCTTTATGGACATATGGTATGTGACAATGTAACATCAATAAATGCAAAAACCCGAATACACAGTCTCATTGTCACACACTCGTGCTAAAGACTTTCTTTGAAAACTTTATTTGAGACTTTTGTAAAGGAAAAAAAACTCATTAGAGAGACTATCGTGCTTCACTAGACAGTGAACCGATCACTTAAGACACGAGAACATCATGTATCTTTCTTATGATAAGTTCGTTGCACAAAAATTTACTCAAAAATGGCTTCATAATGTCTTAAAACCTTTTCTGAGTAACTATCATGTGATTCCGAACACTAATCATGAGACCTGAGACATGAAGACTTCAAGCATCTCTCTCATATGATGTCCAAAGTATGAAAATTTACTTAAAATCGGATTCAAAACGCCTTAATTCCTTTTATAGAGTAAAACTTTATTTTATTATTAAAGTAATAAATCCAAAAAAATGGAAAATTTTACTTTATAAATTTCTCAAACCTGAAAACTGGCCCAAAACACTGCGATGTACCCTAATGGAAAATTTGAAAATTTTTGGTTTTTTATTACTGTAGAAATTTCATACCGGTGACGTCAGCCGCGGGAGCATCAGAGATGCGCACACACACCAGACACATGTTCAGTCAGTATTTCTCCATGCTAACACACGTGTCAAATGCGTCGTCCCCGCCTGTGCCACTGTTCACCAATAGGGTATACAAGTGGCCGACTGTGAGGCACTCTCTCGTTGAAAAATGGCAATTTTTGGCGAGTTTCGGGTTCATTTTCCTCACTCTCGGGATCGTTTTTAACCCGTTTCTCAAGGTTAAACACATTTATACCAATTTCATGCAATAAAAAACAAGAAAAAACCAAGAAATAGAAGTTAACTATCTGAAAACCTTATGAAAAAACCAAAAAATCTTCGTTTTTAAATACCTAATCATTTTACTGCTCTGATACCACTGCAACACGTAACGAGACCTTAGTTACGTATCCCGATTGAACGTGAAAGGATAATAAACGAAGAAATATGGAAAATACCTTATTTCAGTTCTATAACTTTAAATGAGCTTTTTGAACCCGAAACGAACGCGACTCTACTGCCATCTTCATGAGAACTGTTCATCGGAATGCAGTTAATGTCTTTCTATAGTTTTATCAAAATATAAGCTCTCTTAACCGGAGAATCATTATGCTTACAAATGACATGAGCAACTACAAGAGACTTTAACCTTTATTTATAACATCCATATCGGGCTTCCTCATCACAGGTCCGATATGGATCTGATCTATACTGATCGAGATCTATTTTTCACACATGCTTTGACCCATTAATTTAAATCATTTATTGAGTCACTTTATTATCTTTATTTAGATCAAATTACGTAACTTAACTGATAAATTATTGTAAAACTGAAAATGCAATTAAATATTGTCCAACTTTATGAAAAAAGTAAAAAACATCCATTTGTCGAATGTTTAGAGAGAGCTAACATTTAATGGGAATCTTGTACTATGTGATATAACCCCTTTATTAGAATTGAAAACACAATAGCTTTCATATTCAAAGCACGCTTGAAAGCTACGCATATGCCTATTACATTACCTAACAGTAACTACAAATTAAAAACGTTCGAAGCAAAAGGACTACGTCTCTATTCGTAGTATACTTCATCTTTGCTTTCGATTGATACCCATTTTCATTCCTGGCCATTCAACCTTTTAAGCTCGACTTTCTCCGCACTCTTCCAACGCCCTCACATGGAAATCTTCACATGAACATAGAGACATACAGTGATGGAGCCAGGAATTTAAGGTAGGAGGTCTAAATATTTAATTTTTTTAAATTTTGGGGAGCCCAATGTACCACTAGATTCCAAATAACTCCATCCGTATATACATATATATAATATTTTTTAAAATTTTGGGGGGCCCAGTGCACCACTGGGCCCCATGTAGCTACGTCCCTGGAGACATACGCCGTTGGTTAGTCTTAAAAAAAATTAAGATAATTATCATCTCATATAACTACTGGGCTCCATGTAGCTACGTCCCTGGAGACATACCCCGTTGGTTACTCTTAAAAAAAATTAAGATAATTATCATCTCATATAACGAGATATCAATTGGTTTCCTCTGCTAATTTCTGCTTTCGGTCTATATTATTTTATTTCTATCTCCTTTGTTAATCCTCTTCGTAGCTTACTTTATCTAATCAAGTTTGGACAGGGGTACTCTTCGTAATGGTAAACATTTAATATAGTAATTAGAGAGCTTGAAACTTTGAGAATCTTTGTTTATGTGTTGCTAATGACCCTAGGGTTTGTGACTAGATAGAAATTATGATCCATGCACATGCTTTCACTATGAGACTTCAACATGGTGTCTTTAACAACCAACTGAATACTCCAATGAAGACCTAGACATAACTACGAGATCCATTCCCTCGGAAATTTGCAGTGTCTTATATAAAAAAGAAGAACGTAAGAAGCCAATTTGGTTTAAGTGTCTAAATTAGGTTTGAATTAGTGAGTTGTAACGTAGTTATAAGCATGATTTGTAACAAAGGATTTGAAATAAATGTCTTGGAGGTGGGCAATTAATCTACGTGTATCGCATCATTCCACTCATATATAATGTAAGAAGTATCTTCTAGGATTGTAAGCCCTTTGATAGAAGATGGAGCCTTGTGTAGTGAGTACAATATGTCCCATATTGCTGAGAAATATATGCTATGTACCCACTTTTCAAAAATGTCTCTTAGTCTGTGCCCTTAATGTTTTTTTGTTTTAATACATATATGAGATTTTGAGAAATCTTTTCGAACAATTGTAGTTCAGTGTAAGTGTATGCTTTTATTTTTATTTCTTCTAAAATAATATATGCACATACGGTTTCTTCAAATGAAAAGACTTCATATATCAAGTCTATCTAGTATTGAGTAAAGGTTAGTAAGACCCATGCTTATAGTTGAAGATAACAAGGATTTTGTCATTAGTAAGGAATGGCCAGTGACTCTTGAATCTATCTTCGCACCATAAAAGACTTCCAGGTTGAAAAGTATGAGTTTAGGTTTCAGATAGATGTAGACGGCCTTTAGAGTTGGTTGAGTTGGAGGAGTGGAGGGGCATAGGGCTAAAAGATCCTATGTTTAATTATCCCGACTTATCCTCTCTCGATTGAACCTGTTGTACATGACTTGTCTAATTGGGAGTACCAGGTTGATGTGATTTGTGGCTACGAATTCTTTCGTTTAAAAAAAAAGACGTAGACGGCAAGGGAATACAGTTCAACATTCCTATGTTGTAAGAATTAAAAAATCACAAAATTACGAGGGATCATATTTTTTTTATAAACCTATGGAGATAGTCAATTATCATAATAATTATAGGTATGATTTGAGGTGGCTATTTACTATATTTGTTTCGAATAGTTAAGGGAGACAAAATTTAAGCTTATGACAATTTCACCATCATTCTTGGTGTTTGATATTAGGCTTCCTAATAGTCTAGCATCAAGGAAATATAGCAGTTAGCATTGACTTATTTATATTATTGCATTAACTGAGGCTTGTAGAGAAATATTCGGGGTGGTACTATCTAGATGCATGGCATGAGAATCAAAGTAGGAAGCATCCCAAGGAAACGT
>JANVCQ010000008.1:9986297-10001040 GCA_025531925.1 Erythroxylum plowmanianum | reverse complement strand
CTGTATGAAGCTCTTTTAAAAAAGCTATTTTTTTAATTGACAGCCAAACAGTCAACTGACTTTTAAAAAAAGCTCTTATCAGAAAAACTCTACTGACAAAAGCTCTATTGATAAAAGCTATACTGATAAAAGCTCAACCAAACGGGCCCTTAGTACTTGGACAGAAAAGCAAGTATAAAAAGAACGACGGCGACAAAACCCTTCCAATTGTTACGACGTCGTAACATGCGCCCGACATATGCGCAAGGATCAGACTTACACGGTTTATACAGTGAAGCTCTCACTGTGAATCAGAGTCCACCAATGGCGACGGTGTCGCTGACGGCGCTGGACGACGATACTGTGCGCAGTATGTCCATTGGGGCCGTTTTCTCGGACTTCGTAAGATTCAAAAACACAGTTTAGTTCCTTAATTATCCCAATACCATTTGGCTATTATATTGGTTCTTGTTCTTTGAAAGGGTGGGAAGGTGAACTCGGTTGATTTCCACCGAAAAGACGACTTACTGGTCACCAGCAGCGAGGATGATTCGGTTCGCCTCTTCGACATTGCAAGTGCCAAGTGAGTTTTCCGACTTTTCTACTGTTTGGATCGTATTGCTTGAGAATTCTTGTGACTAGTGATTGTGAGCGTGGTAGAAGAAGTGTGGACTTACGTTTATGTGTGAAACTTTTCAGGTTGCTGAAGACAACTTTTCATAAGAAACATGGGACCGATCGTATTTGCTTTACTCACCACCCAAGTTCGGTTATTTGTTCCTCAAGATACAATTTGGATACCTCTGGAGGTGGGTTTTTGTTGGTATTAGTTGCGTTGGCGGGTATTGAATTGGCATCTGGGTTTAAAGTTTTCGATTCTATGGAATTTATGCTCATGTTACTAGTAGCTTAGGGAGTGACAGCAGACAGTTAAGTTTCTTTCTTTTCCCTGTTTACAGAATCGTTGCGCTATCTATCCTTGTATGATAATAGATGCCTTCGCTACTTCAAAGGCCATAAAGAAAGGTACCCTTTTACTGACTTATAGGAACTCTCTTGTCAAGGGTCGAAATAAGTTGTATCAGGTGCAATCCAAAGTTCAATTGCGTACATGAACTAATGGGGTTAATGTGCACATTACGGTCAAAATTTTACTGGTCTAAGTGGTTTTCCTACAGAAGTTTTATACATTCTTGGTTGTTTTCAAGGATATAGGAGCGTTTTTGGTAGAAGATTCTATATTACAGTCCCTGATAGTTTGGCAGCTTGCAAATCTATCTGAAACAAGCTTATGCATTTCTTTTAGTTGTATGTGCTCCAGGCATAGCTTACCTTCATTTGCTTCCTCACTCTATCAAACCTTGTGTCTTACTATCTTAAAATGCTTGAACCATGCTAAATCACGATGCTGATGACCCAGTCTTATCTTCACAGGGTTGTTTCCCTCTGCATGTCCCCAATCAATGACAGTTTCATGTCTGGTTCTCTTGATCACAGTGTCAGAATATGGGATCTTCGTGTAAATGCATGTCAGGTTTGTTCCCATATTAATGGGAATTTAATGCATGGTTTCCATCAAGCTTTAAAAGCTGTTAAGATAACTTGCAATCTTCATCAGTATCTGGGACTTCTTCCTGTGCACCATTGTGATTTAGGCTTACTGCGCTAGTTTACAGGGAATTTTGCGTCTTCGTGGTAGACCTACTGTTGCATATGATCAACAAGGTCTTGTTTTTGCTGTGGCAATGGAAGGGGGTGCTATTAAATTGTTTGATTCACGTTCATATGACAAGGTGTGTACTCTCGGAGCAATTCCAACAAGAAGGTTCTTATCCAAGTTGCATCACCTGAATTCTGCGTTGTTGATCAACTGATTTGACTGTTATTTTTAATTGTAGGGTCCATTTGATACCTTTTTAGTTGGTGGAGATACAGCAGAGGTTTGTGATATAAAATTCAGCAACGATGGCAAATCAATGCTTTTGACGACAACAAGTAATAGTATTTATGTTCTTGATGCGTACGTAGGAGAGAAGGTTAGTTTCCTTGGTTGACTAACTAGAGATTTAGAGTGTTAACTTATCCCCTGAAGGCTGGGTAAAGCCCTTTGACGAGTTTTAAAATGCATATCATTTGTTCCCTGTGCAGCGATGTGGTTTCAGTATGGAGCCATCTCCGAATACAACTATAGAGGCAACATTTACCCCAGATGGCCAGTATGTCGTGTCAGGTGTCTAACTTTTGTAACCTGAAACAAATGGATAGTTACCTGATAAAAACTTTTAGTGATTTCCTATTTTGTTGCCCTCAAATGGCTAAAATGCAGTTTTTATCCTATGTTCAGTCCTGGCATTAATCTAAGCGTACAAGGAAGTTGACATCTATGATTGATCCGATTAATACTATGAAATAAGATTCCTAATATGAATTTAATTCGGGTTTCCTTCTTGGTATCACTTTTATTCCTGCAACATATCGTTCTATTACTAATCTGTCTTTTGAGTTGAACTGGACAGCTTTTAACCATCACATCTATGTTGACTAGTTTCTGTCAGTAACTGATGGATATAGGAGTCTTGAATTGCTTAGCTCTTGAGAACATCCAACACATGCATACTAATGATTTTCAAGTTTGAGCCTTTCAGAAGTCAATGCCTCATATTCGATGGTGAACTAATTCACTAGTGAAACCATGTACTTCTTTCTGCATTTTGGTTAATACGAATACACCTGAATACCAATTTCAACTCAATTTTATGATGCATTTGTTGGCAAATTATGAAAAACTGTGCTAACACTTTTTTGCTATAGGCTCGGGAGACGGTACACTGCATGCCTGGAACATCAACACGAGGAATGAGGTATTTATAAGCTTTTTTACTGCTTTCACTACAAGAACTGTATTAACGTATGTGACATAACCACGGATTATGGGGGAAAAAAAAGTGGTTGTACACAACTTCTTGTTACCTTGTGATAAAGAGAAGAATTGAGAGGATATAAGCCATGCCTCGTACCACTTCTACCCATGTAGAACAATTGTTTGTATGTTGCTGCTAAGACATTATATCTGTTGCTTCTTGAGAATCCTCGTCGAAGGCTACAAAGTAGCAAGCAGAGGATCGTGCTTTTGCATTTAGCCTTTTACGTAGTTCTGCGATTAGGTGCTTGGATAATTCAGTTAAGACTAAGTTGTACTAGACTGAAAAGCATATAGATACAGGCTGCGATTACCTTTAACATTAGCCATTGCAATGCAAATAAAATTTGATGGTTGGCAGGTGGCGTATTGGAATAGCCACGTAGGAATTACATCATGTTTGAAGTGGGCTCCTCGCCGAGCCATGTTTGTTGCTGCATCTACCGTGCTCACTTTCTGGATACCCGACAATTCTAAATCACACTCCATAGACACGGAGGCTACAGTTCAACCAGATCATCCTCAATGATGGATGGCAATTTCCTTTCTGCCATTGGGAAAGAAGGGTCTTCTACTTCTTGCTTATAAGTTCTATCATCTGCAGTTTTTCAAGTTTTATGACAAATTTTATGCATGCGAGAATTGGCCGAAGTTAACTTGTATCTAATGCTTATAATCTTATGTCTTCAAATGTTTTTGCAAGTGTATTCTTTCTTTCCTGCAAGCATTTGTGATCATTGGTCTAGCCTTTTGATATATAACGACGGATTCAGAGAAAACAGATTTCAAAAAACAATAATGTGCATCGTTGCATTTGTAGCAAGTGCGGTATGAAAATTAATTTGTCTTTGCTTCAAAGGAGAACGCCGATCCTAAAAAGGAATCCACATGGGGAGAGTGAGAGAGATGAAGAAAACATTAAAGGTAGCATATTGAAATTCAACAATTGATGCCAAAAGACTAAACATCAAATGCCCCCGTGCTACATGAGGAGCTCAAAGACCTTTAAACTTACAAACTTCCTGGGGACTCTTTTACAACTACATTCAATTAAGAAAGGACTCACAAGAAAGTAGAAACCCAGCGCTCAAAAGTATAAACCCCGAAAGGCCAATTTTTACCGCCTCCCTTCATTTCCCTTCGTGTTGTGTTTTCCTCTGAACTTCCTGGCCAACTTCCTTGGTCTTCTGTCCAACATAACCGGTCATGTCCTGCATTCGCCTCTTAGCCTGGTCCAATTGCTCAGGCACGGCCTGACTGGCCTGCCGGAAATAGTTCACGAACCATGACAACGATGTAAGTCCGGTGAGCCCGAACGCACCAGACGCCAAGAATGAAGTTACAACAAAGGCTAAGACAAGAGCGGCAGGAACGAGAACGGGACTAAACAACAAGAAAACTGGGGCGGTGATTGCAAGTCCGATGAGAGTTCCGACGAGTGTTATACCTGCAAGGGCTAGAAGACCACCGCCAACGGGAAGCATGGTTATCACAGCCAGAACTTTTGAAGCTGATGGGCCTCTCTGCTGTTGAGGACCACCCTTGATGCCACCTTCATGGCGGTGTTGCGTGTGAAATTGCACTTGATGTGGTTGTGAACGATCAGCCATTGTTGGTGATACAACTTCAAAGCTTGTAGAATTCAAATAAAAAGGAGAAAGATGGGAGAACACTGAGCACAGAGGAGGTGTGAAAGAGAGGTGGGGTGGTGGAGCTTTAAAGAAGAGGTGGTGCATGCAACATGCTGACACGTAAGTGTTGAGATGGTGAGCTAAGGATTTGCATGAGAAACAAGTTCCAGTGTCTTTTAGGAGCAGCAGCTGAAAATTTTGCTAAAAGATTTTGGAAAAAAATGAGGTGGCTTCTGAGGAGGGTATTATTGTTGACACATCGCCATTTTCAGGTATGAACAATTTGTAGTCTTGTTCCTTTGGTTTCATTTGGTGGGTCGGTTTAAATGGCATATTACGAGCATCTTGTATAGTCTTCTTTTTTCCTCCCTCTTTTAAGGGTTCGACAAGTTAATCAACCAAATGCACCACGTTTAAAGATGCATTTACGACAGCATTCTACAACTCGGGCATAGCACTAATGGATCCCCTGAAATGCTCATAGCCCAATTCAAAGCCTGTAAGTGGAGCGTATGCCACTTTAGTTTTTAATATCTCCTGATGGATCAACGTTGAGTAACATTGTGTTATGAGCCCACTAACCCTACTCTGGACCTTATAATCACCAACAGCAACTTGATTTTTTTGATTAAAAATCTCAATTAATTGATTGTTGAATTAAAACCAATTGAATCCGACTAATATTTTTAATAAAAATATTACTTAGATTAAAATACGTACTAATTAAAATTCAATTAGAGTTGGAAGAGAAAAATGTGAATGTTATAAAGATTGAATTAAAATACGTAGTATTATTATAACGTACTATTGTTTAAACAAGAAAAAAGGTGAATTAATAATTTGCTTAACATAATTTGAATATACTGTGATCCAATTATTATAAACAGTATAAAAATATGAATTTTGTGTTTTATAAAAGACGATCGCCTAACCGTTAAGAATGACTAGGGTTAGGGGTAGGCAGTTAGCAGGCATGTAGGGGGGTAAGCGAGAGGGACAGGACTGAAGAGGCGGCATCGCACAAGTGCGTAAGATAAAACTTAAAAGTAGAGGAACGGGGGGCATGTGGTGAGGTAGGTCCAGTGGGCCTTTGAGCAGAGAACATCTTCCAATTAATCAATCAGTCAATCAAATCACATCAATCAAAATTAAAAAGATTGCTGCAACGCATTGTAAAGTATTGGAACAGGGTTGTCTTTGGTCGTGGTTGGGACGTTGTTTGATGGGTCGGTTAATTTTTGGGCGGCTGGGGATGAGGGTGCCCCTAAATTCAACTCAAGGCTGCTTGCTGCTGATGCCTCCTCTCATTTTTTCATAACCAGTTATGTCCCTTCCCCTCTTTTTTCTTTTTTTGCGCCTTTCAAGACTAGCCTCTCATTTCTTAGTAATAGAGAAATCCACGGGCACTATCCTTAGGCAATTACACTGGATTGAATGATCACCTTGTCGTTCAAGAAAAGAAACCTGTTGGGGCAAATAGACATGACGATGTGACCCAATCATGAAGACTTATGGAATAGAAACACTTCGCTAGACTATATAGACCAGGCCCCCCCACCCCCCACCCCCGGATTGTGATCGCACCCTTTATTCCTCTGTATCCGCTCGTGCGCGTGCTTTGTTTGTGCATGCCCATCTCAGACACATCTTTACCAATCTTTCTTGTCATCAACTCGTCTTTTCTATTCCACATCTCATATATGTATGATACTCACAATTCTTCTCTTTTTCCTTGTGATTACAAATGCGTTTTGAATAAATTCTATTAATGACTGCCGTAGTCACATACTTGAATTTGCAGCTTTGATTTAACGGCTTAGCTAGTTTTAAGGAGGATTTTGGCAAGCTAGTAATTACATAGCACGTGACAGTGACCTGGAGGGAGGGAGGGAGTTTTTAATAACTGCAACCTCTAGTGAAGAATAGATCCAGGAGGATGAGAAACTTATGGCCATGAATATTGGATATAGTGAAAAAATCCAAGTAAGATACTCCATGCCATTTTGTTTCTGTAGGTGCAAGTACCCCTCACATGGGAAAACAATTCCTCTTGTTTCCTACAACTCTAGGTGCCTGTACATCGTCACTGTTATAGAAAATGACAGTGGCACTTTATAATTGGAGAGCCCTTCAGAATTCACAAGAAAATAATTTATCAGCCCATAGGGTTAAAGGAAATTGGAATTGTTACTGAAAGTCCACAAAGCTGCAGTGTTAGTTCTTTACGTCTATCAAAAGACAGTATTGTTTGAATCTAGTCAAGTCGTTGCGAGCTTTGAGGTTGACGTAGGAAAATGTTCGAAAAAAGGCATGACCATTTTCACTTGTTCACACTTAGGTTCTATAAACTCAGTGGTCGTGGTCACCTTGTTCTATAACAAATTAAGAGGAAATGTCAACCTGAATCTGACATGGATAGAAGTAGAAAATTAGGAACTGAATTAACACGATGTTTTCTTGGTGTAAAAGTCATGAGCAGTAAGATTCAACCAACATAAGCAGCTGTTGAAGTTATGGGGATAGCCTATGTAACAGACATCTTGTTATTCAAACAAGACCTTGTAGGTTAGCATTTCATAATCGAATATAAACAGAATCAAATGTGTGTAAGAAATTGAAGACTTGAGCAGTTTTAGCCGATCCCTTTTGCATTTAATTCACTTGTGACGGGAGAATCATCTCTTGAATATACAAACATACATCATTTAATGATTTACATTCCATCCTAATATAAATTCACAAATTAGAAGATTTTTATTTTTACTATTTAGGATAAAATGAGATGTAATATGAAACTCTTTTTTTCAGTCTCATTTCATTCTATTTTATTATAAACTCCCTTTTAAATTATAAAATAATATTATATTTTATTTCATTATATTAATAAACTCTCAACTAAACATACTTTAAGGAGTATCACTCGACATCAAGTCTATACAACTTTTTGATATAATAACAAGTTGGTAAAATAAGCTTTATATTTTGGGTTTTCAATAAAAAGATGAACGTTGCTGGTACAAATTCCATCAAACTTTAGGTCGGCTAGAGTATATGCTGATTAATCTGACGTTATCTTTGGAGCGGCATATGATTGATTGCATTATGATATCGTAGAAAGCTAAACTACAATTGGGTGGTTTATAACCAATCAGCTGCTAATGCTCGGTAGTATCGTAAAATATTTGAGGTCGGCAGGAACATAAAATGCACTCAAGGCATGCATTAATTATTTGGTCCAAACATAGAATAATTGTTGGTTTTTGAACTGAATCGAGTAATCATTAAAGAGTCAGTAGTGCGGCATCTTTCTATAATGTGGTATTAATAGAGCTTGAACTCCTGTAAAAGAAGTGCTTCACAGTCTGCTTGTCAGCAAGGAAAAGGAATAGATTTCTGGCATAAAATTGTTTTTGTACATAAAATCCTAGTAATAACACAAGCCTCTAAAACAGAAAATAGATGCAGACAGACATGTACTGAAAAACACCTTATTTCAGAGTTCTTACCTAGAGAAGTACAGTCATACAGGCTAGCAGTAGGGGAGGATCCATTCAAGATAGGATATATAGTGATTTACCCAATGATAAGGAAAACTGTTTTCTGCATAAGAATTAAGAAACCCTAAAAGGGTATTCTGCTAATTAATGATATAATGCTAGGTACAAATGCAATTACAGGTGCTTGCAGATCGGCTACTGAAAGTTGCTACCATCTCCCGTGTCTTGGCCACCACCATAAGGGTCATTGTTCCAGGGAGAAGGGTTATAGAAACCAAGGTTTTGATCGTACGAACCTCCTCCTCCATGATTCGTCCTTCTTCCAAATTGAGAGGGCTGTGGCGTTTCGTTGCAGGCATAGCGGATCAAGTCAGCATTTGTAGCATCCAATTCCTTTTGGAGTCTCATAACCTGCCTTTGGAGGACTGAGATGGCACCAACACAGCCATATACAGGATCTTTCATCCTTGCTTCAGCTTCATATGCAAGAGAGTTCACAGCATCTTCTCTTTGGTGGGGAAGTACTTCATTCAGGAGCTTGCTGACATTGCTTGCTCCAAATATCTTGTGAACATTGGCAAACTTCTGGGGCTCTTCTGGTGGGAAATACGGTGCAAAGATGCAATCTGGCATGCATTTCCTCCTCAAGAACTTGCAAGCAGCACATGGGGAATTGGAGTAACTAGAGGAAGCCATCTACTATATATGCTATCTGCAAAAGATTCAAACCTATAGTTTCGTTTCCCACATTCTCTTTCCTAAAAAAAAGGAACTCAGCTTTATAATATTACTTCAGCTATTCCTTGATAGAATTATCAAGAAACGTTACGAACTTCAAGTTGGTATAGGAAACTTCAAGTTGGTATACCACAGCCACAGGTAGTACTTTTCATGAAGCATACAAACCTCCTACCTCCTTTTCAAACTTCTTTTACTTTTTAGGCCTGCAAAGCAGCCTTTCTTGAATTTAATGCTACTATTTGAACCTGTACATATTTCTTGAAATTTACTTGGAAACCTATATATTGTCACACACTCACAAACAAACAACAAAAACAAAGAGCATAGAATACAAAAACCATATACTGATAACATGTCTCAGTCCTGTGGTAGGATTCTTGCTTGGTCAAATAGTTTTGTAACTTCAAAAAATACTCTTCTCACTCTATTTTTTTCTGTCACTCTCCTTCTCTCCTATCTCCAAATTTTGATTCCTAGGCCCTTCTGCAGTATTGCTACATGATTGATTTGATCATTGATGTGAGCAGTGGGATCTATCTGGTGCAATTTCAACCTTCACTGTTAATCTTTTCTCAGGAGAAGAAAAGAAATTATAGGGGTAAATTAGAAGTTAAAGATCCATAGAACAGAGCCATTGATCAACTCTTGTTACACTGATGGAATTTTATCCAAAAATACATGAGAAAAATGTAAAATTGGAGTCATGTAGGAAGTTTATACCTTACCTTCTCCAAATATGGTTCTTTGATCAGGAGAACTGGGGAATATACCTATCCCTTTGTGTAGACTCTTTCAAGATCTATAGGTTGATAGTGCCCAGGAAAAACACACTATGCACCCCACTGAAAAAAGTTACTTTATCATCAGTTATGCGAGAATTCAAAGAGGAAACCCTAACTGCAGGAGACACAGAGAGAAACCTGCAAATACGGTGAAAAAAGGTGAGGAAAGATTAGAGAAGAAAAAGGCAGGCAAAGAGCATTTTAGTGAAGGGGAGTGGAAAGCAAAAGACAAGTGCAATTAATGGGGCAACAAGTAAAAGGATGACTATGACACTGCTAGTTATAATAATGTCAAACACTGTTCAAGAACTTGGGCAATTAGCTTAAATTACGAAATATATATATATTATAATCATTAAAACCCCTATGCCCATAGCTCTAATACCATAAATATATGCAGATATGAATCCCAAAAATGCACTCAGAGGGAATCATTTCATTTTTGTTGACCAGAACTTCTGTAACTATAGAGTATATACCAGATGAATTTGTGATAATGATGCGAAGTTCAGACAACAGCATATATACATGATGAGCTTATAAATGATTCAAATTGACTCCAAGACTCAGTGGATCAACTCTGTTGAATCCATATGAACAAAATTAGATTGTAATGATGAAATCCAATTTGCAGCCCTCAGTTGTTAAATAGACCTTCGATTTTCTGCATAATGAGCTACCACAGAAGTTTCCATCATAGAAAACTCCAACGAAAAAGAAACAAGCTGAGAATAGTAAAAGATTGCCAGGATCTATACACTTGCTGATTAATTACAATTAAACAACAGTAGAATTTTTGATACACACATAAAAACACGTCTTTTCTTGAAGCAGTAAACGTCGTTTTACAATCGTACCAATGAATAGTATTATAATACATGAAACGTCACAAGGAGAATAACCATATCTTTCAGACCCTTTATTTGTTTGTCTACACGTACAGAAAGAATGATTCACAAACATTTTTATGCCATTGCGAACCAGTCTATCGAGCACTTGTAGCGATGTACTGCTCTAAATTATTAAAGGAACACAACTTAGATAAAGCTCTATTGATGGAGTACTCAATAAAGGGATAGAGAAAATTTTGAAAGAGAAGAGGAAAGGGACAGATATGGAGGAAATTTAGGAAAAGTATGTGAAACATAGGAGAAAAGGAAAGGAGATTATTTGGCATGCAAGAAATCTTATTTATTAGTACCTTAAAAGTATTATGACAAGGAAACAAATTATCAAAATCCCATCAATCAAATTCTCTAAATAATATTCTTAAGTAATATAATAATAAGCAAAGATACTAATTAGTGTCATAACAATGTAATACATATTGAACAATACATTTATAAAGGGAAAGGGATATTAATTGAATTGATTGGTACTAATAATTTATGTCTTTCTCCAAAAGTGGGATGCTATGACTATTTACTTTCCCATTCCATCAGAAAGTATAAACACTTACTAACTTTGAATTCCCTTCCAAAGGTTGCAACTCATTCAAAAGATATTGTCTCTAAACTAATCCAATGTGACATTGGTGACAACTTAAACTCACTAAAGTTAAATCACATGCTAATATATATTCTATAGCGATAAACTCAATAATGCTACTAAAGGAAAGCAAAGAATTCTTTATGAATTGTTATATAGGTAGTTTGTAACAAAGACATCCATGGCGAATCATACTCTTGCATATGATATGCTCTTCAATTGTTTTAACTTACTAGATCATTAGAGGAGGCTACGGCCACAATTATGAGTTTGTTCTTGTTAAACTACCTTAAATAGGATTCGCATCGAGTCTATTGTTTTATATAATAAACTATTTAAGTTCTAGTATTGCAAACGCGTGACTGCACACGTTTTGTAATAAAAAAAGGTAGCTTCTTTTTCTAACCTTCGAAGAAAATCTGAAATCAGACTCTCTTAACTTCTATTATTGATTTGAACAATGAAAGTAGAAGAAAGCTGCAAATTCTGAAACATGAAACTATTAGACTCAATTATTGCAAACAGTTTCTCAGGTTACACACAGTACAATTCTAAACTGAAATATTATCTGTTATATAAGGATATGTATTAATAAAATGATATGAAGGGTTGGCCCCCTCATATTTCACTTCTCAGATGTAGCTTTTCATCTTATCTTTTCCCATCTGACAAATGTGACAACTTGCACGTACCCTAAACTCAATTTCCACATCTCCTCCTCAATTCTGCTAAAGCGTGATTTGAAGGGCTATTGCTGACAATAGAGAACAAACTTGAAGATCAGAAATGTGAGGTCATCTACTTTCTGCAAACAAAAACATTTTTTGACACTAAAATATATTCAAATGAATCAGAACCATAAAAAATTTACACATGAAGATGCAAACTTGACGAATTTGTGAACTAGTGGAAAACACAGAAGAAAAGGTTGCAGGAAATTGACCATGTAATTAATAAATATCCCAAACAACTCATGTATGTTCTTAATTAATTATGTGTTGGTCACCCTATATAGTTAGCAACGTTCTGATTAACAGTTAATATTGGTTATTAGTTACTAGTCATGAAATTAATAAAAAAATGTCAAAGTTTAAGTGAAGTTTCTCATAACAAATTATAAATATTTGTGAAATTTTAAATTTTTAATAAAAAAGACATTATTTAAGGACGACTCTTAATTTTTAGGATCAATTATGCACTATAGTTTTCAAAATCAGTATCTTATTTATATTACATAAAAAAACGAAATCAAAAGTTTCTAAGAAATCATTTGATTTGAATTCTCATTTTTTCAAATTAATATTTAAAGTGGAATAATGTATGGTGAAGAGTTGATGATAATAACATAAGCATATTTGTATCTCTTCCATGATCAATCATAGGTACATGAATCTACTTTTTGATAACCCTATATCATATACAGACGCGTGCATGAGAACAAACATGCCTCTTCACTTTTTATTCGTTTTTTAAGACAAAAAGTTGTATGAATAGATCGTATAAGAACAATAGCCCACCTTCCCCAGTTCCCAATCTTTCTTTATCAACTTGATGCCACGGGGAAGGTTGCTTAAAAGTCATCAAGAAAAGAAATATAGAGATTCCATACCTACTAGATCTGCATTACTCAAATCAAAATCTTAATCTAAATCCAAGATAGCGTCTGTTTAGATTTCCTTTGTTAATTTCACAATCTGAGACAATACGTATAGTTTGTAACTTTGTTCTAGGATGGGGACTACATTTCTATATGTTTCTCATTCATTGGTACCTACTAGGCTTTTCGTTTAACATTCAACTACTGATTTGAGTTCATGATTGGCCCTTGAGAGGAAAGTTTTGAAAAATGCAACAAAAGAAGAATATTTGAAAGATTTGAGGTTATGATTGGCCCTTGAGAGGAAAGTTTGGAAAATGAAATAAAATAAGAATATGTAAAGGAGACGTAAGGAATTAATGACTTGAGAGGCCATTATTTGTTGATGAAGTGTACAAGGCTAATGGGTATCCAATTATTCATCCCTCACTCATTCTTTTACAATTGTATACATGAACACTTTATCACTTCATTTTGTGTGAGTGTGTGTGTATATATATATATATATATATATTGCATTTTCAACTTCTAAAAATTTTGTTAAATAGATATTCATCCTTATTTTATTCTCTTGGTTATTTTTTCATTTTCTTCTTATATTTCAGAAATTCAAACTCCTGAACCAAAACTATTTAACATATATACATGAACATCATATCATTTTAGTTAAGACTAGAAGACAAATTATCCCTGTTTGATAAGAATTATGAACCTGATCACCCCTTGAACTATAAGTATGTACACACAAGGACTTAATCTAACTTTCTGATTGAAAGTATATATATGCCTATTCATAGTTGAAACCCAAAAAGGGGCACAAGTGATAAGTGAGCTCTTGATCCCAACCTCACATCAGTGAAAGAAAGCCCTTTATGTCGCAAAAGATGCTGATGTTTTGACATTGAAGTCAATGTAAAGTGTGCTATGGAGCAATGAACGGTCTCAAAACGACTTGGTACGCTTATCATCATTACATGGGGTATCGGACAAGATTGAGAAAGTCAAGAATAAGACCAAGTAACTTGCAGATCCATCTGGCTTAGAAAAAGACCGCTTCTGACATTTAAAAAGTTAATCATGAAACCTGAAATTTTGGCCACCCCCTATAAATCTCTAGGCCTAGGTTACTGAATTATTCCAAGTAAACGAACTCGTTAAGGTCGCGATGTTGAGGTTCCTCGAATCATCCGAAATTGTTTGAAGAAAAAAAAGCATGCATCCAAATAGGGTTTGTGCTGTGAAGTCTTTCAAGATTTGTTCCAAAGTCTACTACAAAGATACATATCTTGACAAGTCATACGCTAATCTTGTTCCAAAGTCTACTACAAAGATACATATCTTGACAAGCTATACGCTAATCTTGTTCCAAAATCCGGAGAAGAATTACATCCCTTTTTGTCTTCGCAGAAGCGTATGCTTTAAAAGTTTTCCATTTGGAAAATTAGATTCTTTTGTTACTAATTAATTCAAATCCAAGGCTAATCCAAATTTTCAATTTAATGGGGGGAAATTATTTAGTGATTAAATGAGTTCGATCACATGTTACATATAAATTAAAGAAAAAAGAAAGCAAAATATAAGCAATAATTTACTTAATTATCAAAGCTTTTATTCTTTTAATGTAGAGAAGCAACCTCATTAGTTATCAACTAAATACCTCCTGCAATGACACGATCTTGACCTTAATTTTACTTGCTTTTGAAAATTTTATGTATAACTTAAAAACTTATAATAGTCTATTGTTATATATATCATATATAAGACAATTTAATCTCTATAAATTATATATTAACATTGCTAAGTTGTATATTGTATAATTTTAACTATAACAATATTTACGATAACTTTTAACAACATGAAATCCTAAACGTAAGTATATTCAATCTAAAATTGTAGTTTTTATTTTCTATAAAAAGATTGTATAAGAATAAAAATAACGTATAATCTATGTAACTTGGATAATGCAAAATATTGTTTAAACTAATAATTCACCCATTTAGTTTATAAGCTCTGTAATAGTGAGATGGGTAGTGGTTCAGTCTGATTTTGCTGAGGCTGGGCGCCGTTGTTTGGATCCATGATCTCGATTAGCTTGGACTAGGAGATAC
>JANVCQ010000008.1:9933345-9968474 GCA_025531925.1 Erythroxylum plowmanianum | reverse complement strand
CACATGTATGAAATGTTTCGTACGTTTTTGGAAATGTTTATTTTTAAATGCTATACTTTCGCGAAATGTTTTGGTTTATTTGTACTGTCTTGTGTGGCATCCACGTATCCTCCCAGGGGGTATTAGGGCGTCACAAATTTAATGTGATTTTAAATGCTAAGACATAAATCAATATAAGTTTGTTACAATTACATTTTATATAATTATTAAAATTTTTAAAAGGTAAGGGGTTGTGGGTTAAGTTCAAATTTAATCTTTTATAGGAGATCATATTTGAAATTAAGCTCATTCCATGGGTCAAGTTAGATCTAGGTCTAAGAATTTTAAAAAATTTTGGGTTAGACTTTAGTTAAACCCAATCCAACCAAAGGCTAAGTTTAAGTTAAACTTTCATTAAAATCTTAAGGTAAAAAAATGCTTCTTTTACCTAATTTTGACCTAATTGTTGTTTATAATTGTTCTTGGACATAAGGCCTATTAACCTAATGATTATTATTTTAGCTAGGGATAAGTTTTTGTTATTGATCTAAGGAGTTGAGGTGACTCCTCTTAGACTAGATTATTTTTAGCATGCAGGTTTTCTTTCCAAATATGAGGCAGCTCTGATCCATCGAGCCTTTTGACTTTGTAACTTCCACACCTAATAACATCTTTAATACGATACGGACCTGACCAATTTTGGAATTTTTCCTCTTTAAGAATTATAAAGCTTAGGTGTCCACTTTATATATTTTGAGATTTGGTTTGTAGGCGTCTCTTTTTTTTAAGAATAAATCTTCTTATAGGCATTTAGTTGCCTAACCCTTTAATGGTAAGCTTTAAAAAATGTTTATGCTTGTGACACCCTAGGTTCCTCAACTAAGTCAAGTTCAAAGCAAAGTTAATAATCATTGTCTTAAAGGTTGTTTGCTTGTAGCTTTAGAGTTGCTAATTTCAACTCTATAAGAATCAAAACTTCAACTCCAAAGGCAAGACTAAAGGGTGGTTCTCTAAAAGGTGTTCCCAATGTCATTCGATAAGCTTATAATATATTTAAATCTCTTTATCCCAAGTTCCTTTAGCATCCTCAATATGTTTTTTTTATAAAACTCTTCAAAAGCCCTACTATCAAATTGGGTCTTATTGTCCATGGTTATTATTAATGGAACTTCGTACTTGCTTATAATGTTTTTCCTTAGGAACACTTTAATTGTGATATGTGAGTATCTCATTAAAACTATAATAAAGATTATTAGGTAAATGCACTTATCATTTAAGTGAATAAGAATATCGATCGTATGAGGACTACAAGTATTATTACTAACTATCTTTTAGCTATTTGATCTATAAAAAAAAAAAGAATGATTGAGTTAAAATGAATAATTAACTAAACTAATATGAAAAACCAAACCAAAGCAATGAAATAAGATTAAAGCAACTAATAGATAAAAAAGATCAAAGTAAAAATCTCCCAAGAACCTTTCTATGTTTAAATTTATCTTGATTCAATGATTAAGTTTAGTTTATTAGACAAATAGAAATTCCAAAATTACAATCGTATTCTTTCTCAAAACATACCTATATTCTTAAGTTGATTGATTGAAATCACTTTTTAATCAAAACCCCTAAGAATGCATTAACTAGTTCTATGAATTTTCATAATATATCTAACTCTAAGTCAACATATTTATATAGTCCTATCTTTATAATTCTATGCAACTCTTATTATTCTTGTCACGATCTATTCATACATATGGTTTCTCAATCATTATATATGAGATCTATTGAATCAAAATGTTAGTATATTACAATTCAACACAAGATATAATGTTAAATAATTCACAATAAAGCTTTGTTCTTTTATTAAAATCAAGAAATCAATACAAAACAATAGGTCTAAGGTCCATTTTATCTGCATCTATCTCAATTTAGTTCATACTAAAATGAAAAGAAACCAAAAATATTCAATAAAGAAAACAAGATAAAAGAAATCATTCTCATGGATCTTAAAGTCTTGATGTTATTTAATTGAATCTTGATGGAATCTTGAGCTTTGTCTCCAAGGTTGCTTCGTTGTTGCGTCACAATTCTCCAATTTGACCCTTTATGACTGTCTTCTTTGATGGCTTCCCTCTTTAATTTCCTAAAACCTTTTTTAATCTGTACAAACCCCTAATTGAAAATTCAAAGTAGACCAATAACCTACACAGGGAAGAACACAGATCCATGTTCAATCTATATTCATCTAAAATCATGACAAAACATCTCCAACTTGGCTCAAACTTGCCCTAATTCACTGTTTCTCTATTGGGAAACTAAAACAAAGCGTACAAACAAAATATGAGTAATAAATCATATCAAATTCATTTAATTATTAGTGAAATGCTCTCAAAATGATGCTAATAACATAATATATTTAATACTTATCAAATTCCTCACACTTAATCATTTGTTTATGCTAAAGCAAATCAGTTTTATTACTCTTAGTTTAACATATCGATCGCATTCATCAAGACTCCCCATTATTCATTGAATTTAAGTCAATAATCCTTAAAACTTTAACTCAATCCAAATAATTGAACCTTAATGTATAAAAGTTAACATACATGAGAAAGATGCTTAAATTTCAAATATTTTTATAACCTTTATTAAAAGAAAAGTAAATACTAAATTTACATCAACACAGGAGCATTTTAAAGGCTTATTTGAAAAGTCATCTAACCTTTTTATGCAAGACTAAATACCTTGTCATGAATACTTCTAGTTACTCAATTTAGACACCATTTCGAATGAATATTAGCAATACTTTTTAACTCCAACCTTTTTACTTGGTTTAAAGTTAGTAGAGCAAATGTATATAAAGCTCACTTACTTTAAACAAATAATTTTTAGTTTTTTGTGGTATTTTAAAAATGTTAAAAAAGAATTTACTTCTAATTCAATTATATGGTGAAATTATATAAAAAGTATCATAAAGCAAATCAAGTATCCATTTTCAACATTAATGAAGCAAATCAAAATTAATTATGAATGCTTACAACTATTACCTAAACAAATTTAACAAGAAATAAAAATTATAATTATAATAAGTTATCTTAATCAATATTCTTTTAAAATTCAAAGTTTTAATAGAACTGCTCCTTATAAAGTTAATTATAATAAAATTGATAAGCATAAGTAATTAACCCACTTTCTCACACTTGATTTGTATATTGCCCCTATTGTAAATGATATATAAGAGTAATAAAAAATTAGAATTTAAGAGAAAATGGAAACTAAGATAGATGCTATTCTCCTAATAATAAATGACTCTATAGTTGCAATTTGAGACGTACGAGTCAATGGTGGGTATCGCGATCTAATAATGAAAGAACATTAAAGCAAACTTGAATCCATGACTTTAAACTTAAAACTTAAAATATATACAGTAAAAATTAAATAATGTTAAAAAACATATTAAAAATTAATGCTAATGATCCAAAAAATTATTAAATTGAAAAACAAAACCTAAATCATTAGGTCCTAATGGGCCACTACTGTATCAAATAGAGAGGGAAATAAGTTCCCTAAAATAAGTTACCCTAACAGTATCTGCTTATTATACTAAACTGAAGAAATTATGGGATGACTTGTCTAGCTTAAATCCTACTCCTATGTGCACTTGTGATGCTTCAAAAATCATCACTGCCAAAGTAAACACTCGCAGACTTGTGCAATTTCTAATGATACTCAATGACGAGTTCGAGCATGTTGTTAACCAAATCATGCTAATGGAGCTACTACGTACTGCAAATAAGGCTTTTTCTATGCTGCAAATTGTTGAAAGACAAAAAGTGGTCAACTTTTCTATGGACAGTACTCCTAACATGGCAATGCTAGCCAAATAATCAAGTAGTTGGAAGCAAGGAGGAAAAAGTAATACCAATGCTAGCATAGGACCCTATCCCAAGAAGGAGGGCAAATACTGTGAAAAGTGCAAAAAGAATGGGCATACCTTGGAAACCTGCTTCAAAATCCATGGAGTCCTTAACTGGTACAAGGAGCTTACTGAGCAGAGGGAAAAAGGAAAGGTAAATATGGCACAAACAGCCGACAACCCAGCAGAAACCACACAAGAACAGAATGAGGAAAAATCATGGAATAGATAGATATCTTCTGGTCTTGCAAATTTCATTCAACAGGAGATAAGTAAAGTTATCAAAGGCAAGACTACTGGGGAGGTAAAATATTCAGGGTACCAAAATTATGCAGGTAACGTTACACATTCTATGAACACGGCTTTTAATTATCCTGATTCTTGGCTTATTGATTCTGGTGCCTCTGTATACATGACAGCAGATTTAAGACTTTGCACTAAAATTTAAGACTTTGCACTAAGTATGTAGCTAATAATAATACTTACGATCATGTGACTCTACATGATGAACAAAGCAAGAAGTTGCTCATATTGGCCTGACACAGATAGGAGACAAAATTACTCTTAAAGAAATCCTACATATGCCTAATTTCTTCAAGAACTTGTTGTCAATCAATAAGCTTACTACATAGCATAAGGTTGTTGCCATTTTTCTCTCTAGCAAGTTGTTCTTGCAGAACCTTCGGACTAATGATGTTATGGCTATTATTAAGGCAGTGAATGGACTATATGAGCTAAACTCAGAAACCTTCCTACCCCCAAACATCCTAAAAGGTCCTTCTTTAGAATTTTACAAAGCCGAGTATGTTGCTCTTAATGTTTCAGTAATTTTTGATTTGTGGCATTTTAGACTAGGGCATGTATCCAAGGAAAAGTTACAGCACATCAATGAGATAAAGGTTTCAGTTCTTTACAAACATGAATGTCAACTGTGTCCTTTGGCCAAACAGCATAGAAAACCCTTTCTTAAGTATGAGATACATGCAAACAAACCTTTCGAAATCATCCACATGGACCTATGGGGACCTTATAGTGTTCCTACTATGGGTGGTTCACACTACTTCCTTACAATTGTAGATGATTTCACTAGAGCTACATAGACTTTTATACTAAACACCAAACCCAACAAACCATCCTACAGTTCCTTAAAAATACTGAGAGGCAATTTAGCACCAGAATATTGAAAATACAGATAGATAATGGAAGGGAGTTCATTAATCAGAAATGTATCAAAATTTTCAAGGAGATGGGAATCCAACACCAAAAAAGTAATCCATACACACCACAACAAAATGGGGTAGTGGAAGTTAAGCATAAATATCTTCTTCAGATCATTAGAGCCTTACTTTTCAAAGCTAAATTACCTAGAGGATATTGGGAAGAAGCGTTGCTAACAGTTACATACCTGATAAACCGAATCCCAACCAAAGTCCTGGGGTGGATGAGTCCTTTTGAAAAACTACACAAAAGAAAGCCCAATTATGAACATCTAAGAATTTTTGGTTGCCTCTGCTTTGTCTTAGACAAAACACCAAACAAAACAAAATTGGATCCTAGGTCAAAAAGGTGCATTTTTCTTGGATACATGCCAGATTACAAGGCCTATAGAGTTATGGACTTGGATACTCGTATCAAGAGATGTTATGTTTTATGAGAACAATTTCCCTTTTGTAGACAAAAATATAAACACTACATAAGAACCCGATTGTTCTCAAGTACCCTAACCAATGAAGATGCAAATTATCCTATACAAACACTTATCATGATTGATACCCCACCAACAAAATAGAGTTCCTAGCCACCTGATTACTCTCTGCTCGACAACTCACTAGACCAAAATATAGTACCAATTATCCCCACACAAAGGAAAAGTAACAGAACACACATAACCCCCAAATACCTGCAAGATTATATCCTTCAAACCACAGCACAATAATCCATTCATTCCCTTGATGATTGCAATGTAGCATTACAAGTCTGTTGTCTTGCAAGAACAAATAAAGAAGGGTTAAGGATGTTCAGCATCAAACACAACAACAGTTACAACAACTATATAGGTAATGTTTATAGAACTTTTGAACCTTTATCTCATGAAATTGCTAGTAAAGATGAAAGGTAGGTAAGTTCTATGAATGAGCAATTATCTGCATTAGAGAAGAATGGAACTTGGAAGCTTACAGCTGTACCTAAAGGGAAGAAGGCCTTAGCCTCGAAATAGGCATATAAAGTAAAGAGCAATTCGGATGGGACAGTGGAGAAATTGAAATCTAGGCTTGTAGCCAAGGGATTTTGTCAAAAAGAGGGGGCTGACTATTCAAAAGATTTTTCTCCGGTGGCAAAGGTGGTAACAATAAGAATATTCTTAGTTATAACCGCCTCTAAACAATGGCCAATACACCAATGTGACATCAATGATGCTTTTCTTCATGGTTATCTAGAAGAAGAGCTATATATGCTACCTCCACAAGGCTACACCAAAGCTAAGGAAGGACAGGTATGCAGACTAATTAAATCAATCTATAGCTTAAAACAAGTTGGGAAATAGTGGAACAAAAAGTTATCCTCTAAACTATCCTCCATAGGGTTCATTAAATCAGAAGCAGATCATTGTTTATACACTAGGGGCACAAGGGATGACTTTATGGCAGTGATCATATACGTAAATGACATTTTGATAATAGGTGCAAATGAAGAACAAATGGATTCAATTAAGAAAACATTGAATGTAGAATTCACTATCAAGGATCTAGGATATGCAAAGTTTTTCTTGGGAATTGAAATAGCAAGAGCAGAGGATGGAATGATAATTACCCAAGGAAAATGTATCAGAGACATCCCGCAAGAGACTGGTCTACTGGATTGTTCACCTTGTGTAACACCTATAGTTCCTGGAACGAAATTAAGCATTGAAAAAGGTGAGTTACTTGAAAAACTAGAAGAGTACAGAATACTAGTGAGGAGATTACAGTACTTAGGGTTTACAAGACCTGATATCACCTATGTTACACAACAACTTAGCCAGTTCATAAGTAACCCTAGACTATCGCACTGGGAAGCAGCCAAAAGAGTACTGAAATATCTTAAGGGAACTCAAAACTTAGGGATTTTCTACGTAGCAGAAGAAAACCCTCACCATATAGCCTTTTCTGACTCAGAATGGGGAAGTTGTGTCTTCTCCAAACGCTCCTTAACAAGCTTTTGCATGTTCCTCAAAATATTGCCGATCTCTTGAATAACGAAGAAACAATCAACTGTGAGTCGTCCATCGGCTGAATCGGAGTACAGAAGCCTAGCTTCGACTACTTGCGAATTGAAATGGATAACCCAGCTACTACACCCATACCTTTATATTGTGACAACCAAGTTGCGATCTACATCTCGAGGAATCCAGTCTACCACGAGAGGACAAAGCACCTCGAAATCAGCCTTCATCTGGTTCGCGACTGCGTAAACTTAGGGTCCATTGAGTTAATACACATGAACTCTACTAAATAACTCACAAATCTCTTTACAAAAGCTTCGACCACACAGATATTTTTGGGTCTCGTTTGCAAGATCGGAGTTGTTAGTTTTCAACCAAAACTTCGTCTTAACCAGGATGTGATGGAAGACCCAAAATGAATTAATGACTCTGGGCTTAATATGAAATAGCAAGCCCACGATAATTTGTGACCTTTTGTTCTTGGTTTTTAAAACTTTTGTCCTTTTCTTCTTCTCTAGCATTATACATAGTTAACAAAAAGGTAGTCTTGTACAGCTAGTAGATTCGTTAGTTTTTTCCTTGATTCTAGGAAACCCAGCCAATAGAAATAAAGTTATGGATGTTTAAATATTGTCCCAAAAGTTCAATACAAGTATGAAAGAATTTCTCTTTCTTCACCTACTAGCTCTCTACCTATTTTCCTTCAGGTATGTTGAAGTTTTCACCTTTGTTGGAAAGATTTGAGTTTGTCTATGATCAAGCACCTAAAGCTATTACAAGCTTGCGCTTTTGGTTGTTTCTTATGCTCAACTTTGTCATTAACAACCAATGCTACTTAAGCATTCTACTTGTAACCATTGTCACTAAAGTCAATACAAGCCATTGGAAGCTTGGTTGGATTCCTAATAACTTGAACGGAGGCCATCTGGACTACTCCTACTGGTTATTGGTCATACTTAGCCTAATCAACATCTTTGTGTATCTTTAAATTTCCAGGTGGTATAACTACAAAAACACCATATGACACGATCATTGACATCAAAGATTGGGATAAAACTACTACTGAGAGTACGAACGAAGGGTGAAAGGAAGAAAGGTTCAAGGGTTGTTAGATTAGATTTTATGAAATTTTTAAAAATTATATATTATTAATAATTTATTAATTAAATGATTTCATAAATGATAGAAATATCATATGCGACAGCTATGTGACAAAAAAATTAATCCAACATGGCAGGCCACGTCATCAAGATTAATAGAGAATTTAATTTAGATTATTTTTTTTACAAATTAAAAATATTTGAGCATCATTTTTTACAGTTTAAACTACTATTGCAAAATTGACCCAATTTTGGGATTTTTTTAACAATTTAACTCTTAGTATTGTTAGATAACAAATAATATTAATTATATTGATTATAAAAATAAATTATAAAGAAAATAAAATTTTGATCATCTTATTTATTATATATTATATATATTAAAATAAAAACTTTAACGAAAAAATGTAGTTTATTATTTTGATAAGTTTATCACTATATTTTAATTATTAATAAAATAAATGAGTATTCAATGTTATAATATTTGATTATAATTTGATGTAAAGAATAAGATGTAATTATGATAATATAAAATAATTAGAAATTTTATAATTTTATTTATTGAAAGAAAAATTATTCAAATTAGTTATTAATTATTTATAAAAATATAAATAATGAATATAAGTAAGAATTTGATCGTCTTATTATTAGCATTATTATATAATAATATTAAAATAATAAATATGCTATTAAAAGTTAATTAATATAGTTTTTTGAATTTTTAGTAAAATAAAGTAATTAATCTATTTTCAACATATCACTCTTATAGTTTATTAATTTTCAATCTATCCCCTCTTAATGTGACGTCATATATCTAAAAATTGTCATCTTAATAGAAAACTTAATAAAAGGGCTGACATTGTATTTTTTACAAATTATAAAATTCTTGCATGAAATCTTTAATATATGTGATTATTAAAAAATAATACAACTTATCAGAAGGGCTGATTTTATACTTTTTACAGAATATAAAATTGTTTCCCGAAATGTTTAAGATATGTGATTGTTTTAATAAAATTACATGAGAGGTTAGATGTATTTTCTATCAAAACAAAGGGCCAAAATTATATTTTAAATTTTAAAGTTCACACAAAATATATAATAAATTCTAACGTTTTGAAATATTCAAGTTGAGTCTTAATATTTTTAAAACATTCAAAATAAATCTAAAGTGGATGAAAAATTTAATAAGATTAACTCCTCGTTTGTTAAACACTAAGTTAACGCTGATGTAGTATTACTTTTTATTTTTTAAACAAAAAAAAAGCTCTGCTATCAAATAGTATATGAGATTCATTGTTTAAAATATATAAATATAGGTTCAATTATCATATGACAAGTGGGACTATTGGCTCTGCTGTCGCAATCTTCTTTTTAATTAATTTAAAATATTAATTATATAATAGTAGTGTTTACTTTTAATTTACAAATTTATAAAAGTAATATTATGTCAGTATTTACGTAACATTTAATGAATAAAAAGTTAATTCCTCTAAAATTTTCTTTCATTTAAGACCTGTTATAAATATTTAAAAAATGCTAAGTTAAATTCAAACCCTTCAAAAAGTTAGAATTTAAGTTATATTTTGTTATAAATGTTACTGATGAAAATATAATTTTTAGAATTTAAGGTATAATTTATTTTTTGTTGTAAACGTTGATGTGATGATCAAAATTATATTTTAGCTTCAAAAAATTATCAGAAACGTAAACGGATATTCGCTTAAGGTCCTCTTTTGTGTAGTAGACAACAAGAATACTTATTAGACCAAGCCAATACTTGGAAAGGTCCTCCATTGACAACCAAAAAATGGCCGAAGCACATATGGGCTTCTTTGAAACCCAATTTCTTCTACGTGACATTGCGTGAATGGGAAACAAGCATGAACAGTATAGATCCTAACCGTAACAAGTCGAATCCGACCAAAGTTGGCTGGTATCTCAAGTGACGAACTAAAGGAAAGTAGTTTCTGTTACAGTTGTTTCCGAGGAACGGAACCAAGTTGTCAGGGAATCAACATGTAATTGTAAGTTGGTTTTTGTGAATTACTAAACTTTTATGCTAAATATGTTTTTGTGAATTACTAAACTTTTATGCTAAATATACTTTTGGCTTTTGTAATTGTAATTTGGGAAATACATCTTCTGGTTGTTCTTCCTTCGTTTTCCCCCTTGTTTTAAGTCTTTTCTTGGGTAGTTGACTTCACTTCTTTTCTGGGTTACGAATTTTGATTGTTTGATTTTTGGGATTCTATTGTAAATTTCCGGGTTTGGGTTACTTTTTCCCAATACAGCTTCTATAGTGTTAGGTAGTAGAATCATGAACCGATTTGTTTATCTACGATATTCAAAGACAAGGGTGCACGTGCTTTTAATTTCTGTATTCTGGTTTCACATTATTGGAGAACGCGATTCATGCATCAAGATTGAAGTTTGAGGTTTGGGGAAATGAGAAAGTACACTTGACGAATTCAAGCTAAATTACACTTGACGAATTCAAGCTGAACTGATTCTCCATTTCCGGTTTCTTATGATGACTTGAATCGCTTCAAGTTGTGGGAGTAATCGATTTTCTTGGTTCACAGATATACTTGCTAGGCTAATTGGAAGTTGTCCATGTTTCTCTCACAACTGAAGTGAATCAATAACTTGTCATGGCTGGGTTGGAAGAGCTAAAAAAGAAGCTTGTACCATTGTTCGATGCTGAGAAGGGATTTCCTGGGTCTAGCATCGATCCTAATGATTCTTGTATGGTAAGCTTTTTACTTATACAGAGAATTTAGCACGGTACTCGATGATATTGAAACTGAAATGTTATTGGAAATGTGAAGCTATCGGATGGTGGAACTGTTAACTTGTTAAGCAGATCATATGGAGTGTATAACATAAATGAACTGGGATTACAAAAGTGCCCTTATTCACCCCTAGATGCAACAGACCGCAGTGAGAAGACTTATCGATGTGCCTCCTATGAGATGAGGGTTTTTGGAGCCATAGGCAGTGGAGCAAGCAGTGTTGTTCAGCGAGCCATCCACATCCCTACACATAGGATTCTCGCTTTAAAGAAAATTAATATTTTTGAAAAGGTCAGGATCTCTTACCATCACTTTCTTTCTTTCTATTAACTTTTTGCAAGAAGTCCTTCATTTGCATGCTCCAATTTTTTCTTGTGTGAAGAGTAGATTGCCCAGTTCTAGTAGTTTATATTTTCTAGTATTTCTCTTAAATATTTAACTTGGGAGAAATCTTGTGATCATGCCGCAGGCAGTATGCTGATTTCCTTACTTGTGATCTTTGTTATCTTGATGAATAATGCAGTTTTGTTAGAAGCAGTTCATTTCTTTTCTATAGTTGTTGCCTTCTTTCTTTTGGCAGGTTCTCTCCTTAGTCACACCATGCTATAGTAAGAAGAAGTACCATTCTGGATGTTAAAAAGAGAATATGTTAGCTTGATTTGTTCTGATTATTCACATAACGAAAATTCAGGGCACTATTTATCCTAATTTAGTAAGTCTGTATGCCTTTGACTTGTTCTTGATGGTATGCAGTTCTGATAATTCAGTTGAAGATAGGTATTTCAAGGTTGAAGTACCAAAAATAAAAGGTACCCATTTAGTTTCTCTATTGACTTATTCTTGTAACTTTTCTTCAATTATTAGGAGAAGAGACAACAGCTTCTTACTGAGATTCGAACATTATGTGAGGCACCTTGTTCTGAGGGTCTTGTGGAATTCCATGGAGCATTTTACATTCCTGATTCTGGGCAAATAAGCATAGCTTTGGAGTACATGGATGGAGGTTCTCTGGCAGATATTTTACAAGTGCGGAAAAATATACCAGAACCAGTGCTTTCATATATGTTTCAAAAGCTTCTTTATGTAAGGAACTGATAACCTATTCAGTTAGCTTTTTACCGTTGTTTGGCTTTAAGTACTAGCTGTTGCCTCATTGACTTTCAGCTAATACTTGGCTGCTTATCTGTGTACTTGTTTATTTTCCTATCCATAATTTTGTTTTCTATTTTTAGGGGCTGAAATACTTGCATGGAGTTAGATATTTAGTTCACAGAGACATTAAACCAGCAAATCTACTTGTGAATCTCAAAGGGGAACCAAAAATAACAGATTTTGGCATCAGTGCTGGCCTGGAGAATTCAGTGGCAATGGTTAGGAATACGCCACCAATCTACTCTTTCGTTCATTTTTTTGTCTGGCTGTTTTCTTTATTCCATATTGACGTAAAAATGCTCATAGTCATTGACCTGTACTTGAGGACATAAATATCAATAATGAATGTGTAAGACTTCTTGCTTATTTGGTTGGTCCTCAATGTAAAATATCCAGTGTGCAACCTTTGTTGGAACTGTCACCTACATGTCACCTGAGCGAATTAGAAATGAGAGCTATTCATATCCAGCTGATATTTGGAGCCTTGGTCTTGCTCTCCTGGAGTGTGGCACAGGGGAATTCCCATACACAGCTACCGAAGGACCAGTCAATCTTATGTTGCAGGTTAATGACGTGTCATATTTTGTCCAAACTGTGCATTCAAAACTTCTCTTCTCGTGTAATTAATTGCCTAAAATTAGTGGTTCTTTGTGGAAGATATTGGAGGATCCATCACCATCCCCTTCCAAACAAAAGTTTTCACCTGAGTTCTGCGCATTTATTGATTCTTGCCTACAGAAGGATCCGGAAGCTAGGCCAACAGCGGAACAGGTGAAAATACGGTTGAACAGGATTGTTGAAATTAACTAAGTTTGTTATCTATCATCAGCGTTTTGAAATGTTACGTATAGATATAAAATGAATGCTTCATGTGTGTTCTTAGTTTGTACATTAATATTTCACTGACATTGATTTTTTTTTCCTTGTTGTCAGCTTCTTTCACACCCTTTTATTACAAAGTATGCACAAACAAATGTAGACCTAGCAGCATTTGTCCGTAGTGTTTTTGATCCAACGCAAAGGATGAAGGACTTGGCAGATGTAAGCGTGGGACCCTCTTCATGAATCTCCATGCATCAATATAGGCATAGTGATACTCATTCTCTTTTGCATACCCATTCTCTTTTGCATGCTTATTACCTCTGTATAGATGCATCTAATAACTATTGTCATGGTGTTTTGAGAATGTTGTGCAAAATTTGATGGAAACCTTTGGAATCTAATTCCAGCTGAGGTATAGCAATTGTGTGGATAAGAGCAATTTGCTTCCAAGTTAGACACCCAAAATTTGGAATTATGTTGACTATAATGTCATTTGGGATTAGAACCTGATGCTTGACAGGCCTACTCAAGTATTTTAATGTGTCACCTCAGGTGATGAGATTCCACTGTTACATGCTGAAAGCTCTCTTTGTAAATTAAAATCTGGTTTAGTGACACTTATCAGTCTTTCCAATTTTATGAATTCCAAAGCAACAAAGAACAAAAAATCTTTCCAATTTCCTTATATAACTGCCAGATGATTTTGTTTGCTGTGTTGTTAGACTTGTGTAAAATATGCAAGGTATATCAAGAGAATAGTTTTTGTTAGGATTTGTAACTGGAAGTTTTCGGAATCACTCGTCTCTTGTGCTAAATCTTTTTGGGTGTTGATGCCAGATGCTAACTATACACTACTACTTGCTTTTTGATGGACTGGATGAACTTTGGCAACACGCCAAGACCTTATACAATGATGGATCAACTTTTTGGTACAGAACCATGTAGAGTTTTAAGCTTCAAATTTTGCGTTAAGTGCTTGCTCCTTATATGCTAAAATGAGTTGTTTTTCATTCTATAGTTTCCGTGGTACACAATCAGTTGGTCCAGAAGACATCTTCACAGCCTTGTCAAACATCCGAAGCACTTTAGCAGGTGAATGGCCTCCTGAGAAACTTGTTCACGTTGTTGAAAAGTTACAGTGCCGTGCTCATGGTCTAGATGGAGTTGCAATTCGTGTTTCAGGGTCCATCATAATTGGAAATCAGTTCCTCATATGTGGGGATGGTGTACAAGTAGAGGGAATGCCTCATTTTAAAGATCTTTCAATCGATATATCTAGCAAACGGATGGGAACTTTTAAAGAGCAATTCATCATGGAACCTGGGAATGACATTGGCCGTTACTTCATAGCCCAACAAGAGCTCTACATCATCCAGTAGATTAACATTGGGAACCACCTGAGATAGAGTGTATTCCGCCCTTGTTTGCCTTCCAGTGGCTAGCTTTTATGTAGTGACTAGCACCTTTCGCATATGCAGGTGTTTATTATGAGGAGATACGCAATATTATTATCAGAATTGCATCCTCAGACTGATTAGCGACGAAGAGTTTGCAAGGCAGGTTTCGTGGGCTTTGATGTAAGGGTCACTAAAAAATAAAAAAAAGCATAATATTTAACCATCTCTTATCAAAGTACAAGTCAAAGAATGAGTCTTGAGAAATTGATGCCTGTGGATATTGGTTATTGAAGAGTATAAGTGAAAGACAAACAATTGGCGTATTGATTGTTGAAATGCTAGACAAGTGTAAGCTACAAATGTACACAAAATTGGGGTTGTTTCTAAAAGCAGCCAAAATATATAGTGCCAGGGATAAACAGATACCCAAACTAGCCTCTTAGGCCCTTCACCTTTTACTTTCCTTGGGGTCTAAATGAAACCTGCATAACGGAGAACCAAGCCATTAGGCTCCATCGAAGTTATACCACTGACTTTCAAAAAAGAACAAGTAGACCGACCGACCAAACTTACACTAGAATACCTTGAAGCCGCCAGCTGCTCCCGTAATAGGTCTGTTACCCTTTCTTTACCGTGTAATAGGTCTCCGTTAATATTAAGCTGCTACAAAATAATCTCTGATAGTTTTTCTTTTCAAAGAAGATGGCGGGTTCAACACAGAAGATGGGCTCTTAATAGCTTCGGGTGTATCAAAAATCCCATTCGAGTCAGAACACGATGAACTTTTTATCTTGTTGGCCTCAGGAGTGCCGATTTCAGGTATCGTGATGGGACTGTGAGACTGAATCTGGATCAGTTCGTCTGAAATGTTGTCTGAATCCTTTGGCAGATTTATTTTTTCATTCATCACAAGATCTCTGCGTTTATTATTTGGAGGTACCATCACGTTTCTCCGAATTGAAGATGGCGCTCTTGCCCGTGCATTATATTTGCTCTGAATGTTCCAAATGCAAACCTATAATATAATACAGAAACGCGTTATGAAGAGCTTCAGGCGGTGCAGTTAGATTCGAAATTTCCCCAAGTGAGAACGCAAACTTTATTGGGATACTATCTTACCGTGAAATCATCTGAAGATGATGCTATCTTCCCTACCTCTGATACGCTCCTGTAAAAAATGTTGGCAGAATATTACCATCGAATGTGCGAATTGTGGAAATGCGGAATGGGGTTTAGGAGTATACCAATCTACTGCTGTAACTTCTCCGTCATGATTTGTCAAGATGATTGGATCCATATTGGGTTTTTTCACCTAATAATGGCATGGTGATTAGAAGCAGAGCATTACAGAACTGAAACCAAACGACCCCATGTTTAAGAAATTGAACCTGCCACAAGTAGGCTTTTCCATCACTTGAGCCGCTGAGTATATGAGCAGCATCGGGACTGATTGCTGACTGTAATTGCATGATTCACGTAATTAGTTCAACGGAACAATCTGTCCTTTGGCACAAAACTGGAAAAGTCTCGTGTAGTTCTTGTAAGAAAATGGGCTACCTTTACAAAGAATGAGTCTATTTGGCACCCGGTGAAGGTCTCTACTGGGCCCTTTTCGAGCTGAAGTACATTGTACAAGTATATTCTAACGCCAAAAGAAATGAAATAAATTAACACTTGTTTTTTTCTTCTTTTAAGGTGTTCATTATAAAAAAAAAGCTACAATACCTATGATCCATGCATGAAGCTGCAAGGAACATCCCACTCAAATCCTGAGACAAGCTTGTTATACCATGCAAATTTCTTCCCTGTATTGACAACCAAATGTGAGATTGACAAATACACAAGCAAAGAATCGTAATTAATATCTGACAAAAGATTCAAGGGAATTTAATCAATTGAATGAAGGTTTCAATTGTTTAACTGCCAACGAACCTTTTCATACGATGACTTGAGATGAGGGCATGTCTGAGTAATCGGGGTCTTTAGGTTTCTCGAGTCCCAAATCTTCACAATGCTGAAATAGAGCCGATGTAAGACACAAAATTAGTTTGACGTCACTTCTATCAAGGAACCGAATAGCAATCTCAGTATAATATTTTCAAGGACCTATCAACTGCTCCACCAGTAGCAATGGAGACTCCATCCCTAAGATAAACAATTGACGTAATGCTCATGGAACCGCCCTGAAAGAAAAGAGTCGCTATCAAAACACGATGTTTGATTTCTTATTTTACAGGAAACGTTACGACTGTACAGACCTTGCGCCTCTTAACCCGCTTAGCTTGAGGTGAAAGATGAGCTCCCTTTACCATGACAGTTGAACTGAATATTATGGGATAGAACATTGAGAACCCACAGTACATATGCACCATAAATAGTATTTTAACCATTTAGGCCTAAAATATACATTGGCTTACCTTATGCAAGCTCTACCAGATCTATTATTGAAGGAAGTCTTGCATCTCAAGTCCCATATGGCGAACGATTCATCTCTTGAACCGGAGACAAGAAGATCTGATAAAAATAATAAGAAAAAAAAACGGTACTTTACTGCTTTAAAAAGTTAAAGTTCCAACTATCCACAAAAATGGAAGATTTTATGACACCCACCAGAATTTGTTGGGTGGGAATACAAAGACTTGACACTTCCTGTGTGACCAGTTAAAACTCCAGTGCATTTCTTCTCCTGGACATCCCACACCTTTATCTGCAAATTGGTCAATTTAATCAAAACCTGGTGAAGCACAGAACCCTATGTACGCGATAATATGAACTGCATATCGTGTATGGCCCTTGAAATGTAGTGACCTTTCTGATATTCTTAAGATGCGAAAATATCCGAATCATTTCATTTTATTTCAATCCCTTGTAATTGTTTCTTGATCATATACTTTATCTTCCTTTGTTCAAGAAATCGTAACAGTTTAACATTACTAAAGAAACCACTTAACATAAATAACTTACAGTTTGATCACCAGAAGCTGTGAGCAGATTCGTATCATCCTGAAACAAATTTCAAAATGGACGTTGCATTAGCATCAAGAAAACGAACAAATTTCGTTCAATTTGCCACTCGTCAAAAGCTCACGCACATTTCAATATACTCGAGCACGAATCCCATCACAAGTGAGCTCTCAAATCCCAGGGAAACACATTGGCAGTGACCTCTATGATTCTAAAAAGAAGCATATACTTAGATTATAGTGAGCAAATCATAAGTTGAAAAGGTGAGTTACCCTGATCCAGCACACATCAAATATGGCATTCTGGTGAGCCACCCATTCACAAATTCGAGCTTTTCCTGTAAATGGCCAATCAAAACATAAGCTCAATTTTTATTCACTAACTAAAGTATTCACCAATGGACACGAGAACAAAAATAAAACTGAATGTACCTGCGTTTTCTTGACAAGAAGCATACGAAGGAAACTCCCCCCGTGTATCGAACAAGCTTACGTAACCACCCTCGTCGGACACGGCGAGAACATGACAATTCTTACTTTTCTAACAAAAACCAAATTATGAAACGAGCAAATTAGAAGAAATAAAAGCTAAAACCTTTTGACCAACTTAAACCTAGCTAAAAAGAATTACATTTGAAGAAAGACAAAAATTTAACGTCGAGGGAACTCGTGGTTTCACCTTGCAATAAGAAACCGCCAGGGGCGGCGACTCCTCGCCCTCGTGTTCCATTGCCACCGAGCCGGATTTGGAATAATCCGGCACGAGTTCCTCTATGCAGCGCCGTTTGACATGGGCTCCAAAACTATTGAGCTCTCTGGAGGAGATGTCGTGAAAGAAGGATAGAGATTTGGAGGATAACATGAGAATGGCGGAGCTAGAGAGAGAGAGAGAGAGAGAGAGAGAGAGAGGATTAAGAAAGCGAAATGCCGAAATGAGGTTTGTTTATGGCTGGAGGGATGAATTTGGCGCCACCGGCAAGCTCTTGTCGCGCGGGAAAATAGTAACTCAAATTTTCTCTCTGGCGGTGGTGAGTTTCATACTAAAATGCTTTCAATTGGGGGTGGGGTGGCGCGAAGGTCCAAACGACGTCGATGAATTGTCAAAATCTTGAGCTTCCGGTCCAGCCCAAAAAATCATTTTGTTTCAAAAACCAACCCGTCCCATTCAAACCGTGGACCGCCTGAATCATTTATCAAATTATCATTAGTGTAAACAGATTCTATATTCCCGTAACCGAGTCGACCCGATCCACCGCTTTAAGTTTTCAATTTTGCTTAGCCCATAAATTTCCTTTCTCTAAAGCCTCCTCTCACTCCCCTTCTCTCTTAATTTCTCGCGCTAACTTCTTTGCAACTATTACATACCAAAGTCCTAAATAGTATAATTGTACAGATATTGGCGAGTCTTGACCAATATTTGATATACAAAATAACATAAAAAGACAAAGATCTACGAGGAGGCAAGAAGAAAAAAAGACAATGTTAAGTGTTGGCATGTATTGGTATACATTGATAGAAATCTTCGAAGAAATGTAAGATTTAGATGTGAGATCAAAAGAAGAGTTGAGATAGACATTAAGTGGAAGGTTAGTTAGATCACACATATGATGAGAATATGTGAGAGTTCTAAGATGATTTAGCAAGTTAGATCAAACATAGTGCAAATTTTGGTAAAATTTTGGACCTTACAGTAGTTGACTTGGCTAAGACTAGTTTTTGAAAAACTAAGAAATTAGTGTGTGCTCAAATAGATGGGCATGACTAATGAAGTTGGCATGGGAAAGTATTAGATGGACTAGTGTATTATTGATTTAGATAACTCATCGTTAACAGATAAAGATGAGAAGATCTTAAATGATGTAGCGGATAAAATTGCAATGGATAAACATTAACATAAACATCAAGTGAAAGAATAATCTGAATATAAAAGAGATCTTCATAAATATGAATAAATCATTCATAAATAGATGTGATATTTTATCTTGTTACTGTGATGTAGCTTAATTTTATCATATAAAGTCCTTAGATAAGAATGTTATCTATTGAAACAACTCTGTAATTGTTTACAATTTCATGGAAACTACATATTTCTTCGGTTCTTCGAAGCTTTTCTAACTTTTTGTTGCTATTCTTTTCTTAGCATTCAATTATTCCAGGGTAAGAAGAAGGAAGGCAATGCAGCTAGGGACATAACTAGAGTGAAGCAAGCTATGAAGCAGCTTGTTAGAATTTACAATGGGCCTACAGGCCCATACAAGAAAGAAAGTTAGACCGCATATAAGTCTAAGTGAGGTTCCATCCTAAAATCAATTAGTGATAGGTGGAGTAGCCCATTAGACTTATATGATATTCTTCTTTCCTCTCTTTCTCCAATGTGGGACAAACTCTCACTTTATATTTCAACACACCCCCCTCACATGTGGATCTAACACGTGACATAATCTATCATTTTGAGGGATTAGCGACTAACATAAGAACAACCTGCTCTGATACCATGTTAGAATTTACAATGGGCCTACGGGCCCATACAAGAAAGAAAGTTAGACCACATATAAGTCTAAGTGAGGTTCCATCCTAAAACCAAAATATTGTGGTAGCAGAGAAACGTAACAGAAAAGAATGAAGGAATGAATATCTGAATCCTTGGTCATTGATTATATAGGATGTGCATTATATACAGTTTGCCAGCTCGCTAGAGTAGCGTGGGATTCCCTATAACTAACAAGAGAGAGAAAGGAAAAAAGAAATATTTACAAGCCTTTACAATTATGTACATTACTGAAATTTCTACGAGCTTCTAGAAGCAAGGCTTGAAGGCTAGATCTGTAGGGCTCATTTTCGAGCTTCATATCCTAACAACCCCCTCAAGATGGGACTGCATCGAGCATGCCCAGCTTGGGTAGTGTAGTCGAAAATGAGGAGGAGGAAAGAGCTTTGGTGAAGAAGCCGGTTAACTGTTGTGTAGAATTGATGTGTGCAGTGGTGATGAAACCTCCTTGACGACATTCTGAACCAAATGACAATCTATTTTCAAATGTTTAATGCGTTCGTGAAAGACAGGATTGGTGGAGATGTGGATAGCAGCCATGTTGTCACAATAGAAAGGAATAGGTTTGGAGACCTGTATGTGGAGATCCCGAAGGAGGTAAGTGAGCCATCTGAGTTCGTACAATGTGGAGGCCATGCTGCGGTATTCCGCCTCCGCCGAGGATTTGCTGACTGTGTTCTATTTCTTTGTTTTCCAAGAGATGAGGGAGGAGCCAAGGAATATACAGTATCCTGATAGGGATTTTCTGGTGAAATTGCAACCAGCCCAGTCAGAGTCACAGAATGTGTGCAAGGTGAGATTGTCTTGTACCAAGTAGAAGAGACATCTGTTGGCTGTCCCCTTTAAGTATCGCAAAGTATAGATCAGCACGGTCCAGTGGTGTTGTGTTGGGGAAGCAGTGAATTGAGTTAATTGTTGTACCGGAAAGGCAATGTCTGGTCTGGTGAAGCCAAGATACAATAGTTGACCAACGATACGCCTATATTTGTCCGGATCATGTAGGGGAATCCCGTCATTGATGGTTAATTTTGTTCCCCTGAGAGATGGGTACAGTAGTGGGTTTGAGGTTGGAAAGGCCAGCATTGATGAGAATGTTCGTGATGTATTTCCATTGAGACAGTGGCATGCCTGACGCGGAGCGAGCAATTTCAATGCTGATAAAATAGTTGGCAAAATCGAGATCCTTGATGGTAAATTCAGAATTCAGGAACTCTTTGACGACTTCAATTAGAACTTCAGATGGACCTAAAATCAATAAATCGTCAACATATAGAACAACGGCTAGGAAGGAATTGGTAGTACCTTTAGTGAATAGACACGGATCTGAAGCAGATTGTTCAAATCCAAAGTTTTGTAGTTTGGATGTTATCTCCTTGTTCCACTGGCGTCCGGCCTGTTTTAAGCCGTAAAGGGATTTTTGTAATTTGAAGACCTGGCCTTCGTGTGGAGTTGGATGACCAGGAGGTGGAAGGATGTAGATGTCTTCATCAATGTGGCCGTGGAGATAGGCATTGTTGATGTCACAACGATGGATTGGCCAGTTGTGTGCAGCAGCAAGAGCGAGCAGAAGGCGAACAGTGGTGAGTTTGGCAATCGGTGAGAATACATCTGAGTAATCAACACCCGCACGCTGATTAAACCCCTTGACAACAAGCCGTGCCTTCCTTCTTTCGATGGAGCCATCAGGATTGCGTTTAATTTTGAATACCCACTTTGTAGTTAGAGTCTTTTTCCTTTTAGGTAACGTGGTCGATGTCCATGTATGGTTGAGCTCTAGCGCGTCCAATTTCAGGTTCATAGATTCGACCCATAATGGATCATTTTTAGCTGTATCAAATGAAAGTGGTTCATAGTCGGTGGACACGTTGGCCAGAAAGGATGAGTATGGTGTGGAGAAATGTATGTGGGAGGTAGTATCGTGGGGATAAATGGTAGTGAGTTGGGGAACCGACGAATGGGTGTTGACAACGCCTGCGAGCTGATAAGGGATATCGAGGTAAAAATCGTTGAGATGCGCCGGTAAGTGAGTTGGGCGAGTGCTTCGTCTGATGGGGGCCAATGGGGACGTTGGGGTTGGGGGTGAAGGGGAAACAGATAGATCATCCACGGTGGGAGAGGTATTGGATGGTAATGGTGGCTGGGTTATGTCGTGTATCGGATAGGGTGATGGTAAATTCACTGGGTCGGCATGGGTCGGGTGGTGTGATGGTTGTATGGGTGGTATACGTGGGTCTAATAAATTTGAGTGTTGGTCAAATGGGCCTGTATGTATTTGAGTAATGGGGAAAATCGTGGGCTGGCTTGAGGTTTCTGTGGGTCGTGTGTTTGTTTTGTATGGAAAGATGGTTTCACAAAATGTCACGTCCCTGTTTATGATATGATGTTTCGTTTGAAGATTCAACAATTTGTAACCTTTCTGATCTGGTGCGTATCCAAGGAACAAGCATTTTTGGGCTCGGGTTTCGAGTTTTTCTTTTATGGGATTTGTGTTTATGGAGTAGCAAAGACATCCGAAAACTTTAAGGTGATCATACTTTGGTACCCTCCCATGTAACTTTTCATATGGGGTTTTCCATGATAAGGTTTTTGTAGATAGTCAGTTTATGATATATGTTGCGGTTAAAAGAGCATCCCCCTAGAAAATTTTGGGTAAGTGTGCTTGGAATAAAAGGGCACGGGTGACTTGTAATAAATGTTTATGTTTAGGTTCTACGACTCCATTTTGTTGTGGAGAGTGGACATATGTTTTTTGGTGTATGATGCCCTTTGATAAGAATAGTTGTTGGCATGGGTAGTTTACGAATTTGGACCCATTGTCCGTTCATATGGATAAAATGGGTAAGGAAAATTGTTTATCAATAAGGGTGATAAAAGTTGTTAAGGTGTCATGGACTTGGGCCTTACTTTGTAACAAGATGGTCCAGGTGGCCCTTGTTACCTCATCTACGACGGTTAAGAAAAACCTTGAGCCATTTTGAGTTGGTGTTTTGTACGGGCCCTAGAGGTCTATGTGTAACAATTCTAAAGATTGTTTACAAGTTATGGTATGAGTTGGGAATGGTTTCCTAGACTGTTTCGTTAATGGGTAGATATCACAAAAATGATTAATTGGAACTTTAGAATTAATGTCGAGTATATGTAATAGCTTGTTCCTTGATACATGACCAAGACGTAAATGCCAAACATCAAAAGAGTTCGATGCATTACAAATTATTGAATCTTGTAGATAGAAGTCTAGTGGAGGACCTTTAAGGGTGTTTTGTGGTAGTAAGTGGTGTTGTTTGAGTTTGTAAATTCCTCCATCGGCTTCGCAAATCGCTGTGATGGAATTAGTCCGAAGGTCCTGAAAAACCACCTTATTAGATACAAAAATAACGGCTAGTTTATTTTGGGTGGTAACTTTATTTACGGACATGAGGTTGTGGTGGAAAAAAGGTATGTGTAATACGTCTTTTAAAGACAGCCCATTGGAGATGTTTGTGTCTCCTATACGAGTGACGGGTCTGTAAGTTCCGTCTAGGAGGTAATAGGGTATAAGGTATTGTTTTCGGTGTGGTTGGATAAAAGTCGGAGGTTGGGAGTTATGTGGGTGGAGGCACCTGAGTCCACCACCCATGAACCACTATCATTGTCAACTTTAAAAGACACATTATAGGTTGAAAACGTACCTGTAAAACTGTCCGAAGCTACGTGGTTGGCTTCCACATTTTCCTTTCTTCTCATGAATTTCATTAGCTCCTGAACCTGCCGGGCAAGAACGTTGATGTTCACATCCTGATTGTCATTTGAGATGTCATCTACTGGGCTGTCCATCACTGCCGCTGCATACTCTGATTTGCTTCTTTCTCGTTTCTCTCGTAATTCCTTATACCAGTCTGGGATTCCATGTAGTTGGAAGCAAGTCTCTATTGTGTGTCCCTTGGCATGGCAATGTTCACATTGTTTATCTTATTTCCTTTGAAAAGTCTTCCTTCTATTTCCACCTGAAATTCCTCCGGTGTTTTCCCTATTCCTATTTCCGCTTGAATTGTCTCTTCTAAGAGTTCCATTTGTATTCTCAATTCTACTCGTTAAGGCCGCATTCATTTGACTAGTCCCATTGTTACCAATAGACACATTCCTCTATTTTTTCTACCGTTAAAATCATAGAATAAGCCTTATTTACTGTGGGTAGTGGTTCTATGAGCATAATCTGACTCACGACATTACTGTATTCCTCACGCAATCCCATTAAAAACTAAACCAGTTTAGTGTTGTTCTCTACTTCCGAATTGTGTATGGCTACATCACACTTACATTTCTTAATAGGTATCAAACATCCTAAATCATCCCATAGTTTTTTATTTTTGTGAAATATATCGCAACAGAATCGCTCCCCTGTCTCAATCTATTCATTTCTTGCATCAACTGATACAGGTGTGGCCCACTACTCTCTCCGTACCTACTTCTCAATTCCTCTCACAGATCCTCCGCAGTGGTAGTAACTATAAACGAGTCAGCTATTTCTTTAACAAGAGAATTTAAGATCCACGAAATTACCATATTGTCGACTGTCCTCCATTTCTTGTGCAGACTCTGGTCTTCAAGCTTTGGACAGCTCCCATCCACCATTCCCAGTTTGTTTTTGGCTTTGAGCGCAATTACCATACAGCGACTCTATGACAGGTAGTTGTTTTCGTCCAGTAGAGATGTGACGAGTACACATCCTGGGCTGTCGTTTGAGTTGATCTGGAGTATGTCTGTATCTATTGTTTGTTTGGTTGCAAGGATTTCGCTTAAATCATCTGCCATAACTGATAAGAAATTTGATATCCGAAAATTGAAACGTAGGTTTTATATGTGTATCTTCCTGGTTAGCTCTGATACCATGTAAACATCGTGGTAACAGAGAAACGTAACAGAAAAGAATGAAGGAATGAATATCTGAATCCTTGGTCATTGATTGTACAGGGCGTGTATTATATACAGTTTGTCAACTCGTTAGTTTTTTTATAGCATGGGATTCCCTGTAACTAACAAGAGAGAGAAGGGAAAAAAGAAATATTTACAAGTCTTTACAATTATGTACATTACTGAAATTTCTACGAGCTTCATGAAGCAAGGCTTGAAGGCTGGATCTATAGGGCTCATTTTCAGGCTTCATATCCTAACACAACTTCAAGTTAAGCACCCTCTCTTCAAGCGATTCCCTGTCTATCTCCTTTTAACGGGAATACACGTAGATGGAAGAAAGGGGAGTTTGGGGTCGGCGCCTGATTGATGGATCGTGGTGTTTGGTGTTTCTGTAGTTTCAGGTTGAATTCAAGCTAGTTGCTTGTCATTGGCTAGTGAGAAGTGACGCGATTCACGCGAAGGTTGCATATTTTATTCAACTATTTTTATTTATATTTTTGTTTTATAATTTAATAAAAATATTTGTTTGTTTGAGTTTTAAATTTATGTTTTAAATTTTTTATTTTTTAAATTTATGAATATATATTATTAATTATTATTATGAATATAATATAATTAATTAAAATTATGAATACTTTATTATTTATTGAATTTTTATAATAAAATTAATGTGATAAATATTAATATGTTATAATTAAACTGAAAATATTTTTAAAATAATAAAATTTAATAATTTTATGTAATAATTCAAATATATTTAAAATGAATATTAATTTTTAAATAAATTTTAAATCATTTATTTTAATATAATAAATAATTTTTATTGATAATTTATTAATATATATTATATAAGAAATTAAACTTTTAATTAAATAAATATTATCTTAAATTTTATTTAATATATAATTATCATAAGTAATAAAATATAATTACATTCTATTAATAGTCAAACATATAATAAAAAATAAAAATAGAATCAAATAGTACTTAAATTTTCTGAAAAAAAAACAGCTATTGAAGAGACGTAGAATGGGCTTCTTGTGGCAGAATGAAATGGGACGCTGGTGTATTTATATTAAGGCACAAATTTAGGATTGTATTGGACTTATGTTAGATATTAGTATAAATTCTATATATTGTAATGTTGGCATATGCAATTGTTCATAAAAAATGAGGGCTAAAGTCTCAACCTTGTGGGCCTCTTTATGTGTATCACCCTGAATTTATGGAACAAACTTCAAGGTTGTTTAAAATATAACTTTCTTGTAAATTGCCAGTTTTTATTGTTGATATGAGTAGGATGTGTTTTCATCAGTGAAGACACTTTCCATTAGTGAAGACCATATGCTTACCAGTTCTTTGCTTTGAAACAATGCAGGAGACTCTATATACCCAGAGGTATATTTCCCTAGGAGCCAAAGAAGAAGGTGAAAGGAAATAACCATGCTTATTACCACACGAAGGATGTTGCCTTCCTTCGATGTGAACCATTACTTGAGAAGTTTAGAGAAATTAGGGTGTATCAAAAAACGATTTAAAAAAAAGCTTTGATTAGACCAGTCATCTCTGAACACTTGAACCCACCGTCAAACTAGACGAGCTTGTCAAAGAAAGGCTTGTTAATTAGTGTGGTTGTATCTATTTGGTGTCTTGAAGTTTAAACAAATTCTTATTACTTTAGTTATATATGAGATATAATTATCTATACATTTTGTTATGAATTGTAGGTGCCCCAATTTTGTAGATCCACTTAGAGACTTGAATGATTTTCTTTCAGTGGTTAGTCTTTTTTATGCTTTTCCTACTGAACATAGATTAAAGATTGATATGGAACAATATAAAAGGTAACATTAAACATATTTTCTTATTAAAGGATTTAAATTTTATGAAATGAAGCTCTTATGGTTTTTAGTTTACAATATTGTATTGTGAGGCTATGGGATGTCATTTCGTGCCTATTTTATTTTTAATTTATATTTGCTTTTTATTTTTCTATTAGGTTGAATCATAAACGGCATGCTATGTCGTACTTACGCACAAATTACGTAAAGTTTTTGTGTTTGTAAATGGTGTATATTATCAAGTTTATATGATGAATGCACTTATCTTTATTGTGATTTCACGTATCATAAGTCAAAAATTAACAATTTAAGTATTCAATGTATATAATAACATAATACACTTAATAGTCATCAACTTAAATATGTTTGAGGACAGGTATAAAAAATTACATGCATGGAGTAAATTGAACTTAGTAAATAAAGAAATTTTTTGCTTCATTATGTATGACTTAAGCATGACATTAGTCATTTAGTCTTTTTTAACATAAAATGAGTTTGGTCATTCATTTAATAAATATATCAAGTAGTGAGGACTAAAAAAATGTCAACTTACGTCTAGGAAACAACTTTTCTTCCCTTTCCCCAACTTACAAAACAAAGTTTAATTTAAAATACTTATTAAGAAATTGGAGAAATACTTTGTTGATATTTAAAATTAAATTGTCAAACATTTAACTAATTCATTTCAATTTGATTCAATCCACAGTAACAAGTATCATCAATGATAAGTCTTTTTATAGAAGATAATTTAACGCATCAAGCAAAAAGTAAACAAAACTTTATAAATTTCAAAAGGTTTACAGAAATTTGGTTAGAAATTAAAACATATTTAAATATTATTTAATCTAATTTAATTAATAACAAGTACATACTTATTTAATATTGTATGTTGAACACTTTTCAAAACAAAATAGAAGACGATAAACTTAATCATCACTTTAAAAAAGCATCATTATGTTAAATTTTAATAATATATTGTAAAATATAAATCTATACGAATAATTACAACTTTCAAGTTTCAAACCCAAATTTTCCAATTCATTTTTTTTCTTCATAAATTTAAAATGTGAAAATTACATTTAAATTGAACCTAACTTACATAAATATTTTTAACTTTTAAACTCAAATTTCTTAAATCTCAACACACATAATTAATTCTAACAATTCTAACTTTCAAACCATTCACAAATTTAGACAATACAACCAAAACACCATGCAAATGCAATTCAAGATTAGGAAAAAATGCAATCCAAAACACACAAAAAATCAGAAATTACAATTTGGTTTAATGGATCGGGCTGATTTTTTTGGGTCTACTGGGCTAAAAAACCATATATGAAAATTATGGTTTCAACAACAAGTGACCAATGGCCAGCAATGGTGGAGTAGAGTAGGGTCCAGGTGCGACAAGGAGGGAAAGCAGTAAGAGGATAAGGCATAGTGGAGAAGGAGAGTGGCAAGCGGAGTAAGAGCAGTAGCTAGCAGCCACAGTGAAATGGAGACCAGCAGGCATTGTGGAGAGCAACGGTTAGTGAGTGGTGGCATCATAGTGGTAGTCGGAGGGAGAGTGAGGACAGACGTGAGACGAGGATAATGAGAGGAGAACATTAAGAGGATTAAGAAAATTTTATAGATTTTGTGAGGCAAAGAGAGTTTGTAGGTGTGTTGAGACTTGGGTCTTTTTGTTAAATTTTTTTTGCAATTTAGTCCTTGGAATATTTAAAAATTATGGTATCAACTAATATTTGGCCAGTACTTTAAATATACCAGTCGGTATTAGATGAAACATTAGGTACTAACCAACACCCAAGGATGGTATAGAATAAGGTGATTTCGTACTTTTTTGGGTCGATATAGTATGAAATTCGATACATTACTCCCATCAGACTAAGGACGACAATGGGTTAGCCCATGGGCCGACTCTGCCATTAAAAAAAAAATAAAAGTATAAAACAACATCTTTTTTTAATTGAATATGAATCTAGATTGCCCAAGCCTAAACCTACACGAGGCCTAACTCTTGCTTAAAAAAATTAGACCTCGGGTTGGTTAGAGGCTGAGCCCGGGCCTAGGGGCGACCCATTGAAAATACCTAATTCTAGGTCCATGGGTCAACCCATTGCCACCTCTGCATCAGACAAATCATCCTCCCACACTAGTTAAATTCTATAACATATTTCCTAAAGTTTCATAAAACATTGCTAAGAGTGTATGACCACTGAAATCCAAGGACTAGATCATAACTCCCTAATGGTTAAATCAACAAATATGACAAAAAATGTAATTCATTGAAGTTACCGCTCTAAATCCTTCTAGAGTCCTTGAAATTTCAGTTGTGATCCTCCACCCACTATAAGCTTGAGATACTTTACTTCCAAATGTGTATAATCACCTTCCTTGATTAAATTTATGTCTATATAATTATGCATGTCCTTGTTGTCTCTCAGGATATATATCAGGTTTCCCTTGTGCAATCCTAACAATCTCATATGTTTAAAATCCCCTAAAGAAACTTTTGTCAGAGCCCAAGTGAAAGGACTGGGGAATCCTCGATAACCTCCTAATAAGATCTTACTTTGATATGGATAAGATTGATCACTTTAAGAGTTAGAGTTTAACTAGGAAATGTCTTTCTATCCATATCATGTAGGAATTTGAATTTGAATTTCTTTTAGATAGAAATTTTTTCAAGGTATAATTAAATTAGGATTAGATTAGGAAAATCCTATAAAAGGGACGTTTCTCACAACAAAAACAATAGTTTTCTCTTACTTTTCTCTCAATTCTTTACCTTTATTATGTTTTTGTTATTGGAGCAAAATCCATATGTGGCTAAACTTAATTATTCTGATTCAAGAGGATTTGATATTTTAGTTGTAACCTTGTGAGATTTTGTGTTCTAAACCTTTTATTTATGTTTTAATTCAAGTATTTTTTTTAGTTCTCATATTTCATGAATAGCTAATATTAATTAATCTGACAATTTAATTTAATATTGATTATTATATCGCTATTCATGAACTCAAAATTGTCATGAAAGATTGGTACAAGTAGCAAATAGTTTACTTACGAAATTGCATATTTAACTTATGATAAACCAGAAAACTAAGTTGAATAGTTATAGATATCTCAATTATTTAATTTAAGGTTAGTCTTTTAATTAAGCTTATTGCTATCATTTATTTAATATGGAATGTTATCGCACCCAGTCAATGGATGATAAGTTTTGGTTCGAATGCTGGGTTTGAACTAATTAATTTAAGAAATTTTGAGATTTGTTACGACTATCCTAATATACTTCGAACTAACTGCTTTGATTGCAACACTTATTCTTTTTAGACCGATGATCAATGCTATAATTAGATGATATTTTTCTCTTGAATAGGAGCTGCGTATTCTTTAATTTATCCCTTTTAAATTTGTTAATTTATTTTGATTCCTTGTTAATTTCAGTTAATCAATTTATTAATTTAACCCCCAATTTTATTTTATTACTTGAAATTAAGAGATTAGTGTTTAATTCTTTAGGTATTCAACCTAGTTTCACGACTATTACAAGAAGTTTGGATAATCAAAATTAATTTGGAGGCTTCGACAACCTGACCACCTCATTTTGGTTCATTTCTAACACAAATTCTAACTTTTTATCTTCCACTAAAAACATATTCCACAACTTCCTTTACATCTATGACTCGATGTATATTTATCATCACACCAAAAGCAAATGCTCTTGGCCTTTTTGTCTTTGAAATCTTTGTTATCCATCTTTCTTAGTTGTTTTAGTGGCAGTTTATGATGCAACGAAAAAGATAAACAAGCACAATTCCAATCCAATAATTGCATAATAAAAAAATCCTTCAAGAAAAAATAGATTTTAACAATGTTATGTTAATTTCTCTCTAAAGTTGTTTAAATAGGTTTACATAAACCATAATTCATCTTAAGAAGAGTAATAAAGAAAATAAGAAACTCTAATTCATCTTACGAAGAGATGTAATAAAATAGAAAACTTTTAATAAATCTTAGGAAGAGTTTTAAACAAAAATAAGAAAGGAATCAAAGAGACCAAGTAAAATAGTAAAAAATAAATAAAATAAGAAAAATTTCAAAATCTAACATAGAAGAATGTTGTTTAAGACGTGATCATGTGCCAGTCAATATCATATTTTACCTAAAAAGAAAGAAATGCAAAGAGGCATGTTGTATAAGGCACGATCATGTACTAGTCAATATCTCATCTTGTCTAAAGAGAAAGAAATACAGAGAATATTGTTGAATAAGGCGTGATCATGTGTTAGTGAATGTCCAAAATTTTCCAAGAATTCATATATCTCTTCACTCATCTCTACTTATTAGCAAACTCAACCTCGAGTTATCATCATCAAACTCAATCTCGAGTTATCGTAAGCATGTCCACATTATGTATCATAAAACTAAGACAAAAGATTAGCAACATTAAAGGTTGGAGAGACATTACAATCCATAAAGGTAATTCAACAATATAGGCATTATCATTAATTTTATTTTTAATTCTAAATGGACCATATTTATTTTATTTTAGTTTATAGCGATCTCCAACAATTCAGTTTTTGCTCAAAAAAACCATAACTTCATCTTTAATATTAAACAGTTTAGCTCTCCTATACGGATCAACCTTAGCCTTGTATTTCTCATCAGCTTTTTTAATCTTCTTTTTCACCTCCATTTAAATCTCTTGTGCCTCTTTAGCTAACTTTGCAATACTAGGATAAATGTTAGAAGATTTAGGTAGTTTAACAAGATAAAGAGCATGATTATGTACTTTAGTGTAAAGCATATCAAATGGTGATCGATCATAGCACTACAGACTACATTATTGCGGGCAAAATCAGCTTGTAAAATTAAGTAATCCTAACCTTTCGGTTTGTCACAACATGTGCATCTTACCAAATTACCCAAGTTTTATTCACCACCTCTATCTAGTCATCAGTTTGTGGGTGTACAGTGCTACTATACTTAAGAAAATAATCAAATAACCCCTATAAGGTTCTCCAAAAGTGACTCAAAAACTTGGAGTCATGATTAGAAGTAATAGATTTAGAAACACTATAAAGTCGCACCATCTTTTTAACGAATAGCTTGACAGTTACTTTAGCATTTGTCATCTTCTTACAAGAGATAAAATGTGTAATTTTAGAAAATATGTCCACAACCACAAAGATAGAACCTGCACCTCTTTGTGTTATTGAAAGTCCCAACTTGAAATTTATAGAAAAATCCTCCCAAATAGCATTAGAAATTGACAATGACATGTACAAACTAGCTTCTGTTTATGAGTGTGCAATGCTACTATACTTAAGAACATAATCAAATAACCCTTATAAGGTTCTTCAAAAGTGACTCAAGAACTTGATGTCATGATCAGAAGTGATGGATTTAGGAACACTGTGGAGTCACACCATTTTTTTTAAGAATAACTTGACAATTAGTGTAGCATCTGCCATCTCCTTACAATTGATAAAATGTGTCATTTTAGAAAACATGTCCACAACCACAAAGATAGAATCCATACCTCTTTGTGTTTTTGGAAGTCCCAACTTGAAATTTATAGACAAATACTCTTAAATAACATTAGAAACTAACAATGGGATGTAAAAATTGTAGCGTCGACTGCCTTCTTACAAGGGACAAAATGAGTCATTTTAGAAAACACGTCCACAACCAGAAAGATAAAATCCATACCTCTTTGTGTTCTTATAAGTCCCAACTTGAAAGTAGAAACTGCACATGGGTATGACCTTCCTAATCAACTCCTTTACTTTTTCTCTTAAGATCTCATTCTCCTTTGGACTCATACGGTAAAGGCATAAGTTAGGTAAACTTGCCACATGAACTAAATCAGTGTGGTGTCAAATATCTTTTATGGGAGGTAGTCTATTGGGTGACTCATTAGGTATTACATCCTTAAATTCTTTTAAATTGGCTGCACTTTTAAAGGACTCTCATCTTCTCTTTTTTCACTCTCTTCTTCTCCTTTTGCTATTGATAAATGCACCTTCCGTGTTTCCTTCATCTCACTCATAAAATTTCCTTATTATTTTTCAATTCTAATAATGGCTTTTTTGTTCCATTAGGTATCACCACTCTCTTTTCACCTATAGGTATTAACTTATACGTCACACTATTCTTCATATAGTGATAAATATTCTCCCTTTTTGAGTGATGTGCATCAACATCATGTTGCTATGGTCTACCCAACAAAATTTGACATATATTAATATCAACAACATCACAATAATGTTCATCAAAGTATTTTATAATAGAGAATGACACCTTGCACCTTTTTATGACATGTATATCACTAATAATTGTAATCCATATAATGCTATGGGATTTAGGGTGAGGCTTGATTAGCAACTTTAGCCTCTTAACCATCGATTTACTCATGATATTCTTTTAGCTACCTCAATTAATGATCAACTTATAAAGATTTCTTTGTATCGTACCTTTAATGCTAAATAATTGGTGCCAATATCAATCTTTATGCTCCTTTTTAAAAGTTATCAATCTCCTATTAACTCCAACAAAGCTATCTTCTTCTCCTTCAGAGTATTTACAATCTTCCCCGTCCAACCTACATTCTTTTTCCTCATAGTCTCCTGCTACTTACTCCACTGTGTTGACAAACTTTTGCTTCGAACATTCATTGGAACGATGGCATGATTTCTCGTATTTAAAGCCTTTTAAAAGAACCAGTTTAGTATAAAGTTTGATGGGTTTAGTAGCTGATGTACCTTGTCTATTTGAATCTTTGCTATTGTTATTTCCTTTTGCACCATTAACACGTGTGGGAGTAAAGCTAACAACTTCTTTTCCCTTTTCACTTCTCACTTGTCACTTTCTCATTATTCCCCATTCTCCTATAATCCTGTGGCCTCTTCCTGATCAACGTCTCATCCTTTATAACTAGATTCCTTGCATTATGAATATTCAAAACCTTTTAAGTCTAATTTTATCCTGAATTATTACCTTCAACTCTCACAAATATTGAGCAACTTGTTGTGTTTTGCTTTCTGCTAAATTATTTTAGGCTACTAATCTTAGAAACTTAGCAATATACTCACGAATTGTCTTACTCTCTTGAATACAACTAAGATAAGTGTCGAACAAGTATTGCTCATAATCTAGAAGAAAAAATAATCTCCTTAATAATTGCTTCATCCTTGGCAACGGACCTCACCCTTCTCTTCACCTATTCTCCTTTAATTGATTCCACCAAACAGTGGCTCCCCTTAAGTTATAAACAGTTAACTTTTCCTTCCTCTTATCTACAATTTCAATATAATCAAAGAATTCTTTTACTTCTTCTAACCAATCTAAAAAGACTTCTATATTAAGGTTCAACATTAAAGGATGGAATATATACCTTTAGTCTATACTCATGGTCACCCCCATCTTTGTCTACAACGATCTCTCGAGATGATTTCTTCATTATCGTTCGAATCACCATCTCTCATAAAAGGTGTTGAAATTTAAGGTGGTGCAGGAGTAACTTTCCTATTATCTATTTTTCCAAATATTTAATTATTGTCAACTCACATTAATGCCTGCAGTCATCTCGTGATCGTAGTCAACTGTTGTTCAATATTATGAATGATCATCTCATGTTTTTGAATTCTTCTCCAAATATTGGGTAATCCTTGAACACCGTCATTAGGATTATTTGTCATTGTTAGAAAGAACAAGCTTAGTGAGATTCAAAGCTCTAGGCCCACCTGACATGGTATAAAAGATAAACAAAACATAATTTTAATCCAAGAATTGTAAAATAAAAATTCTTAGAGAACAAATAGATTATAGAGAGTTGCATTAATCTCCCTCAAAAGTTGTTTATATATGTTTACATGAATTCTAATTCATCTCAAGAAGAGTTTTAGATAAAATAGGAAACTTTAATTCATTTTAGGAAGAGTTCTAGATAAAATAGAAAACTTCTAGTAAATCTCAAGGAGAGATCTAAACAAAATAGGAAAAAAATAAAAGAGATTGAGTAAAATAAGAAATAAATAAAATAAAATAAGAATTATTCAAAATTTAGCAACAAAGAATGTTGGTTGCGTGTGATTATATCTTAGTCAATATCCCATTTTGATAAAAACATAGGAATACAAAGAGAAATGTTGTATAAAATGTGATCATATACTAGTCAATTTCTTATTCACTAAAAAATAAAAAAAACGAAGAGATGAACGTTGGACAAGGCGTGATCACATCTTACGGTCTGTTTGGTTAGCGTCTTCAACATGCAGGGACGGGACAAGACAGGACAGGACAGGACAGGACAGGATAGAAATGAGCTGTTTGGTTGCGGTGGACAGGACTGGACAAATTTTGCTGTCCTCAGGACAGAAATGTGTTTGGTTGCAGTGGACAGGACAGAAAAAAGTGTTTAATGACCTAAATGCCCCTGCAGTATAATGTATTGGAAAGATGTAATGTAATGGTTATTTCATAATTGTGTCAATATTTATATGAAGTGTGT
>JANVCQ010000008.1:9911376-9932009 GCA_025531925.1 Erythroxylum plowmanianum | reverse complement strand
GTGGATTGTATGAAAGGTGATACGCCTTACATTTGTGAATAGTGATTGTATGTGATAATTGGTAAATTGTGTGTATAGGCATGAATTGAGTAAACCATCGATGATGGTTTCTCACTGAGTTCGCAAACTCACCCAACATTGCAAATATTTTTCAAGATCGAGAGAGTAGACTCATAGCTCCAGAGAAACTTTTCCTGGCGTGTAGAGCGAGTTGGCAAGAGAAATCATGGCACACAGGTCGGTCAGCTGGCACTTTTTGAGGGATGACCTAGCTAGCTCTATGTTTGATTTTCTTTTGGAGTAATGTACAGATAATACCAGTTGTGTAAATTACTGCTTTGAGGTTATGAAATGAGAAAGTTATGGTTTTAAAAATTAGTGAATTTCATATTAATGCTTTATGATGTATGATGCCATGTGAAGTGTTAGTGATTGTTCGTAGTGCACCCTTATCGTAAGATGTGTATCAGAATGACCTACGGACGTCCTGGTACATATCCTATGGTAAGGGGGTGCTACAATATAAACATTTATATACTAATAAAATATAACTAAAATGATAATTTAATTTAATTCTTAAATTTAACTTAAATTAATCTAATTAATTAATAATTTAAAACAATTATAATATATTATTAATTTATGTCTAATTTAATTAGTCCAATATAAATTTAAAAATTGAGTTAAATCATTGTATAAGTAGCATTTGATTAGTTTATATATAGTATTTATATCACATATATTTTAACATTATTTTTTAAGTGAAATCTAAAAAAAGGGAATTGTTCTAAAAATAAAAATTATTTGAGTGCAGTTAAAAAAATAATTTAAATATTTAGATAAAAAAATAGTTTACAAATTTTTAAATAACGTAAGAGAATTTAAAACTTCTGATAACAATAAAACAATCTCTTTTAGAAATGTCGTTTTAATTTTTATTATTTTTAAATTTCATATTATTTAAGAGAATTTAAAACTTTTGTAATAATAGGACAACCTTTTTTAGAAATATCGTTTTAATTTTTATCATTTTTAAGTTTTATATCTATCAAGTATTCATTCCAAGTAGGTTCCTGTAAGTTCAAGTGGTGACGGATGAAGAGTTGATGCCATTCCGCCGCTACTCCGGCCATACGGCCTCCTGCAATGCAAACCTTCATTCTACTGGTGCATGATCTATGATGAAGAATGGCTCCGCGTGGAACATTCAACCGTTGAGCTAGGTTCCATCGAATAGAGGAAATTTCATTCGATAAGCTCTTGTGGGAGTTACGTACTGTGGTTTCACTGAATTCTACTCCGTCGGTGGTCCTCCCTGTTTCGGTTGGTTAAAGTGGGAGGTCTGAGGTTTAGTTAGCGTTATATATCTGGAACATTTCTCTCAGCTTTCCCATTTCTTGCCTTTGTCGAGCCTGCTTATCTTGCAGTTGAAGCTGTGCTTCTAATGTTTATGCCTTTCCTTAAGTTGGTTCCGCAACGCCTGCTCTTCCATTTTCCTAACATCCTGAATTCTAGTGTTTTCAACCATGATGAGGTTGCAAAGATGAAATTTAGTGTTTGATATGGTTTAGGCCGCAGAATCTGTTCTGATACTAGATGTTAATAGAAAATATAGGGAGGTAGAAGAAGATGATCAGCAGGGACTGAAAGTAGAGAGGTACAAGGTGGAGATGCTAAAATATTGTTTTAGATTGTTTTCTTCCGACATTACATGCACAATAGCTATGCTAAGCAAGGAAATCGTATGATTACAACAGAACTATACTAATGCTAACACGTATCTTTATTAACTAGATGTGATACTGTTTTGATTGTCTTCTTAATTTCTTCACGGAACATGCAGCCACAATGGATTTATGATTGTGTAAATGCAAGGATCATATTACCAACTGAGGACTCTTTTGTGGGACGGTAAACCTGTGAAAACCAGATTCTTGGATCATTCTTCTTTTTTATGACTCTGGAACTTATTTTACTTTATTTCTTATATCCTGAACACTTGGAATCTTAGTTTACAGTTTTTAGAGTCAATTTGTTTGTATTGCTGATACGGATTCCTCCTCCACGTCTGTCACACTTTGTCGATAATGAGAGAGAAGGTTATGTTCCTGATTATGCAGAGACCATCAAACGTTTGCAACCTGCTGCTAGGAATGAAGTCCTTCCAATGCCAGGTGTGGGAAAGGAAGATTTGGATGATCCTCAAAAATTACTGAACCCTGTCACTTGTTGATTTTGCTGCTTTTTGCTGGTTACAGATGGAGACCCTGGAGAAGCAGTATCATGAAGAGTTGAAAATGGAGCTCCATCCATCAGTCTCAACGAAATCTAAAAAACCTCACCCAAGAAAGAAGAAGGAATCTCTCACTGATATTCAACAGATTGCTGAGGATGCTGAAAAGATTACGGAAGTACTATGTCCCGTAAAAAGTTAGGACTGGATGAAGCTGTTGAGGTATATATCAGACCCTTTAATTGTGTTTCCTGTTTGATTCTGTAAAGTGAGATAGTAGTTCTCATCCTATGATTCTGTAAAGTGAAGATTTTTGCTCAAATCTGTATATTTATGTGAGATATGCATCAATTTGTCTTTATGCCCACAGTGACTATCAACTCACATTTATCTAAATGAGCATAAGACATTTAGTACAGTGGAAGAGATGCTGGCCACTGAGGATGATTTAATTATTTAAAACTGTCAACCTTTGCTTCTTTTTCTGAAAACAGTTTACGAACTTGCAGCTAAGTGATTACAGAAACTATGTATGTAGTTCCACAATTTGCATATATATCAAATCTTACTATTATCAATCTGAACTCAATACAATACAATCTGCTAAAAGAACTAAAAAAAAAAAGAGAAAGAGGCTCATATGCACACCACGCCTACACTTTAATTACAACTTGAAAGTACGAATACATTATCATCTCAGCTCATCTTTTGTCTTCACTTAGTTTTGGTTGGGGAGTGCTGCTTTGGGTGTGAAGACTTGCCAATAATGGCTTTCTTCACCTTGGAAATTGAATGCTTAACTTTTGATCCAACACCTGCTAGTATGCTGTGAGATTTTTTATGTTCAACCTTCACTTCCATGCCTTTTGTGGCTTCTACCATCACCGGAGCAGCAGGGCCTGAATCAGCCTTTTGTTGTTCCCCTCCTTCCTCTTCTTCATCCTCTGATTTGGGTTTTTCTGTTTCAGCTTTTACTTCTTCATTTCCTGTTGTCAAGTTTTCAGATATTTGCCCCTCTCTTTTGGATCTTGCCATGATATCAAATAATGACACCTTACCTGAGTCCTCTGCCACAGTCTCAGCAATTGATTTTTCAGTTTTGTCATCCATTTTTCCCTCTTCAGGTCCTTTAATTACAGCATCGACCATTCTAACATTTTCAGGTTGCAAATTTCCCACTTCAACATTTTGTATTGTTTCAACAATCAATCCCTGCTGCACTTGGGGTACGCTCACGTTGCCAGTTGAAAACTGTTCTTGAGAAGTTGCATCTGAAATTTTCTTCCCATGATCGATATCTGGAATTGTTTCATTGGCTTTTGCAAGGTCCAAGGAGTCTTCGTTTTGCACTATCTCTATGCCACGTTCCTGATAAAATATCAAATGAAGATGTTCAGTGCCAAAGTTCTGGGTCCGATTTTTAAGCTACTATCAAAATCTCCAATTGAGTAGTAAAGTCACTAAATTCATAACTTGAAAAACAGATGGTCCCATCTAACATATTATGATGACAATGTATTCAACTGTATATGATGTAAATTGCCTGCGGACACCTTACAATGTCAAGGAGTTCTGCTCTGCGCAAATCTGTTAAACACTATGGAACTTGGAGTTCTGAAATAAAAGGAATTCGGGTCGAAAGTGTAGTCTTACCACTTCTGAAACTAATAATACAGGTTCAGTTTTGCACATCTCCCGAACAACTTCGTGGTGAAATTTCTGACATGAACTATGTTCAGAACTGATTTGTTCTTCGCTTTCCTTGTTTATCTGTTTTTCATAGAGAAACTTCAACTTTATATCGATGGATGGTTAATAAACACAGTTGATACAAAATGCAGTTCGGATTATATATTCTGACCTCTCCACTTTGCATCTGTTTTTCTTCAGTGTTCACTCTGTGTTCTTGGTTGCTCCCTTCAGCTATCGCTTCACCTAGAATTACTGAGGGAGAAGTAGACACAGTTTCCTTTTTCACCAGGATCTGTCACGAACCTCTTGATTAGGACTTCTCAATAATATAAGAGTCGCAAAGAAATTACAAAGAAAAAGCAAAGCAGAAGAAGAAGAGAATATGCGTAAAATGATATATTCTTCCTAGTTAGAGATCTCTAACCTCTTTCTCTATGGCTTCATCATGTATGATTTCAGTTGCATCAGCTAATGCTTGCTCTTTGGCTTCATCATGTGTGATTTCAGTTGTGTCAGCTAATGCTTCCTCTTTGGCTTCAGTATGTATGATTTCAGTTGCATCAGCTAATGCTTCCTCTTTGGCTTCATCATGTATGATTTCAGTTGCATCAGCTATTGCTTCCTCTTTGGCTTCATCATGTACGATTTCAGTTGCATCAGCTAATGCTTCTTCTTTGGCTCCATCATGTACGATTTCAGTTGCAATAGCTAATGCTTCCTCTTTGGCTTCATCATTTATGATTTCAGTTGCACCAGCTAATGCTTCCTCTTGATGCTTGTTCCTAGATGCAGTTTCCTCTGATTGATCAGCAGGCTCATGACTTGCGGCTTCAGAGACTGATTGCAAAACCTCGTTAGTTGCTTTTGTCCTGTGTTCTGAAATTGCTTCCATTGGCCCTGTCATTTCTGGAATTTTCTCGATTTCTGTTGTGCATTGTGAATCTTTTGTCTTGCTTTCAAGGTCTTCAGGATATAATTCCAACATTTGTGCAGTTCTGATCTCATGCTCTTGACCTTGATACATATGTTCATTTTCTTTGTCTTTCTTGTGTTGAAACTCTAACCCGGACACCTGGAGGTCCTCTGTCTTTTCCTTCTGCGAACAAGGCTCTTCTGTTACATCATGAGTTGCTATCTTCACTTGTTGCTCATCAGTGTTTTGAACTGCCTCCGTTGTAGTATCCTGTTCCTTGGGAAGCAGTGAAGTAGTTTTTCTTTGTCTTAGCTCTTCAGATTTCTGTGTGGGGATAACGATATAATCTTCTTTGATTTCTTCAAAGCGATGAACTTCATTAGCTTCCCTGCCTTGTTCCTCACGTTCTTCAATTAACTCCTTCTGTATATCTTTCTTAATTGGAAGCTCCATCGTCAAGAGTTCAGCCTCTCCGAGCTCTTCTTTCTGCAGGGATGGGTCCTCAGCTGTTGCTAATCCATCTTTTAGTACTTCGACCTCCTCTATTTTTTCTGTTGCAACTAATCTGTGGTCTGTATCCTTCAAATGCAATACAGAGGGTGGAGCTTCATTTTTCTCTTCAAAATTCTCCACTGCAGCAGTCTGACTCGAAGTAACTACATCATCTGCTACTGTTTCAAAGTATTTAGAATTAGACTCTGCTGCCAGTTCAGAAGCTTGTTCATTTATATCTTTACGGTGAAATTTCTGACAAGAACTATGATCAGAACTGATTTGTTCATCGCTTTTCTTGCTTGTATCACCTTCTTGTATTTCCTTGTTTATCTGTTTTTTCATAGAGAAACTTCAACTTTATATCAATGAACAGTTAATGAACACAGTTGATACAAAATGCAGTTTGGATTATATATTCTGACCTCTCCACTTTGCATCTGTTTTTCTTCAGCGTTCACTCTGTGTTCTTGGTTGCTTCCTTCAGCTATCGCTTCACCAAGAATTACTGAGGGAGAAGTAGATGCAGGTTCCTTTTTCTCCAGGATCTGTCGTGAACTTCTTAATTAGGACCTTTAAATAATATAAGAGTCGCAAAGAAATTAAAAGGAAAAAGTGAAGCAGAAGAGGAAGAGAATGTGCGTAAAATGATAAATTCTTCCTAGTTTTCTCTAACCTCTTTCTCTATGGCTTCATCATGTATGACTTCAGTTGCATCAGTTAATGCTTGCTCTTTGGCTTCATCATGTGTGATTTCAGTTGCGTCAGCTAATGCTTCCTCTTTGGCTTTATCATGTATGATTTCAGTTGCATCAGCTATTGCTTCCTCTTTGGCTTCATCGTTTATAATTTCAGTTGCATCAGCTAATACTTCCTCTTGATGCTTGTCCCTAGATACAGTTTCCTCTGATTGATCACCAGGTTCATGACTTGGGGCTTCAGACATATATTGCAAATCCTTGTTAGTTGCTTTTGTCATGTGCTCTGAAGTTGCTTCTATTGGCCCCATCATTTCTGGAATTTTCTTGATTTCCGTTGTGCAATCTGAATCTTTTGTCTTGCTTTCAAGGTCTTTAGAACTTAATTCCAGCATTTCTGCAGTTCTGATCTCATCCTCTTGGGGTTCAGATGTTCTTGGCTTACTTTCTAACACTTTCACATTATTTTCCTCTCCTGAGCTAGCAGTTGTTTCTGATCTTTTGTATTCCATGTCCTCAGGAAGCAGCGCAGCGGATGTGGTTTGATACTGCTCTTCTGATTTTTTGACATGCATGGCCTCAGGAGAAGCAGTTAAATCATGTTTAACAATTTCGATGTCTTCTGAAGACTTGGAAGTGGATTCACATGCTTCTTTCTTTTCTCCAATTTCATCTGAAGTTTGAGCGGCCTCCTCATGCATCTCATTAGGATCTTCATCATTCATTTTTACCACCTGAATTGTTCTTTCTTCTACATTCTCAACTGTGGCTTCAGTTCCAGGCCCCTCCTCTTGGGAAGGAAGTGGTGAAGAAGCTATCTGGTGATATGATATTTGTTCTTGGAGATTCTCATCAGCAAGGACTTCTTTTGTGGCAATTTCTTCAATGTCTTGAGATGTAGGCACTGTTTCAGACAATTCTTTGATTTCTTCTTCAATATCACCTGTGAGCGGACCTTTCTTATCAGTACCTTTCAGTTCATTTACTGTATCAAATAGATGTTTGCTTCCATCAGCATGTTTTGGGACAACATTATCATTCGTCAGATTCTCAGGATCATCAGCTGAAATTTGAGAAGCCAAGGGAGAAGAGCTGTCTTCAAGTATCCTCGTGTCAATTATATTTTGCTGACTTCTCTCGGAGTCAAGTGTGTCTGCTTTGATATCATCAGAGGTAATATTGGATATGTGTACTATCTTGTCATCTATTTGAGCTACCTCAGAGCCACTTGCTGGCTTTACCTCTGCTGTGTCTGCCACATTAATCTCTTTGGAACATCTATTTCCTTCATCTACTATCTTCTCCTTTATCAGCTCCTCTGGTTCTTCTGCCACAAGGGTCACACTACCTATAGGCTTCTTGCTAACTTCATTTTCTGCATTTTCTTCTTCCTCTCCTTTTATAGCTGATTTTTCTTGTTTCAGGGCTGGCTGTACTTGAGAATTTAGATTGGTGATTTCTGTCTGCTCAGTTGAATCTTTCGCTACAGGATCTTCAGCGAATGCCTGGCTGGATTCTTTCACCTGCTAAGTTATGATGATTGAAATCCATTATTCACTTAAGAAATTATATTTATCACAATGAGAATTTCAAGCTGACCTCATCAATTGTGTCATCCACGGCAGATTCTTTTTGAAGTTCCTTTTTGTTGTTAGATTCTACTAAGGTATGCTTAAGGGTTTCATCACCATCAGTTTCCTCAACATCTTCCTTCACCTGATAATAATATTGACTGTCAAAGAACTGAGCCAAGAAGATGATTGTTGAAGTTTTTTTTATGCTTGATAGTTAGTCTGACCTGTTCTACTGAAATGACAGCCTTTGTTGTCTCATCTGTATTCTGCAATTTTATAGAACTAACTTCAGCTTCCAGTTCTGGTTCTGCAATCTCTTCTGTGCCCTGTTTATCTGTTTGAGATTCTTGTAATCTCTTTTCAATGGAATCCAAACACTGGCTTTGATTTTCACTATTGATTTCCTCATTGGTATTGGGTTTGACTTCATAGGTTGATATATTGCTTTGATCTGATTTATCCCTTTCACCGGCACTTTCAAGCTTCTCACTGGATTCAACAGATCCAAGATTCTGTAAAAATAATAAAGAAATGTCGATACTTTATTCAAATCAGAGTGATATTTGTTAGTTCGAGATATATCAGAATCCGATAGTGAAGAAGCTTTACCATCTGAGATAGGATATGAGCAGAGAGGGTCAAGGAAAATGAACCGTAGGTTATAATTAGTGGGGTAGGAGATGCCACAATAGTGCCTATTTTCACTTTTCCAGTTTCTAACTGCACCTAAGTTTTGATTAATCATTTTTAAGTTTTTACTGCTATTTAGTTTCAAGAGACCTGCCAAAATTACTAGCATAATTGTACCTTTTTGGCATCTACTTTTGATAAAACAATCCCCAATCACATCAGTGAACGGGTTTGGCCTTTATTCTAACCCATTTTCTTCTATTATTGAAAGGCAAGTATATTGTTCATACCTGTTCTGTTTGTCCATGACCTTTTATGTGATCAGCAGCCTCAACTTCCTGTTTCTGGTTTCCTTTTTCAATTTCTCTATCTCCTTTCTCTGGTGCAGCACCTTCTTGTAAGGTCACTTCAGATATGTTCAAAGGATTCTCTTCTTCCAGGATGGTTACTTTCCTACCCGCACTAGTTGGTTCGCTAGATTCCAAGGAAGCAACTGGTAAAGATGATTCCACATAATCCAAATTTTTTGATTTCCCACTCTCTCCCTCAATTACTAGGTCCCTTGTTTCTTCCACATTTGTTAGTTCTGTTTCTTCTTGCTTCAAGGTGTGCACTTCAGTTTGTAAGTCATGATGCTCTTGCACATTCTCAGACTGGTAATGCTGGACCTTTTCTGTTGTTCTCTCGATTCCGGTATCCAAAGACCCCAATGTAGCTACCTCTTGTGCATTTACCGTCTTATCTTCATCCTGCGTAGAAGCTGTTGATTGTGGAACCAAGGGATTTACTGCATTATCATATGCGTTTTGATCAATTTCTAGATTCTCGTCTATTCTCTCAATTGCTTCACTTTTCTCAGATTCTTTTGCATCTAATGTGCTGCATGGAGGTGTTTCAGCTGCGACCAACTCCTTCTCAGTCTCTCTCCCTGCCAGTTTAGCGTCATTTGATACTTCATGTCTTGATTCTTCTTCAGTTTCATTCGTAACTACCAAAATTGGTGAGTCATTTTTCTCAACCAAGTCGGAGAAATTTTCTGGCTTGACATCAATGTCCCCACCCATCAGTGTAGTTTCTTTTGTGTCTGTTATAATTGGTTCCTTCATATCAGAAGTTGGAAGTTCCGCTCCTGTGGGGCTCCTTTCTTCTGTCAATTCTCTCACAGATTCACAGCTGCACTCATGAGCTTCAGGTTGTACTTTCCCTGAGAGTTCTTTGCTGTAGGATTTTGGGATGGAAACGCTAATATGACTTTCACTGGTTTCTTTTGACAGTGTTAAGTCTTCAGATGCTTCTGCAGAATGGAGACCACTACTGTGTTCTTTGTCTGTCAATAATTCAGATACTGTTGCTTCAACAGAAGCCGTTGCTTCTGAATTCAGTTCTTTGACCTGTTAAAAAACGTGAAACTACACTTAAGGGCTAGTGAAGTGCAGCTAAAATAGAAATGTATGAACCAGATAGGACGCTGACCTCTTCTTTTAGCTCCATTACATCATTTTCAAATTCCTTTTCTTTCTGCAGAGGATTCTCACCATGTTTTCCTTGTGAAATCTCCAACTTCTCGCTCTCATGGATAATCTGTTTCACATTGACCTCATCAATTGTACAAATAACCTCTTGTTCCTATGTGAAAGGATGCCATGTTACTCAAATAACAAAGTTTGTACTAGTTCCAATATCAATTCTTAGAGCGAATTTCCAAATTACCTCTTGTTTTGGCATCATTAACTTGACATCATCTTCAGTTACAATTTCTCTACTTTGTTCTATGATCCGCTCATTCAGTGTGTTTGCCTCATTCTCTGGATCCTTAGCTGCATGGATTTTGTCAGGTTCTTCAAGTATCTGTAAATGAGAGAGAAGTTTACATGTTAAATCTGATTTGAGCATCAACTGTGAGCAGCATTGAGTATCATGCCAACCTCCTCTTTCGATTTCCCTTCTGCTTCATCTGGTCTGCAGCTTAAGGCTTTTTCTTCAGTACTTAATCGTGAAATATTTGTTCCAGTATGTTCTTCCATTAAAGTCTGTGTTTCAGAGTCCTTGATAAAATCAGCACTCTTCTCACTTCCACGTTTCTGCACAGCGTGTAAAGTTTGTATTTTATTAAGAGTAACAATGAACTTCATAAATAAAATGAGATGGGCTAATTTTTATGTGTTCAAGGGTATACCTCTTTGGTTTCTTCATCCTTTGTTTCTTCTTCTACTTTTTCTGTGGAGTCTGCTCCATATGCATTTTCAAGTTTCCCTACTTCAGTTTCGCTTGTTATTGGTTTTTCATCCACAGTACTTCTGTCATTAGATGTTTCCTTAACTACTTGGGCCACCTGCATCATTTACAAATATCATTAATTCTAGTTTTCCTTAAGAGACAACTTGTCAGTTTAGAGGAAACTGAAAATCAAAATTTCGATATCTTGAGCATTATTATCCTGTGATCACCTCTTTCACTGCCACCCTTTCAACCTTGATCTCATTGTTGTCTTTGGCCCCTTCATCTTTCTTTTCTTCTATATTTGGAATGCATAAAGGGTCATGAGTTTCCTTTTCATTTGAAATTGGAGCTTCATTTCCCAAGACTTGTGATGCAGAAATTTCAATTTCTTCTGGTTCGTTCTTTTGTAACTCCTGTAATTCATGTTCCCCATAATTTGTTGTCTCCTCGCTGTTCTGATTGGCATCCTCTTTCACTCCCACTCTTTCTACTTCAATTTCATCTGTAACCTTCATACCTACTTCTTTCTTTTCTTCAACATTCTGAATGTCTTCAGTCTCATCAGTAGTCTTTTCATTTGATAGTGGTGCTCCATTTTTGATGGCTGAAGGAATTCCTGAGTTCTTAAAATCTTCTACTTCGTTCTTTTCCAACTCAACATGCCCTTCACTTTCTGTTGCCTCCTCTCTTTTCTGATTGGCCTCCTCTTCTTCTTTAACATTCTGAATGTATTCGGTCTCATCAATAGTCTTTTCATTTGAAATTGGTGCTTCATTTATGATGACCGAGGGGATCCCTGTGTTCCCAATTTCTCCTACTTCATTCTTTGCCAACTCCACTTGTGCTTCACATTCTGTTGTCTCCTTGCTGTTCCGATTGGCCTTTTCTTTCACCGCCACTCTTTCTGCTTCGGTCTCATCTTTGATCCCTTCTTCTTTCTTTTCTTGAATAGTATTTTCTTCAACGTTCTGAATGTCTTCATTCTCATCAATAGGCTCCTCACTTGAAATCAGTGTTTCATTTTCGATGGTCAAGGGAACTCCTGAGCTCTCAATTTCTTCTACTTCATTCTTTCCCAACTTGACTTCTGCTTCGTATTCTGCTGTCTCCTCATTGTTCTGATTGGCCTCTTTCTTTGCAACACTTTCTACTTCGGTCCCATCAGTATCCTTGACCCCTTCTTTCCCTCCTTCCACTGTATTTTCTTCAACATTCTGAATTTCTTCGGAATCATCTGTAGCCTTTTCATTTGAAGCTGACGCCTCATTGTCAACAGCCATCAGAATTGCTGAGTTTTCAACTTCTTCTGGTTCATAATTTTCTTTGCATTTTGCTGTCTCCTTGCTGTTCTGATTAGCTTCCTCTAGCCGAATACTGCTAATATTGCCTTCAACAGCTTGGACGGTAGATACATATTCTTCTTTTTTCTTTCCTGAAGAAGCTTCTGATCTGGCCATGTTTTTACTCTTGTCCTGCACGATTTCTGTTTCTTCAACCAGTGAGGTTGCCAGAGTTGAGTGGAGGCTTTCATCATCGTGATTTGTCTCGCTTGCACTACTCTGACCAGTTCCAGCATTCTCGGACTCGTCAACATTCTGGAAAAGACAGGCCCATCAATTCCCAACAAAAGTTAAACTGTCTAAAATTTACATGAGGCCTAGATAACGTGAACTATGAACTGCATATCTGAAATAATAACCTCTTTGTTTGAAATATGTGCATTTGTTTCACTAATCTGGAAGTTATTGACCATCTCTTCTTCTGTAGATTCCAGTGAAAGAGATTTAACGTTGCTCTCATCAACTAATTGGCCATCAGTGTCCTTTACTTTTGGCATTTCTGCCTCCGCATTCTCTTCAGGTCCATCAGCCTTCTCTCCTCTTCTGTCACTAGATGTTTCCTCAACTACTTGGGCCACCTGCATTATTAACAAATATCGTTAATTCTAGTTTTCCTTAAAGAGACAACTTATCAGTTTGGAGGAAACTGAAAATCAAAATTTCGTTATCTTGAGCATTCTTATCCTCTGATCACCTCTTTCACTGGCACTCTTTCAACCTTGATCTCATTGGTGTCTTTGGCCCCTTCTTTCTTTTCTTCTATATTCAGAATGCCTAAAGCGTCATCAGTTTTCTTTTCATTTGAAATTAGAGCTTCATTTCCCAAGGCCTGTAATGCAGAATTTTCAACTTCTTCTGGTTCATTCTTCTGCAAATCCTGTAATGCATGTTCCCCATATTTTGTTGTCTCCTCGCTGTTCTGATTGGCGTCCTCTTTCACTGCCACCCTTACTACTTCAGTTTCATTGGTAACCATCATCCCTATTTCTTTCTTTTCTTCAACATTCTGAGTGTCTTCAGTCTCATCAATAGTATTTTTATTTGATAGCAGTGCTTCATTTTCGATGGCAGTAGGAATTCCTGAGTTCTCAAAATCTTCTGCTTCATTCCTTTTCAACTCCACAAATGTTTTGCTTCCTGTTGCCTCCTCTCTATTCTGATTGGCCTCCTCTTCTTCTTTAACATTCTGAATGTATTCAGTCTCATCAATAGTCTTCTCATCTGAAATTGGTGCTTCATTTTCAATGGCCAAAGGAGTTCCAGAGTTTTCAAATGCTGCTGCTGCATTTTTTTCAAACTCCACATGCGCTTCACTTTTTGACGTCTCCTCTCTATTATGAGCAGCCTCCTTGCCTTCTCTAACGTTCTGAATGCATTCAATCTCGTCAATAGCATTCTCATTTGAAATTGGTGCTTCATTTTCGATGGCTGAATGAATTCCTGAGTTTTCAAATTCTTCTGTTTCATTGTTTTGCAGCTTCACGTGTTCTTCACCTTCTGTTATCTCCTTCCTATTCTGATTGGCCTCCTCATCTTCTTTAACATTTTGAATGTATTCAGTCTCATCAATATTCATCTCATTTGAAACTGTTGCATCATTTTCAATGGCCAAAGGAATTCCTGAGTTTTCAAATTCTGCGGTTTCATCCTTTTCCAATTCAACATGCCCTTCACTTTCTGTTGCCTTCTCTCTACTCTGATTGGCCTCCTCTTCTGCTTTAAGATTCTGAATATATTCAGTCTCATCAATAGTCTTCTCATCTGAAATTGGTGGTTCATTTTCAATGGCCAAAGGAATTCCTGAGTTTTCAAATTCTGCTGTTTCATCCTTTTCCAGCTCAACATGCCCTTCATTTTCTGTTGCCTCCTCTCTTTGCTGATTGACCTCTTCTTCTTTAACATTTTGAATGTATTCAGTCTTATCAATTGTCTTTTCATTTGAAATTGGTGCTTCATTTACGATGACCGAGGGGATCCCTGAGTTTCCAATTTCTTTTACTTCACTCTTTGCCAACTCCACTTGTGCTTCACATTCTGTTGTCTCCTCACTGTTCCGATTGACCTTCTCTTTCACCGCCACTTTTTCTGCTTCGGTCTCATCTTTGATCCCTTCTTTCTTTTCTTGCATAGTATTTTCTTCATCATTCTGACTGTCTACATTCTCATCAATAGTCTCCTCACTTGAAATCAGTGCTTCAGTTTCAATGGTCAAGGGAACTCCTGAGCTCTCAATTTCTTCTACTTCGTTCTTTCCCAACTTAACTTCTGCTTCATATTCTGTTGTCTCATTGTTCTGATTGGCCTCCATTGCAACACTTTCTACTTCGGTCCCATCAGTATCCTTGATCCCTTCTTTCCCTCCTTCCACTGTATTTTCTTTAACATTCTGAATTTCTTCGGTATCATCTGTAGCCTTTTCATTTGAAGCTGATGCCTCATTGTCAACAGCCATCAGAATTGCCGTGTTTTCAACTTCTTCTGGTTCATTATTTTCTTCACATTTTGTTGTCTCCTTGCTGTTCTGATTAGCTTCCTCTAGCTGGACACTGCTAACATTGCCTTCAACAGCATGGACGGTAGATACATTCTCTTCTTTTTTCTCTCCCAAAGAAGCTTCTGATCTAGCTATGTTTTTGCTCTTGTCCTGCACGATTTCTGTTTCTTCAACCAGTGAGGTTGCCAGAGTTGAGTTGAGGCCTTCACCATCGTGATTTGTCTCACTTGCACTACTCTGACCAGTTCCAACATTCTCGGACTCCTCAACATTCTGGAAAAGACAGGTCCATCAATTCCCAACAAAAGTTAAATTGTCTAAAATTTACATGAGGCCTAGATAACTAGAACTATGAACTGCAAATCTGAAATTATAACCTCTTTGTTTGAAATCTGTGCATTTGTTTCACTAGTCTGGAAGTTATTGACCATCTCTTCTTTGTCAGGTTCCTGTGAAAGATATTTAATGTTGCTCATATCAGCTAATTGGCCATCAGTGTCCTTTACGTTTGGCATTTCTGCCTCTGCACTCTCTTCAGGTCCGTCAGCATTCTCTCCTTTATGTTTATAGGCAGTTTCACCACATTTATCCGCCTCTGAGTCTGGAAATAATGACTTGGTTGACCTTTCAATACTTTCTCCGGGCTCATAATTCTGCAATTTTTCTTCCACCTCTTCTTCATGCTTCAATGCCTCCTTAGTCTCCTCCTGAACCTCTGGTGGCTCGCTTTTGCTCTCATTGTCATTCACTTTAATTTCCCGCTTCTCTTGTGCAACTTCTTCTCCAGTAGAACGTTCACCTTTCAGGCTTTCTTGATCATTCACGACTGAGAATTGAAATGTCAGATTAGCACTTCGATCAATTTCATTCACAATGCTACCATCTGTCTCTGAACCTTCATAATCCTGCTAAGAAGAACAATTTTTGCTGAAAAACCATGTATGTAGAAATTTAATGAGCGGAATGCCAACATTTACTTGCACACCTACCTTTCTGCTTAATTTCTCAGTATCAACGTCATTAATTTCGAAGTTCTTAGATGGACCTTCTTCAGCATATTCCTGTGAGGAGCCTTTGATAGTATCATCTCCCATTCTTTGTGATACAATATCTTGCTCGTCCAGAATTTCTGCCTTCCTTCCAGTGTTTCTCAAACTCTTAATTACACTATCATCGGTTATTGTGTTCTGTTCATCAGTGGCCTCTCGACTGCCTATCATCTTTGGTCCATTATGCACCTGCAGCAATCAATGAGAGTCACACTCCATGTCCTATAAAGAAGGCTGAAAGAAGGAAAAAAAGTAGTATTCAACAGGAGTTCATAGTTGCATTAAAATCACACCTCATCACTTTTGACACCCGTTGTCTTGATAGTTTCTTCAACTTCACCTCTCAATGTTGATGCTGCTGCTTGCTGGAGGCTCTCTGCTTGAGAAATTTCTGCATCTGTACTGATGACTTCAATAGGAGGTACTTCCTCAGTGTTACTTCTTTCAATATGTTCACCTGCAGAAAGTGTTCCATGGGCGTTACTACTTAAAATTTTACCCTTTTCATATATGATACAAGCAAAGATAGTATTAGATGTCCCTTAAGTATGCTCTGGTTCCTCCATATTTTCAAATCAGTTTTCAGAGCAAGTCCCAGAGCCAAAAGTACTCACTTGATTTTTCAATTTCTTGTGTCTTGTCTTCCACGTTCATCACAGAATCTTTACTCCCCAACTTTACCTCAGAGTCCGATTCAGCCACATTGTGCATATTTTCTGTTTGTGGGATCTTTCCTGTCCCTTCTGGTTCTAATTTGTCTTCATGAGGTTCTGATTCATTCTGAACATGCTTTTCTTCAACTTTGGATGCTTTTTTTACTTCTTGGACTTGATTTTGAGAATGTATGTCACAGGCCTCTTCCAGTTTTGAATCTTCTACCAATTCTGCTTCTGGTTCCAATGAATTACATTTCTTTAAGTCGTTAACGTTCTTGTCTCGTATTAAAACTTTGATTTCCTCATCCAATTCCCTTGGCGGTAAATTCTGCAACAAATCAATGAAGCGGTTAAGCAATTAGGATACATGATAAGTCAACGCAAATGTAGAAAATGAAACTGCGGAACCAGTAAAGGTCCAAGACTTGATGATTCTACCATTTCATTTTCTAGTTCATATTGCTCCTTGGAAAACTCTTCCCAATTTTCTTCGAGCTTTGAAGTTTCCTCTTTGTTGTGCTCCACAGAATTTCTGATTTCTTCAGCGGATATCACAGTGTGCCCACTGACACTATCAGCCAAGACAGTTTCTCCAAGGATTTCACTTTCTGGTGGATCATTCTTGAAGTCATCATGTGAATCCGATTCCACTGAGACAATATTGACTATGTCAGAGTTGTCTTCCTTCTGCAGACACATATGATCTCCTTGTGTGACAATAGGAGTTTCTATCTTCTGCTTCTCTTGCCTCTGATCTACTGCAACATTCACATCCTTAATGTGCCTACTTGATTCTACTTTATTTTCCTCTTCCTTATTGGATGTGATACCTGACAATTGTCCAAGCTTGTCTTCAACTTTGGACACAGTTTGTTGAGTACTTGAGAAGTCTGTTGCAGGGGAAATGGATGCTATGTCAAGTTCACACATCATGCCCTCTCTGATCTCGGAGCTTGCTTCTTTATCAATATCAACACCTGGAGTTGCTTCCTCTATTGAGGAAGTTTCTCCAACTGTAGAAAATGCGATGCCCTCTTTGTCATTTTCTGTTTTCCCAATTGGTATGATCGCAACAGGATCCTGCTCCTCCAGACAACATGTTTCCTTCTCTACTAGTCCATCAACAACTTTCCTTCCAATGATCTCTTCGCTGACTTTTGGTTCACTCCTGGCACTAGTGTCTCCACTTTCTTGTTCTGAGATAGACACTTTGAATGTTTCAGCTCCAGTTTCCAAGTTGTCTACTGTTGGATCGGGGGTGTGAATTGGGGCTTCTTTAAACTCACCCAATTTAGCTTCATGCCTGCTTAACTCTTCATCGGCTGCAGTTTCAGTATTCTCATCGATCTTCCTTTCTACTTCTTCAGATATCTGCAGGCTGCTAATTTGTTTCTGAATACTTTCTTGTTTTTCTTCTGCTGAAGCCAGGCTATTTATGTCTCCTTCATTTTCTTCCAATGCCTTCTCCTCCTTTGAAGTTTTATCTTCTTCAGCCCCAAACAATACTTTCGCACTCTCCTCCTCTTGATAGCCAGTTCCGTTATCATCAACAATCTCAAAATCCCTTTCATTACGTTCTGCTGTTTCTTCTTTCTCTTTCAAGGTTTCAATCTTGTCAGTTAGCATCTCCTCTTCAACCTCAGAAACTTCGTGTTTCTCATTCTCTTCCCCACTCTCTGGCCTCTCTTTTGCTGTTTGGGGTGAAAGGTCCAAATCCTGACAAGTTTCTTGACTATCAACCATGGCAAAAGAGGGTGATTTCAAAAAATGTTCACCCTCCAACACTTCCATGTTGGCTTTCAAACCGAGCTGTTTGGCTTCAACCCCGTCATGACCCAATTTTTGCACCTTTTCCGACTTCATCAAATGATCACCAGTTTCAGGAGGGTGATTAATATCATGCGGATTAAAGTTTACGTTCACCTCTTCCTTTTCCTGCAAGAGTAGGAAATGTACATGCTTATATTTACCTATTGAAGAACATCTGTCATAATCATCTGTGCAATATCAGACCTTGCAGGCTAGATGCCTATTTATTTGCAAATGTAATTGGAGAAAACAACAATATATCTGTAGCACGGAGCACAAGGCAGCATCGTGAAGCTGAAGCTACGTAAAGATGCCACTTCAGATTTCAGGGAGGGAGTTAAAGAAATGTTTCGGATCTTAAGATGGAAACATGAAATCGAAGAGACTCCATCTAAAAGCTTCATTTGTATGCTGAAATAAGTGTAAACAAATTATGAGGCCATTCTGTACTTAAGGTATCTCAGATACATACCTTGTGCATATAGAATATACTAGTTCTCATCCAAACCAAGTATGGAAACGCTCCTATTTTGAATGTAAACATACACTATAACATGATCTATCCAGCTTGAAAATATATTAGCAATGATTTATTTGGATTTCTGGGGTACTTCAGTTGACTAAAATTTTGATCTGTCGTACAGGCAAATCCCTGCAGCGATCAAGATCAAGAGCCTTTGTTGCTTATTTTGATCAAATATAGCTTTTCCAGAGTTGCTCTGCAACTAGTGACGGGACATCCGTGCATATAAGAGACTTCATTTTGTGTACGTACATACCATTCTCTCACAGGCAACGGTCGAATTTGACTGCAAACTCTTTTTGAATACCGACAAGAGATTTACCCCACTCAAAAAGATAACGCAAAAAGGTGTAAAAGCTTTTGTTAAGGAAATAACATTAAAGAAAAGGCTATGCTTTTATGGTCTTCATGTAAAAAAGAGAAGGGTAACACTTTCTTGATAGCTTCAGCATCAGGATGAAAAGAGCACGTCCGAGACTTAATCATAGAACGTTAGTGTAAAGATTTCTGCAGGACTTGACAGGATTTATATGCTCACAGACTCTTAATATTCCAAAGTAAAGGTTTCATATTTATGTCACTGCTCTCGTCTTGCATATGATCACTCAAAGCCGTTGCTGTTTTCCTGGAAAAAGTTTCTGGCTGTTCTAATAACCAAGGATCAAACTTTCGTTTTTAGATAGAAAAGACAGGAAAAGCAGAGACTGGGTGTAAAGGAGGTGATCACGCATACCTTAATATATACAGGTTCTGAAATATCAGCTTCCGTTGCCATTTCATTCAGAAATAGTACTGAACTTCTGGTCTCCTCTTGATCCCAAGTCTGGGAATGAAGTTGAAAGATGTAATTGAAGCTCTTGTTGCTGCAATTATGATAGGAGACTTTAAACTCTGTGAGGGTGGATCATTAGGTACCTGCAGTAATCTCTTGAAAGCTATATTGCTAAAGTAGGCTAGTAAGTGACAAAATGCAACATGTATATGTGTTGGTGAGTTGGCAAGATATATACTATGGTCCTACTTAATGACCAGTCACATGCTCTAATCCACAGATACAACCTTAGTGAAAATGCGCAGTCAAGGGATCTGTCACTTCTAGACTAGAATTCTTGTAACACACCCACCAGCAGAAAGATGCCGCCACATCTTTTAACAGTTTCTTTTTGTCAGAGAGCAATATAGATTGTCGTGCGGAGTTCTAACTGATTTGAATGATTTTCCTTGGATAGTTATGAGGATTCAAGGAAAGAGTATGTTGTGTTACTGTTCCTATTAGCTATGACCCCAACTTTCAATTTACCAAAGAATCTCTTCATACTTCTTATATCATATTGGTTGCGTGAATAAATTTACATTCTTTCCATCTAATATCATTATTTCAGATATCTTGCCCCCGAAGGCCATTATTAAAAACTCAAAATGGCCTTCTTCAATAAAGGACGCTTCTGAAAAGCACAGCTAATGTTCAAAACAGAAGGGTCTGATTTCTGTTTGCATTTCAGAAAATAAAATTTGGTTTCAGTCAGTAAGGCCAAAACCATGATCATGAGCTTGATTTATACTACCATGAAGTGAAATTATGCAAGATCTTCCATGTTTAGTTTTCATGTTATCTTGGATTTTACGGTACCAAGTTGTTCAAATTCATCATTTTTTTCACCAGTGACATCTTCAGTTGGTGGAAGATGAGAATTGAAGGTTATTTTCTGATTAGTCATGAAGCAATGAGTGGTTAAATTCTTTTCTTGCGTATACGAATTACGTTCTGTTTTATATAATCATATCTGTAATGATAATGATTGCTTATATGGACTAATCCCCAGCGAAAAACTAGTCCGTCTAAAGCAAGATGGAATCTTTCTGCACTAGACAACATCAAGCAACAGTTGGGCAGACCCACCCTGCCTGCCTGGCCCCACTATTAGGTGTCACTGTTAATTCATTCCATTAAATATCAACTTCCAGTTTAAGCATTAGATTAATGAGAATTGGTGAGTTTAGACGTGACAGATCCAACCAAACCTCTAATCGATCACACATGCCAAAACATTATATATTATTCAATGTTGTGTTAGTTTATGCCCTTGCAGCCTATCAATTAGATACAAATTAATGTATGACATTATTTTGAATTAATGAAAAAGCTTTATTTATCTTTTTGTATTAATTTAATTAATATTTTAATACTAAAGATAGAATTTTTAGAATAATTATTGTATAATTGAAATTATGATGAGATCATAATTATTAGATTCAATTTACACTTAAATGTTATTCCTAAATGTTCCTAGTTGTAGTTTCATCAATACT